>CM048050.1:18640000-18955000 GCA_026259375.1 Verasper variegatus
TATGTAGATACATCCAAAAACATCAATTACACATAGTTCAAATAACTATTCTAATTGTCACATTATATCAAGTTTAGCATTTTATTGCTTTTTGTATTTACCATTTATTTGATTTCCTTTATTTTCATATTTTCAGCAACCATATAAAAATGTGAGATTGACAACTTTAACCATAAAAGTAAGACCAAAGGGTCATGGGTTTTAGTTAAAGCCCATGAGGTGAACTGGACGGCACAAGGAACTGTGTTTATATACAAGTCTAAACAAAAGTCTGATTTAAATATGTCTGTAATTCCCAGAAGAAGTTAAGGACCTTACAGAGAGAAAAACCTGGACTTTAAAATATATATCTCGCCAAATGTCAGGATTCTTCCTCCTTTGATGGAAAAAAACAACCTTTTTAACTTGACATTTTTTAAAATGTGAGACTCTCAGGGGTCAAATGAAATATTTTTCCCAAAGGGGAACCGTCTGATGTGGAGTACGATGTGTTCTCTCAGTGGAAAATGAACTACTATTTCTTTAACTGGCACAGGTTATACTTCATGTATTTAGAAATAATCGTATGGGTTTGAATGTAAATTGAATTTACTGATTGCTGCGTCTTTGCACAGGATAAAAATATTCCTGCTCTACTTATATTGTGTCTACTTATATTAAACACTTGCACAGTTCACTTTGTGCAGCGTTAAACTAAAGGCTTGGTTTACATCATGTTTCTTCGTGTCTCAGCATCATCTTCACCTCATCTGACCAGGGCTGGCAGCGGCCGGTTTGTTTGGCAGCGTCGGCCATGCTGGCACTGGATCTGTGCCTGCTGCTCCTCAACTAACCTGTCCGTCAAAGTCTTCCTGGGAAGGTGAGCTGGCCAACAGAGACGCCATTAAACTGAAAAGCGAGAGAAAAAGAGAGAGAGAGACGGTGCTTCACATCTAGAAAAGGAGGAGAAAATTAGACACACTATGAGAGAGTGGAGGAGAAAATACAAACAACCTACAGGGGGGGGGGAACATGAGAGGGACGGACTGGGACGGAGCCTCACTTAACAGTTCTTCCCATGTCCGCAGGAAAAAATACCCAGCTTCCTCCATTTCCTCGGTTAAAGCAACAAGCTGCACAGAACAACACAAAAAGCATATATGGAATAAAACACACGGTGCTCCATCAGGGCTGCTGCATATGGATTTTGACCGTTTTGCTTTTCTTGAACGACAGCCAGCTCCTGTCCCAGGCAGGGTGACGGAGCAGACCTCGCCCTGACTCCTTCAGACTAGGATGTACAATACATAATAAATATATGTATATTTATATTATGAGAGGAATATAGTGCAGTAGAATACTGTTACACTACTAATAACAATAATACCGTTATGATAACAAAATAGAGAATTAAATACGTTTAATGGTTTAAACACGTCATACAATAGATGATATATGTATTGTGTGTTTTACGAGTATGTTATATATGTTTGATATTATTATAAATGTTAGACTAGGGGAGTTGATGATGTTTGAAATGTATCATGAATTTTCGGAGTGAAACATTCAACAAATCTGTCAAAGCTCATTCAATTTTTTCACCACATAAAAGACGGAGAATTAAGTAGAAAAGAAACAGCTCCACAATCATCACACTTTTCAACCACTAGGAGGAGCGGTTGGCACAACTGATCTCCAACTCCAAGTTTCATGATGTGTCTAATATTTCACTTTCCCTGTGTAAATGCACAACTGATCCAAACTGGATCAGTTGTGTCTGTGCACGTGTGTCCCTGCTTTAACTGTGATATACCATTAGACCTAATGCAGTCTGCAGGAAGACAGAGTGCTGTTTGTTTTTCTCTCAGTGTCTGACCCAGGACTGGTCTTAGTTTCTGTCCTGAGGTCTGGAGACAGCTGCGGGGCGACGCTGCCAAAGTGAGCAGCAGCTATCATTGGTAAAGTCCCCGCAGCATTGATAATAGCAGCGTTGCCTTTTAGCGAGGGATTCATGCAGCCTCCATCAACAGGCTTAAAGGTCCAGAGGATAACACAGCAACGGGAGTTCATGTTGCACTGAGACTTAGAGAAATGAAAGTTTTATTTGTCAGTCTATTTCTGGTGCTGCCATTAGATCCAGATCAGATTCATTTTAACTTGATCTGCACATAAAACATGAAGGATAAGAACCAGGGACAACAACAACAACAAAACTGACTTTCATCAAACGTGTCTTTCATAAGCATCGACCTCATTTAACTTAGCTTCAACTACGCGACTCTGATTTTGGATAACTCTGACCCATGCGTGTCACACTCGTGGTAACTCACTCCTACACTCCAGTATTGAGACGTTTCATTCTGAGACATTATGTCATTTCTACAGCGTGTGATAAAAACTACTAATGGCATTAACCCCCTGGGGTCCTGAAATATGTTTTGCCATTTTTTAAATGCTTTGGATTTTGCCTTTATCTACCACATAAAAATGTTTACCATGACATTGTTTGGTATTTTTTATTTTCAGCACAATATTACGTGTATGACCCGTTAATTGTTTTTTGACTCTGGTATAGTACTATATCAACATATTGGACTCAAAAATACTCATAAATGATTCGGCTGTCAGCATGGTTCTTGGTTTCAGTGGAAATTAATTTGATATTCTCACCAGTTTCCCAGGCGAACTTCAGGGGTTGGTCATTAGTGGAGGTTTGTACTCTAACTAAGGGCCATTCTAGATTTTCTGGTATTTTAATGTGTCATTTCAATCCAAGTCTACACCCTCGAGCATCGTTTCAAGGTATTTTTCGTTCAATCAACACCGTGAAATTCTGACTCGGGACATATTTCGAATAGATACAGACTGTTCGTCCAGAGCTTGAGTAAGTATTTACTCTGAGGTCTCTATGATGACAGGCTAGAATGTCTCCTGACCCAGAGGAGCTGGCACGACACAGCCTCAGCCATTAGAGACAAACCAGAACAAAGGGCATTGTCCACATGGAGTGAATCAAATGATATTTGAACAGAATTGAGTTATGCCATCAAGGTAAAGTCCCAGCCCTGCGTGTGTGGTTGTGACCCGACATAAGGTTTGTATTGACCAGATGAAACAGTGTGATTTGGATGTTCTGGATGTTGAACTTCCCCTCGATCCGAAGAGGAGCAGCACAGCAGCAGAGGTGCCGCTGGGGTCCTATTTTTGGAGGAGCTATCAGCAACCCGGTGGCACAGGTCTGAGTGACAGGACAAGTGTTCTGCTGGACCCTCCCCTCGCTCTTTTGGGGCAGACATTCCTCAGTGTAAGCAGACACAGACCCCCCCCCCCTCCTCACTCCAGTGCCATCATATTTCTCTCTCCTTCCCCCCCCCCTCTCGCCCCCTTGGCTGTGATCTGCGGGTATGGGTGGGTGCACAGCAGTGTGTGTGTACGTGTGTGTGTGAGGGTGTGTTCAGGTGTGAGCGTCGGCCTCGGAGCTGCACTCAGAAAGAGAAGTCTGCAGCCGGACAACGTGGCAGGCAAAGAGCAGGTCTCTCTGAGGGGGCCCTGATCGGTGACCATGGGGCCAATGCACTGAAGGGCCCCCAGACGAAAATACACAAAAACCAAAGAGGAACGGAAAATAAGCAAGATTAAGAAGAAAAGCTTTTTGAAAAGAGACAGAGAAGAAAAATGGTTGCAGAGGAAGTGATAATTTCATTATCCGGGGGTGCGCCATGGGGGTTTCGTCTCCAGGGAGGCGCGGAACACCAGAAACCACTTCAGGTGGCGAAGGTAAGACGCAGCAGGTTGCACAGAAACAGACAGTTCACGGTTTGCTGAGCTGGAAGCAGAAAGTCCAGACGCTGCTTTAGATTCAGTCCTGTTCAGGAGAAGTGATACATCAGCTGAGATATATTAAGGTAGAGATTTAAGGAGCTGTGAACAATGTTGAAATGGAATATTACACCGGTTGGTCTGCGGCCTGAATATGAGTCATCATCTGGTTTGAGAACTTCACGCAGGAGCGCGCTGATGATTGATTGGATGAACTTTAAACTTCAACTGCAGTTGGGAATGTAGGACGACGCTGTTGCAGTATCTGCTAATTATTGCTGCTTAACCTATTTAACTGGATAAAGCCCAAATCCATAGTGCTTTGTGTGGTTAAATGTGCACGTTGTGTGTGCTACTGTCCATATCATGAGGGGCTTAATTTTTACTTTACACCTATCAACCATGACCGTGATCTGATGTGTGCGGCTGAACTTGTGCAGGTCACTGCAGGCGTCATGTTTAAGCTGCAGGTTCAGTAGAAACAGTAGAAACTCACAGGTGAGCAAGACATGTCATGAAAACCTCTTGGTTCAGGCTACACTCAAATCATAGGCTCCAGCTTTGAGAGCGTCACAGACCACTTTCATTTGTACATAAAGATTTAATTTAATAAGGTTCACAATGCTCATCAAACCTTTACACAGAGAGATCTTATTTCTCAATATAATAGTTCAGGTGCACCCACACATTATTCACACGTGAATGCACATACACACCCACACACACTTTCAGTAATTGTCGACTGGGCAGAACTACTTTTCCAGGTAGCTATATTTGGTTGAGAAGCAGCGGGTCACGGGGTGAGTCAAGGTGTGTGTTTCAGCCCAGCGCTCAAAAAACGACTTCATACACTATTTCTGTACATGGACGTCTCAGTCCCTCAAATGTAGATTTATACAGCGAGTAAATCCTGATTTCTAAACCTCCGTTGTGCTTGATATTATTTAGTAGTTGAGTAATCATAAAGAAATGACCCTGAGGTTTGCATCTTTGCCCCCCCCCCACAATGTACAACAATATTATATATTGTTATAATATATTTGGTATTTTCAGGCCTGTTTTTGTATTTAAAACATTTAGCCTGACAAGTTTTGTATTGTTGAAGATTGTCAAGAATAAAAACGTATCTGTACATTAGAATAATTCAAGATATTCATGTTCTACTAATACATTTTCGGTAAATGAAATGTTTCTGCTCAGAAACCTCACTAATTCAAGATTCCCATTTACTGGACAAGGGAGAATCTGAACAGGCTAAGAGGCTAATTTTCATTTATTAATCAAACAATTAAATGTGCCATAGAGTGCGTACATTTTACATTTAAGACTGCCACCAGAAAAACAGTAGCCAGCTCCTCATCAACAGAAAGTTCCCTCTATAAAATGCTAATCCTACATGTAGTTGACTTCTGCAGAACGCGGTGGCACGTACACAAGAGAGCCACAGAACACCGAATCACCTTCACGGCAGTGGACAGCTGTTTCTGTCTGACCATTCAAAACAACGTGCTCCTTCACCCCTGCGAGCAGGAAGGCGTAATCTTGTCAGGTCTTAAACTATATACTGTCCCTAACAGGTGGAGCAGTTCAGGGCTCCACTGACAGAGCCACTGTCTCAGTGGGTGTGTGTTTATTTATACGAGTTTGTGTATTTATGTGTCGGCCGATGCCGTGTGTGTGTATGCAAGCATGTAAGGGTATTATTACTGTTATGACTTGTAACCACAAGGTGATTGACTGAATAAATAGCTGACATCCTGGACCACCGGCAGGCACAGGCCACTTTGAAAGGATTAGCTAAATGGGGAAGTGGGGATTTCATTACAGGCAAACCAGAATAGCTGGAAATAAAAGTTATTCGGCCAAACAAAGCAGACACTTCCTTATCTTCAGAAATCTAACATACAATGAAAATCCCTTCACAGAGTGGAATCAACACAACACCTGCTTTTAATGTTTTTTACAAGACATGTTGTCGTGGCTAACACAGACCTGAGGCAAGTCAGGGTCGGGCACAACACCGTGGTCCTGACAGACCTCTGGCACAAATAGCAAAGCACCAAATGAAGATGGCCGCTGGCTGGCATTTCCCTGTTTAGTGCATGAGTGCCCTACTTGAGCTGCAGTATGTGGCGTATGTCCACAGCAAGATCAAGCTGTCAGGACAAAATCTGCTCCCTGTCAATCACTATCTCAAAGCACCATTCGATCAGGTTTTTATCTCCTAGTCCAGCAGTTACAAAAGACAAACATCTGCCTTATATCATCTATATTGTCATCTAACTCTTCATATCAGATCAATAGATGTCAGACCTATTGAAGTTCTGAAACTTGACAATATCGAGCCTTGAATCCTTTTTTGATCTGATTTGAAACTTGCAAGTAGAAACATGAAACTTTTACACTTTGATATGACAAAATATAAAATATAAGTATAAATACAGCAGCATCAGGCCTCAATAGAAACATTGAAGGGTTTTGGCATTGGTAGTATGTAAAACACCTTTGATCAGCATTCAGCTGTGAAGGACACACAACCCATTGGGCCTGGGCTTGTCCTCAAGGCCTGGAGACATGACTTGAAATGTGTCCTTGAGACATGAGAGACGTAGAAGTCTCTTGAATGACTTGAGAGTTGTCTTGGACACCATTTGTGTAACTTTTTGCCTATGAGACAGTTTGAAACTTTGCCTTCCCATGCTTGTACAGGTGCGTAAGCGCAGTAAGGCGTGCAGGGCGGGGCTACGGGAGGGTGACGAGCTGGTGTCCATCAATGAGGAGCCATGTGGATCACTGTCTCACGCCCAGGCCATGAACCTCATCGACAGCTCAAGTGGGATATTACACATCCGGGTCAAAAGGTCAGGAAGAAAAATCCACAATACATGCAGTATTTTACTATATACATATGTTTGATACTATAATATTCAAAAAATAAATCTGAACATTTGAGAACTATTAAGGTCCAAGGGCCATCATTTGGTCCAAACTATATTGTAAACTCTCGATCTGTTTGCAGGGCGCCTGCTGGTTTTCAGTCTGTGGTGCTTGTGACCCGTGCCCCATCTCCCCGTATAGACAAAGAGTACCGCGCTGCTCTGCGCGCTATGTCACCCACCCACCTCCACCATGCACCTGTCCGTGAGATCCACCGCAGCCGCTCCTCCCTCACCAGTGGCTTGACATCTCCACCTGGTAGTGAGGCTTACTACGGTGAGACTGACAGTGATGCAGATGTGGCGGGCTATGAGAGGCAGCGCCGGCAGAAACACCGCAGCCCCAGCAACTCCAACCCCGGCAAGCCGACAGGACGAACCTCCCCTGAGGGCGGGGAAACATCCGAGATGAGCGGCTACGACAGTGCTCCAGATGCACACATTTACCCCCCTTTGTTGGACGGAAATGGAGGAGGTGGGCTACCGGGGGTGGCGAGGAGGGAGGTGATTTACCAGCCCCCTGTTCCAGGATTGTGGTCCTCCCAGACATCCACTGAGACCTCCTCCATCATCTCCTCAGCAGATGACCAGGGGCCACGGGACGGAGGGCAAGAGGAGGACAGTGGCTTCCTAGAGCCATCCAACGTGCCACTGGTGTCCCCTGAGAGGGCAAAGGAGGCTATGATGCTGAGCTCCCGCAGCCAACTAGTGCCTATGGTGGGTCCTTTGAGTAAACCCATTGACGAGGAGCTCACAACAACCTACGTGGAAAAGGCAAAGCAAGCCAGTAAGTAAAGCTGAGGACCTGGTATGGTTTACTATATTTACCTTAGGCTATGTGGGTTAAAAGCCCCAGTGATCAAACTAGCAGCACTGAAAAACATCCACAGCTGCTTTTAGGTATCAAGTGGCAAAGCAGAAACACTCTCATTTCCCCCGCCACTTTCGACTCCCCCTAATTGTTTCTCGTGTTGGTTTTTTGTCTTGCTATTTTATAGAATATTTATGAAAGAGCTAAAGCATAATATATTTTTTTAACATTCAGTTTGACAGCTTGGCTCTTATCACAAATGTGTCACTGGCACTGACCAAGTATTCTTTTGTGATCTTGTCCATCATTGATGATTGGCCCACAAAGTCAACAGGCTCTCGTAAATTTACTCTTGTAAATCCCCCTTGCCATCACTGAGTGCAGTTTGAATATTCTAATGTCCTACTTAGGAACCAAATTAAGAACTCTCTTCAAGTGGCAGTCCATATTTGCGTAACAGAATTAGGGTGCCTATGATAATCTCCTTAATACCATAACAGGTTGAGGGATATGTTGTGGCTGCCCTTTGAAGTTCTCCTTCCAGTCACCTACAACATGCAACTTTCCACTAGCCTGCAAATATTTTCAGTTAAGCTAGATGTCAGAGTACATAAGCCTGACAATGTGCACATTTAACCCACACCCTAGATAATGTGAGAAGCTGAAAGCTTGTTTGGAATGTTCCTGCAAGTGCTCCTGCAGCAAGATATGAGTTGAATACCTGTTGAAGGCATGGGGGTCAGGACAGATTTACATGCTCATGCACAAGACAGTTCTTGGTTTAAAGGTTAAAGCTGTGAATTCAGACTTCTCTGACCTTGTGGTAGTGCTGATGTTATGTTAATATGCAAGTAAACCTAATATCTATGGTTCTCTTACCCTGCAGAACTGAACCGAGGAGACACTGGGCAAGACAAACATGTAAAAGAAGCCAAAACCAAGTGTCGAACAATTGCATCCCTGCTGACTGATGCTCCCAACCCTCACTCCAAGGGCGTACTGATGTTCAAGAAGAGAAGACAACGCTCTAAGAAGTATACTCTCACCAGCTTTGGCAGTGTGGATGAGGACAGGTTTCAGGACTCACAAGAAGAGGATGGGGTATTCCAAGGGAGTGAATCAGAGATTGATGAAGATGGCTTCTCAGCAGTTCCTGACCCAACTTGGGATAGTGACTACTTGGATATGCTGGAGAAGAGGGCAACTGCAGGCACTGAAGGTCGTGGGGATGGAGCAGAGGACGCTCCGAGTCCAGGGTTGAGTGACACTGCAGGCAAGGGTGCTCAATTGTTTGAGCAACAGAGAAAGAGAGTGGCTGAGCATGCAAAGAAGCTGGAGGCAGCACAGCCTCATGCTCCTCCACAGTTTCAAGTCCAAGACCAGGCTCAGATGTACCAGATGCATCCAGAGGTGCAGGTGCAGATACAATCAAATCTTCAGCCTCAGCAGAACATACCACCAGAACCTGCAACCACACAACAAGAACTGTTCCAGGCTTCAGGACAAGTTGCTGTTGGCATCCATGGGGTGGCCAACAGGGACCTATCCTACTCCGCAGTTAGTGCAGCTAGCATGGTGATGTCACCTCCACCTGTGGCACACAAACCTGCCACTGCCTCTGTAACTATTCTGACCAGTCCTACACCACCAGCTGAAACACCATTACCAGATTTACCTGCTAGTAATGTTCTCAACAGAACGGCCCGTCCTTTCACTCCTGGCTTCATCAGCATCCGAGCTGCGACTGCCCCTGTGACGTTCCGACCACCAATCACAAAGACGTATCAACGTCCTGCCTCAGCAGCTGTTGTGCCACTGCCATTCTCCACGGCCTCTGAACTAGCCTTTAATGTTACATCGGTGTCATCACAACTATCCCCTGGTCCTCCATCAATGATGTCCCCACCATCCTCTGTAACTCACGGTCACTTTGCTCCAAAGCCAGAGGGTCGAGTTACTTTTCATCCGTCAGCCATCTCTTCCTCCGTAGAGACAATGCAGTCAGCACAAGTCCCTACTTTTCATCAGGCTTCATTTGCAACTATGCCCCCTCTGTCTATGCCTTCCATCCCACCACCTCCCCAAGCGTTGATGGTTTCAGCCCCTGTTCCTCCAGTACACCAAATTCTTGGTCCAGCTGATCCAATTACCCCAGTGCCTCCACATCAAGTACCAGTTGCTAAGTCAACTCCACCCCTATTCTCAATGGCCCCTGTAGCTCAAGTAGTAGTGGTCAACCAGCCAGAAGCAATAGCTCCAACCCCTGTTCCTGGTGCAACGGGTCGCACAGGAATCTTACTTGAGTCTCGGCGTCGTAGTAGCAAAATCAAACCTATGTTCAATGTGCCAGAAGTCAAAAAGAACTCCCCAAATCCTGAGCTATTGTCTATGGTGCAGAACCTAGATGACAGGTTCGCCCGATACAAATATGGCCAACAACCCACTGAGGCTATCTATGATGCTGAAGAAGAAGACATGAGTGCTGAGGCTGACACGGGCAAGCTACCTCCTCCTGTGGCACCCAAGCCTCGGGTCCTCCAAGAAGCCCCACAGATTCTTAAAGCAGGGGGTAAGGGGGCAGAGCTATTTGCCCGCAGGCAGAGCCGCATGGGTATGTATGTAGTTGACACCCCACTAGAGACCCCTTACCAGCAGGAAGTGACCTTCCACAATGCATCCCGACCCCTTGACTCTTCCTTCAATTGTTCCCTTCCATCTCAGTGGAAATATTCCCCGAATGTCCGTGCCCCACCTCCCATTGGGTACAACCCACTCCTGGCCCCCACCATACCCACAGGGCCTCAGAGGGATGAAAGCAAGCCAGACAGCAGGGGTAGAGGTGGCTCCCAAAGAGATGGCATCCAAGCTCTGGATTTCATGAGAAGGCAGCCGTATCAGCTCAACTCTGCCATGTTTAACTATGGGGGCAGTGTTGCAAATCTCTCAGCCATGCCCTCTTACCAGGCCCAGAGGCAACAGCAGGGTGATTACTCAACAACAATGGTTGGCAGCTCATTAACCTCGCCTAAGCAGGTCCCCCTCAAAACAGCGCGTGTCTATGAGATCAAGCGATTCTCCACACCCACACCCATGTCAGCTCCCTCCCTGGCACCCAAAGTCATTGCACCCCGCTCCTCCACTACCCTTGGTGAACGATTGGTTTACTCTGGCATGACCTCCCCACCTCCTGCTCCTCTCTTTACACGAGCACCAATTCCACCTCCCTCGCAACCAGTTGGACTTCCCAATCTCCCAAAATTCTCAGCCACCCCTGTTGCAAACCATGTGTCCTGTGCAGTGCCTACACCTTACACTCCAGTAGCCTACAGCACTGGGCTCCAGGCAGCCAAGCAGTTCCAAGTGCCCCTGAGCTCAGTATCCTTGCCTCTTTGCCCCCACTCAAGTCCAACTCAGTTCAGGCGCCCAAACCACGTTTTGTTGCCACCAAGGGAGGCGTGCACCCCCATGTCTGGAGGCCCGGGGCAATGTGAGGAGCACTTAAACAGTCACTACCACCCTCGGACATCTTCATATATTATTCCTTGTGTGCTTACATGAGCAGTCAGTTATTGTCAAACACTTAACAATTTTGGTAATTGGTTCATGGTAATAAAGCAGTAAAATGCTAAATATGCATTGGTTCAAATTTCTAAAATGTGAAAATATTCTGCTTCTCTCTGAGATCATTATAAATAAAATATCTTTGGGTTAGTTAGTTCTAAATTCAGCTTTGAATATAAGTCAATGGTGTGATTCAGTACAACATTAAAATACAGTAACCTGTGTTAGAACATGTAATAGCTTATGCAGTTCAAAATGCTGCTCATCACATTTATTTGGCTACCAACACATTTACTCACACATTTATCCGAGTGATGATGATTACAACAACTATAATAATAATAATAATAATAATAATCATAATAATAACATTAATGTATAGTCCACCGTATGCCTGTCCTGGGAGAGGTTTGTGTAAGGTTACTGGAAATCTCTTTCTACTATTTTAGCAGAAGCACCATCTGAACAGAGCCTGTACTGAATTATTCTTTTTAACTTGAAGGGTCTGAGAGATGAGGAAAAATGAAAAGGTGCAGTTCTAACAATAGGAACGAAATCACTGCAGATGTATGTTAAAGTATGTTGACAGGTTGTGGCTATAAACCTTTTTCTTTGAACATGTGTTGTGTTATCCAGTAATTAATGATGTGCACAGGATGTTTTTTTTAACCACTGTCTGTAGCATTATCATAAAGAGTCTCTTGGGGGAAAAATGATGCATAAGACTGAAATGTATTTAAATGCCTCAACTCGCTGTGGAACTACATGTGAATACACGGTTTAAATGCGATCTTTGTAGCATGGATCACATTCAACAAGTACCAGCGCTGTCACTTTGTGTGTCACTCGATACCAAAGCTTCCAAACGCCACTCATAGGAACACCAGAGCCTCTTTAATACCAGTCTGATCTTTGCATATATATGTAAATCCTTTAACTTTTATTAAACAAATCACACAGATGAAGGAATGTGTATTTTTGCTTTGTTTAATTGTGATGGGGTGCAGGGGTCAGGTTGAAGAACTGAGGTGGCACCAGTGAAAGGGTTCATGGAATGAGAGAGAGGCTGTGGAGGTGGATGTAGGTAAGCCTGATTACGGGATGGGATCTCAGTTGGAGCATTTTAGATCACAGCCCAGAAATGGTCAAGGTCAGATGAAGTAAAACTGAGACTCCTGATGGATTGTACATAGTTGTGATGTCCCACAGCCAGGACAAATCTAATCAAAAAGGATGATGGCCAGGAGAGTTTGACACCTGAAGTTTTATGGAAAAGCTGAAGAAGCTGATAGAAAGAAATATAAGTTTATCTGGAGTTTTTCCATTAATGGTGGAAAAGGGATAAATGTATTTAATGGTTGAATATCCTGAGACACTCGGTATGTTCAAGGAATACAAGAAAGAAAAGAATATGTTGTTTTCAGTTGTGGAATTCTTGAGGAGATGCTTTCTTTATTTTTTACAATTTTTAAAATATAACTGGTCTTACAGCTTTTTCCTTGTTTTCATATTATGGCTATGAAAAAAATAGTTTGTAGATAAAATCATGTTGATGTGTACATGATATGATGATACATATTTCTGAATGTAGCTGGATTAAATAACACGTGTGAAAGTGTTTGTTATTAATGCCGAGCAGACGTTTATACTGAAGAGGAGACAACATTTTTAGAAGAATAAAATTAGATGTGAAGTCTCTCCAGTTGTCTGACTGTTACACTGCCTCCTGCTGTTGATTGTGTGATCCTGCACTTTTCTTTCACTGTACAGTCAATGCATGTTTCAAATTGTAATATGAATAAATGAGCTAAGCAATAATGAGTCCGTATACTGGTTTTAATTAAACACACACACACACACACACACACACACACACACACACACACACACACACACACACACACACACACACACACACACACACACACACACACACACACATTACTTGGTGTTTACGTAAGACCCTCATGTTTAATCACAGATCCTGAATTTATCAATTCTGAGTTGTTGTTTTGTTTCATAATAGTGAATCAGGCTAATTTATTCTCTCCCAGATTCATAACGTGTTTGATTCATCCAGGAATCTTATCTTTGTTTCATTTCAGGGGTAAAATGAGCAACAGCAGCACCAGAGGAAACTCTGCAGACAAGCAATTCCAGCCCTTGCCACTAGAGGCAGGTTCAAAGTTTTCAGAGAAACTTTGCCTTAAACATTATTTCATGTGTGAAACATCACATCCTTCACTTCTGTGTTCAAACCCTTGTTACTGAAGGTAAATGATGAATTATTTTCTAGCTGAATTTCTTTAGGTGGAAGATTGAACCTATTTGAGACGTCCTGATGTACTGGAAATACTTTGTGCAAAACAACAGTCTGCATGAGACTGCTGCAGTCAGAAGGGCATTTTATTTCCAGCCTCCACATTCTCAGGGTGTCTATATATAGGGTTGCTAATATCCAAACAGAAGAATATTTATAGTGACATTGACAGTTTGACAAGTTGCCACTGTAATTAAGAATTTGTTCTTAATTTAACTGCTTAGAATTGTCGTGTCCCTCCAGAGTCGACACAACAAAGAATAGATTGCTTTTTTTGTTTCTTTGTGTAAAAGCCGGTGAGGTCGGATGTAAAAGTGAGAGTCATTCACTTATTAGAAAATGTTCCTTAGGCTCTGGATTAAACAGAAGGTTGGAGATGGGTCTAAAATTAAAATGATTATTGACGGATTAATACCTGCCCAGATTCCAGCTTGCAGGAAAGCACTTGCTCAAATGCTCCAGAGACATGACGAAGATGATAACACTGATGAGAACTACTGAAACACAGGATATGTAGGTTTATACATTATTTACCTATTTTGACTGTTTTTAATCCAACACTTTGAGACAGACATATCTCTGATGGTTTGTCATGAAACATTATTCAGACATTAATGATTCTGAGACAATGAATCCTTGTGACTCAGGTGATTCCCTGAATGTTTTGAGTGGAATGTCTTGAACTAATGATTTTAAAGTATTAACAATATTTTAAACTCACTTTAAGGTCATTTCTGTCTTACAATAAAAAACTTTAAAATGTTTCCATGCTCTCAAAATGACTGGAACTCCAGGGAATATTCACTGTATAAACATGTATTGTCTGTCATTGGCAGTGACCTTTGGATGCTCTCCAGTACTGTGAGACAGCTGTGAGACAGCTCTGTCTTCACATGTCCATCACGTCCACTCACATGACGCCTGAGAGAAACTGAAAATGTGACAATGTTGTGTCAGATTAGAGCAACGCAGGGAGGAGAGGAGCTAGCTCTCAGCCTGAAACACAAACTGGCACAGCCCCAATAAACACACACACACATTCCTTAACCTTAAACATGCACTGTGTACACGTATATATCAGTCTGTGTATATGTGTGTGTGCGTGCGTGCGTGTGTGTGTGTACCCCAAAAACACCCAAGTCCTTTGAGGTTATCTTATAGCAGAGTTCTGTCCCCTCTGGTTCATTGCTACTAAATATAGGCTTCAGAGCCATCTGTGAGAATGATTTTGTTCCCTTAATATCCCCATCAGCACTTTAAGCTGGCCAACAGAGACTTCTCCTCCAGCACTGAAGGCCCCCCCCAACTCCCCCTACCCAGATCCCTATTCATACCCCCTAACCTCAACCGCCGCCTCCTCCTCCTCCTCCCGTCTTGACACCAACTCTGCTGCCACCCTCAGCCCTGAGCCTCTGGACGATCTGCCATCTGAGTGCAGGTTGGGTTTTGCACTTCTCAGGACCTGGGTCCAGCCACACGGGATTTGTAAACTTGCGATAAGAGATATAAGCCCCCGGGTCTCCTCTTGTCTGTTTGATATTTAGAAACCTGCCTCTCCTCCGAGGATTACAACAAAATACTGGTGAGTGGATCTGCATCCCATCGACGTGCTTTGTTCTACTAAACAACCAACAGCTTGGATTTAACGTCTGGCTACAAGAATGGGAAGAGGCAATAAAGACATGCAGCATATTCTCCATGCAGTCCTAAATGTGTGGGTTGAAGCCTGAAAGAAATTATTGAAGACTAAACCAACTAATCAGAGCAGATTATTACTTTGCTTTTAATACGAATGCTTCTGATTCCACCAATAAATGGCTCAGTGAGTCACTTTGCTGCTTTTAGATTTTCTTAGGTCTTAAAGTGACCAAAGGAATGGGTGAATGTGCTGACCATCCCTCTCTGTGGGCGTTGCAGAGATTTTATATGGTGTCTCCAAACCATGATAGGGGTTGGGGGGGGCGGCAAACCTGATCGCAAGGCGTCCCTGAGCTTGTAATTATTTAGGGAATTAAAAAAACGTGTCCAAAAACTCTCTCCGCAGCTGCTCCAGATCTCGCTGGTGTTTTGAAAGAAGTTCCAATGTGACCTCGGCTTTGTTTTCTGGAGGTGCTCATTGTGTCCTTAAGCGTTGTGTTCAAGTCAATTTGATAGTCGAATGATGCCATCACACGTCGCTAAAATGTCTTGGCTGGAAACAGCTTTTAAAAATAGCTGCGGGGGGGGGTTGAGTTTCAGCCAGGGGATATGATGTGATGTTTTGTCGCTTCACTGTGAATTAAAGACGCTAAGGGGTTTATGTGCTTGTAGAGAGATTAAAATCACATTAACACATAAGGTAAGGTAAGAAGAAGATTCATATCTTAACACCAGGGAGGTTGTAAGAAATGTTGTCCCACAGTGACTCAAATCCCCACAGAGGAAAGTATTGCTCCCACTGTCCGTCGCCAGCTTGTTCTTATGAAGGCTGCAGATTGGGGAATATGATCAGATGATTTGATTAATGCCAAATGTGACTTCAGAATGCTGAGGCCTTCACTCTTACTGCAGCAGAACAAACCCTGAGGTGCATCGATCACCACAGAGCGCCTGTTTGTTGACTCAGTGTGTGTGTACAGACGCCAAACAAAACAGAAACATGCGTCGAGGAGCTATAGGTTTCCTTTGGGGCAGACATCTGTTTCGCTGGGCAATGTGGGTAATCTGAGGGCCCCGACCCTTGAACTTGAAAAATGAGCAGAGCCCCGTGCCGTCTGTTTGCATGTCGCATTCAGATTCCGTGGATTCACTTTCACAGGCTGCTGATGACCGTCGGTGTTGACGCTGAAGAGTAATACAGAGAAGCTGGTTGAAATCTAAAACGAAAACACTCCTGTCACTCGATCCTTAGCGCAGATGATGTTTCCATTCCTTTGAAGAGGCAAATAAAGGTAGCATCATAGTTCAAGATGTACTTTAACTGTTTGCTTTCAATTTCTCCTTTTGCTTTGGTTTTAGAGAAAGAAGTTCTCTCACGCCACCTCTACCCCTGTTGAATATATGAATAATAAAAGTACAAGGTCAAATGTTTTAAAGTAGTTTTTGCTCTTTATGTTTGTGCCTTCCAGTCATGCCTCTGGGAACACCTGCCCCACTATTCAAGCGGAAAAAGCTCTCCAAGATCATCACTGACCTCTCACACATCACTCAGGATGGTAAGTCTGACAGGAGCTGATGTAAAAATGAAATAACATTTTTCATGTGGTTGGGGTACCCAAGAATATACACATTCTTTGCACTTTGCACTGCAAAACAGCTAAATGAATTAAGCTTATTTGTAAATGTTGTAGTCCTTTGGATTTTATTTTCTGTACTAAAATTAAGTCACATTATTATTGCAGAGGAAACTCATGAAGAAATATTGTAGACATGCTAAAACAAGTAGTTTAAACATCTGTTATATTACCGTATAGTCTTCTGAGTATCATTTTGTTTTCAAATGTTGTTTGGATGCCCCTCACCTAGAGTATGAGTCGGAGCCGGAGGCCTCTGAGTTCGACCTGGGGACAAAGATCAGGAGTCCCAAAGACATCATGCTGGAGGAGCTCTCCCTGTTGAAGAACCGAGGCTCCAAGATGTTCAGGATGAGGCAGAAGAGGGTGGAGAAGTTCATCCACGAGAACAACCCCGACGTCTTCTGCAGTGAGTCGATGGTGAGAGCCTATAGTTCAAGGAGGAAGAAAAATACAAATGACTATTCTGCAAACTCAAGGAACGTTTTTTTCTCAAAAGTTAACAATACACACAGAACTGCTACAACGTTAAAACCCCCGACAGGTGAAGTGAACATTGATTATCTCGTTACAGTGGCACCTGTCATGGGGTGGGGGGGGGGGGGGGTATCAGGCAGCAAGTCAACAGTTATTTATGTTGGAAGGAGAAAATTGGCAATGTGAGCATGTGAGCGACTTTGGCCCAACTAAGGTTGATGAGCACATCCAAAATGATAGGTCCTATCCCGTCTCTAGTTCCCAGTGTGCAGTGGTCAGTTCATATGAAAAAATGATCCAAAGGGGCACAAAAGGTAAACTGGAGACAGGGTCATAGACGCCAAAGCCTTACTAATGCATGTGGGGAGCATAGGTCTACGTGGGTTAATCCTGCAGAACAGCTTCTGTAGCACAAGATCACACGGGTCCTGACATTCATGTAGATGCTTCTTTGACATATGCTCTCTCCCTAAATGTTCTTGCAGACCAAGTATGGCAACGATGTTCTCTAATGGCAGCAGCCTCCTTTAGCAGAATAATGTTCCCTGCAAAAAACTGTTCAAGAACAGTTTGATGAACATGACAAAGAGTTCCAGGTGTTGACTTGGCCTCCGAATTCCTCAGGTCTCGATGCGATTGAGCATCTGAAGGGGGTGCTGGAAAAACTAGTCGATCCCTAAAGGCTCAACCTCGCAGCTTATTGTACATAAAGGATCTGAGGCTAATTGCCTGATACCCTAGGACACCTCCTGAGGTCGTGTGGAATCCATGCCATAATGACACAGAGCTGTAGTGGTGGCTTGATGGAGAAATATGCTTGTCAGGTATAATGTCAACAGGCTGAAACAAGGTTAATGAGCACAGACAAATGAATGAGCCTTGTGGCATATGGTGGTTTATTTGGATCACATTTCTTTCAGGACAACCTCCAGAAGTTTGTTCCCAATATGGGGGGTCAGATTGGAAGTGACATGATAACCGTCGGTGGGCATTTTGTGAGCAAGCAGACTGGACATGTGCACTATGGAGCGATGCAGACTGGAGGAGGACCCCCTGTGCCTCCTCCAAAGCCTGGAAGAAAACATGCAGGAGCTGGAGGAGCTGGAGGAGCAGGAGGTGTAGGAGGTGTAGGAGGTGCAGGAGGTGCAGGAGGTGCAGGAGGTGGCGACCAAGGGAAAGACGGAAAAGAAGTTGCTGTTGGGTGGTCTCCATTAAAAGGTTGGTTCCGCTCCTGTGGCCTTTGAGGTTAAATATATACTTACATAAAAACAACATATCCTCTGTGATGATTTGATTTCTTTTTGACTGATTAAAACAATAAAGATTTAACTTTATCAAACATTGAAGGAACTAAAAGGAATAATCTGATATTCAGGAGAAATCCACTCATTCACTTTCTTGCCGAGACTGAAGACGACAGCGTGTTAGAGATGTAAAGTATTATTTTGTGAACATTAAAAGTTGCTGGTCTGCGGATTACTTTTTCACTTTTAGACACAACCAAGCTAATTGTTCTCCTTGTTTCCAGTCTTTATGCTAAGCTATGCTAACTGTCTGCTGGCTGTAACTTCAGGTTTATTGAACAGACATGAGCCATACTGATCCTCTTTTCTGACCCTTAACAATGATGATAACTTACTTACATAACTGAACCTCTAGCCTTGATGTCTCCTCCACAGGAGGTGGATGTGATGATGCAACCAAGATTACTCTGAAGGGGTACATGTCTCCATGGGAGAAGGCCATGAAGGGTGATGAGATTCTGATAGCCACTCTCAAAGCAGGAATGCCCGGCCCCACTGACCGAAAGGATCTGCCCAAGTACAAAAGCTTCAACAGGTACTTTCACCCAGACCGGACTTCGTAGATGCCTTTGTGATGAAGAGGAGCTTTAATATTCCTCTCACCTCTCTTTGCCAGGTTTGCCATGCCCTTCGGCGGCTTCGATAAGGCCAACCAGTTTATGAAATTCCAGATGCCAGAAGCCGAGGCGACCGAGCCTGAGCCCGCAGTGGTGTACCAACAAGAAATCGGAGGCCGGCCTTCCTTCAACCGCACTCCTATTGGCTGGGTGGGCAGCAGCGAGCCCAGCAGCATTCACATGGAGAACGATGCTGTGCCCTTCGATGGAGAGACCGACGAGCTGTGAAAAGATATTCATACTGTGATAACACTCACTGTGCACACACGCAGGCATGAATGCATGCACACATGTTAGCATGCACACACATGATAGATGAGCTTACAGTTCACTGTTATACTGATGAATTTGAATCTCCCAATGTGGATCTCTGAAAGCGTACAAGATGTATTTGGTTGTAGGGCAAAGAAACAAGTTAAGATCCTACAGGGAGATGAAATATCAAACGTCTATTTATTAAGTTCACTAGTGGAGTCTAATAACTCCTTTAATTTGTCGGGAAAGTTTTTGTTCACGGTGACAAGTTGCAGATTTTGTCGATGAGGAAAGAATGAATCATGTGTGAAGGATAGATTTATGCTATATTACTGTTGCGCAGGCTGTCTCTATGTCAACTTGTTACGATATTTGTTTTTACCCAGTGCCTCTTTTTGTCGTTAAGATTCTCTGATCTTTTGTTGGGCTATGAAAACGCTACAAACCTGTGGAATTCAGGATGCATGCATAGTCAGTTGCTCATTCATCTACCAACCCTTTCTCCACAGTAAACCATTTAAAATGAATCATGTAACACTTTGAAAATAAACCATGTATCAATCCTCTTGCAGAGAGGTGCAGTGTCAGGAGAAATCATTGTTTGTGTGTGAAAATTCTTATTTAAATAAATGCCTGTACAACTTCCAGCCCTTGTTTTCACGATATGTGTGCAAAATTGTACATACTTTGCATGAAATGAAACACACTGATTTCATGACTTTGCCAGCATGATTACACAAAAACTAATAAAAACAGATTACCACAACATCTGGTGGAAGGATGTGTTAAACTCTGGTTAGGATTCGCATCAGCGGTGGATCCAGGAACTTCGTTTCACTTTCTTAACCATTGCGTTGTTTTTTAAATATCTTCCCTGATTAAAAACATGTCCAGTGGACTTATATTTATGAGACTTTTCCAAGTAAAAATCTTGATCCTGTTAACTTATGGTTCCAGAACACTCAAGAGCAAGTCTAGTGTTTGTAAATCTTGATCCTCAAATTAATTACAGTTTAAAAACAGAATACTATAATAATAAGTAAGTACTTTTTTTACTGAACATAGGTGAATTACTCATCACTTCCCACCGGTTCGTATTTTCCTGACAGAGGCTGTGTAGCCACTCCGGCCCTGATGGGGGCGGTAGAGCAGAATGAAGCCAGTGAAGAAGGACTGAGTCCCATGGAAACCACCGTGTTGCTAAGATCCAAACACAGTCAGACAGACAACACTCCCATTGACAGTGACATGAACAACAGTCCGACATCAGCAGGTACCGCTACACCGTATTCCATCGGTTAGCTTAAGTGGCTAATGTTAGCTAACTCTCATCTCGCCGGTGTCGCCAGATTTGGGTCATAAAACCCTAATTTAACGTGGATTTGTTCACTTTTCTTCTAAAACTAAAGACGCCGAATTCACCACCAACAGTTTATATTCGATGTGAATCATTGAACGACCCGTTAGGTGTCACCGATTTACTTTGATACTGAAGCAAAGTTTAAAACCCGATGATTCTCAGGCGAGTTCTGGAGCTAAAAGCCGAGCGACCTTTTTCCAAGCGACCTTTATTTAACGTTGACTATCAGAGATGAACTAATGTAAGAAAGTGTTGCTCACAGTGAATCTAACGATGTGTGTATTGTGTGTGTGAGCTCAGAGGCAGCTGTGGACTACAGACTGCGATCTAGCGTTAAAGGGTTTTAAAGTTAAAGTCTGTGGAATAATTAAAACAGTTCGTAGGTGTGAACGATCATAACGGCTTAAAAGAAAGTTTCCCAAACCGGTCAAACCAATGAGAACCGACCAATCTTAAGTTTGGGATTCTGTGTATTTATCTGCAGAAATTACATATAGTATTACATATTATGTTTTCATTAGTTTATAATCACCCGAAACTTAGTGGAGTTGGGGTTTCGTTCCCTTAGAATGAGCTCTTTAAAAGGTCCTGATGGAAGCAGGTTCTCTTCTTTTCAGTCCACCATGTTTCACCAAACGTATTTCATCTCAAAGTGGAGCCAGAACATCTCGATCGCCCCCTGGTGGCTGGCTGCTGTGCAGGTCATAAACCCTGTAAACTGTTAAAGAGCATTACAAGTTTTTAAAAGTTAGTCCCTGGAATAATTACAAAAAAATTTGCAGGTCTAAACGATGTTAATGGTACAACAAAGTTATTCTAACTAACTCTACTTAGTTTCATGTGATTATAAACTATTGAAAACAATCTATATCCAATTTCTGCAGAGAACGGGAGAAAAACGGGAGTGGAACATCATGATTTACAACTGAGACAGACTAGCGATTGATCGAGCGCATGTAATGGCGGCACCTTGTACTTACCGCTGTTCCACACGGTGATCACTACTGTACAGACTCTGGCTTCATTTGTGTGTGTGTGTCTCAATCATCCTGTCTTATAGGTGCACTATAGCACAGTGAATTTACCTGATGACGTCTAAGTCAAAGGCCCAGTGGTCACCGCTGCCACGGACGGAGATCCTTGTGTACTGGGTGCTTTCCTTTGGCTCACACCTCTACTCCTTCTACCAACTGCACAGGTTCTCCAAAGGTCAGGTGCATGGCCAGATACCAGTCTGTCCGTTTAGTAGAATGAGATCAAATAATAAAGTGAATTCCTGTTTTGTATCTCAGAGCATGAAGCAGGGCTAGCAAGAGAATTCCAGCTGGAAAAAGGCCTAGTTAAGGGTTTTAAAAGGGTAAGTCTCCTAATGTCGCATCTCAACAAGTGTTAATTTAAACTGTTTGTGTCAGAGAAACTAAAACGCTTCATTGTGTTTATTCATATACTTTTAAAATGTGGCCTTAACGCACTCAACAGGCTTCAGGTGTGTTTTTAAAACCAGTTGTTTTGGTTCAGGACCCATCAGACTTTGAGTGGAGCTTCTGGACTGAATGGGCCAAGAAGTCTTTACTGTGGACTCTGACTGGTCATGGCATCTTATCCAGAGTCACCAGCAGCTTTTACCCAAAGGTAGGAAGCAGCCGTGGAATATACCGTTATGTGTGAGATATTTCAATCCAACACATTATTCTTGTTTCTCTAACAGCTCAGGGTGCCAGCGCTCACGATATACGGCCTCATAGCAGCCAGCAGCGTGTTGGGGGTTAAAGGTGTGACTGTGCTGCTGGTGCATCTGGGTCTGACCTTCTCAGTGGCCCAACTGCGAAAGCCCGCTCTGTCGTGGGGCTGTAACCTGCTGCTGCTCGCCACCCTTCACATCCAACCACTTCAAGAGATCCAGGTGGGTTGCAGTCAAAGGATGAAACCGATTAGTAAAAGAGCTTTTCAAAGTAAAGTTAATGCTCTTTGAAGTTGAGTCGGTCACGCGGGCTGCACAGTCTGTTATTATACCATGCAAACACAATGTATTTACAGCCACCATTCTTATTTGTTTAAGATCCACTTCACTCACGCACTCACTCACAATCAGTTCCAAACTTTGAATATTTAAGACCACACTTAAGTTGTTGCGTTTGCCTCATTTGATAGGTGTCCTATTTGCAATGAACACAAGAGGGCGCAAGATACTAAAGGGACGTGCAGGTCTATTATTCTCTGGCTGGAGAAGTTGAGTGGATTTTTTTTTAAAACAATACAATCAAGTATATCATTTCTAGTGTTCCCTGATGATGAGACGATGGGAAAAAGCTCATTACCTTCCTGTATGAATTTGGAGATGATCATATTCTCAAAATCAAGCATTTGCTGCAGCTACTTGACAGTGAGAGAAACCACAAATGCATTTTACTTAATACAAGACAATGAATTACAGCCCAGAGAATATTTTAATCTGATTTTAGAGACTTGCTTCCATTCATATCTACACTGGTTGCTCATTATTGTAACTGGCTCTTAGTATTTCACCACTTTAAGGATGCTATGACATGTATCCTCCTCTAAATACATCTTTTAACAGTGTGGACAATTCAAGTGTAGTGGCAGCAAGGTAACTATGTTCCAGTGGTTAGAGTAGAATTCAGAATGTGAAATAGACCTGACAGACCTGTGCATGGTTTACAAAAACTGCCTCTTCCCCTCCTGTGCTCTCACCACCCACACACATGCTGCAGCAGCAGCACACAACCGACTACCTGAGTTCAAGCACTACTTCGAAATCATCGATATATTCCCAACGCTGCCAAGCAGAGCTCATTAAAAGTTGTATCGAGGATATGTTCTTGGAGAAAGTGAATCTAAATTTAGTGCCAAACTGCCACTATTTATAGAAGGATTCCCCAGAGATGTGGTAAAAATAATTGGCCTCCCCACTGTGTTTCTCAGAGAGGCTGGTACGAGACTGAGGAGGAGTACTATCTGCTGCTCTTCAGCGTTGCTGTCTGTGGTCTGCGCTTCATCAGCTTCAGCCTGGAGCACTGCTGGTGTCCCGCAGGCCGCGGGGGAGTCGTACAGCTCTGCTGGCTGTTTTCATACACCTTCTATCATCCCTTTTTCTACAATGGACCCATCGTCACGTACAAAGACTACACCGAGCAGGTGAGAGTGACACGAAAAGTGCCTCTTTTGTTTTCCGTCTGGAGAAGCTGATTGCTGCCTCTAAGTGGAGTTGATCTCAGGTCATGTTTTTTATACACATAGCAGACGACACACACGACTGGTGGTTTTGTTTTCAAGAGGACAGATACTTGAATTTTCCACATTTAAAGAGAAACAGATCCCAATTATTTGGTTTGTTGTTACTTTTATAAAACTTGTTCAAGGCTTGTTTTCACATCCCTCTTCTAGAGTTAAACGTAGAATATGTTACGCAGCAAAGGGTGATGAATAATTGTGATCCACTACGAGTGAACAATACAAACAATGGAAGGAAAGAACACCCGACTGGCTAGCAGAGTGTTTTTCCTTCGTCATACGCTGTTTGCTCCGGCAGTGACGCGCAAACCCTCGGGTAAAGTGGATATGATGCAATTAAAAGGCGATATAATGAAACGTGGGTTTGAGCATTGTTGGAAAAGGATTGTGTGTAACATAGGTGAAGTTGTTTTTAGACATTCAAATGAGGAATTGTTACATATCATCCCTGTAATGTATGTCAGTATGAAGTGTTGATTATTGTATTGCAGCCCTGTTGATGAAGATTCTGCCAGCAGCCCTTAGCAACATGCTCACTTTCTCCTCCTGCAGATGCAGAGACCTGCCGAGGAGAGCGACAGGGACAGATCTGCTTTGACTTACTTGGTGCTCAGATGTGGACGGATCGTACTGTGGTGGTGCGTCGCAGAATACATGATCCACGTTATGTACATGCACTCCATCCAGTCTAACGAGACCTACTTAGAAATGATTCCTCCTTGGGCCTTGGGTAGGTATTTAGACTGTGGGTATTTTAGCTCTCATGCACAGCACAACATTGAGCTCCAGCTTTAATGTTTCCCTGCCACTTCAGACTCACACACACACACACACACACACACACACAACATGTTCACACGATGCAGACTTTAAAAACATGTCTACCCCACAGGATTTGGTTTCAGATGTGCTGATAACTGATTTACTCATTGCCTTTGACTCACGATTCAGTTTTTTACGTGTGGGTAGATTTTATTTGTGGTTATTTATTCATTAATCTGCTTTTAAAGCACCTTTATGTCTTTGAGAGTTTTGGGAGATTTATGTAATTTATTCAAATCGATGCTGTGGTCTATAAATAGTTGGATATTTGTGTAAAACTCTTCTTCCTTGGCTTCACAGGCGGTCTGGCCTTGGCCCTCGTCCAGTTCTTCTATGTGAAGTATCTGGTGCTCTTCGGCCTTCCATCCATGCTCGCTACTTTGGATAAACTGGTTCCCCCAAAGCTTCCATCTTGTGTCAGCATCATGCACAGTTTCACAGGGATGTGGAGGTAAGATCATACAGTGGAACTCATCCCAAAAGTAAAGTCTTACACCAACCTCGCAGTCAGAATTCCTTAGCACCTCAGTGGAAAAGCCAGAATTCCTGGAGTCCTTGAGGGAAAAGGTGCATTTATTGTGAAGTGCTTTAAGTGAAGTGCTTTGGCAATCAGATGCTGGGCACAGTGAATTGTCTCATCTTCTGTTATTACTGGCAATCAGTCCAATAGGTCACCTCTGCACCAGGGACATTAAATCTTTCTTTCAGACTCAAAGATAAAATGGTTTGTTCGTTGGGACCGATTCTGAAGCCTTTCGCTTTTTAAGAGGTTTGTTGCAGCATTTCGACAACGAGTCGAATCAGGAATCGAATGAAAACATGTCTGCATGTTAAAGCTACTAAAAGCAAAATTCCAAATGAAAAATACTCACATGCTGCTCTTCCAGTTTATTAGGTACACCCAGTGAAAGCTATTGCAGTCCTACAGTAAACCCTGCATTCGTGCAAATGATTATATCCTGTTTGTCTTTCAGCTCTATGATAATTTTGCAGGTGGTAGTTTGTGGTGCAGGTGTTTCTATTATTCTGTCCACCTCTTTCTATCCATGAGGGTAGGCCTAGTAACAGAAACATCCGTGTGTATTATGCAACAGATAAACAGCACCACAAACTGCAGCCTTCAGAATTGATCATTTAATAATTGTAAATAATAAAGTTAATTCATCAGTGGGTACAAAATGCTTAACAAAGGAAAGGCATCAGCCAATAAATAAATTAAAGTAATGTGAATTGAATTGGAATTGACACAGCTCTAAGCAGTTTAACAAAGATCGATCAGTTATAACCTTTTATGAAGGAAGGATTTATAGCCGGACTGTTGTATTAGACTGGATTAGATTCAGCTAGTTGTATCGAAATAATTGGCAAATTAGTTTATGAAAGTTTCAGTGGAAAATGTAATTAAATGGGATGGAATACAAACAGTGCATGATGGAACTAACAGGCTCCTGCACACTGTAAAGTTGAGGTGCAGCCCGTGGGTTTGGTTTGGCAGTGGAAACACGCTTCCTGTAGACGAGCTCGACCGACGCGCTGACACTGATGCACTCCAATCCAGCCCGTGTGTGCTGAGCTGGCCGATGCTGACAACATTGATGGAATGCATAAAGTGGTCCACCGTCATCATTGACCAAACCGTTGCATTTTACAGCCTGAGGGAAAAAAAACAAATAAATAACCTGGGTTTTCTAATCTTCTTAATGACAAAGAGCAATCACACAAACACACACGCATCATACACACTCAGGCCCGGAGCTCAGGTGTACTGTATTATGTAAATGACCTTTTTCTTTTTATTCCCAGGCACTTTGACGAGGGGCTGTATCGATGGCTCATCAGGTAAGAGCCACTTCACGAGCAGTGGACAGTCTAATTCAAATGTTAATGTGACAAAAAAATGGAAATGTTATCTAAATCAAATCATACCTCCTCTTATATGAAAAATGTCTGTCTGGATATATATCTAACTCCATATGTATTTATTTCTATAGTTTTATATCTATAGAAATGGCCACTGTGGCTCATAAGGTAGACAGGGTGGTCCACTCACCAGAAGGTTGGTGGTTTGATCCTCAGCTCCTCCTGTCTGGATGCCATAGTGTCTTTGAGCAAGACACTGAACCTCCTGACGGCTGCTCAGACAATGTGTGAACAATGTGTGATGGAGAAAAAGGCTGTATGAATGTGTGTGTTTCTGTGTGTGAATGCGACTTGTATAAGACGGGAGTAGTACTATATAAATACAGTTCTATTTCCATATGTTTTATGTTATATGTTTGGAACAGAATTTGTTTATCTCTAATTTATTGCACACTTTCCTCTGGGACATAGCACATGTAATCAAATTCTGTCTGTTATTTACTGCACATTTGTTGTAAACAGCTCATTTCCTGTTGGGCATTGAATTTGTTGAATATGTTGCCATTCTCCAGCTGCCTGCCCGCGTGTGTCCTCATAATGGACAAGGACGCCACATTTGCATGGAGGCTTTCTCATGATTATGAGGTTGCATGTTGTTGGTGAACAGTTCTTCTGTTGTGCTGCTGCTCCCGCACCCTGGAGAAATGCCTCCTTGTTTAATATGTGCATGTGTAATGGGAGCATTATGTGTCTGCTCACTTGTAGTTTGGACAACGCACGTTATTAGTTTGTCTGCTTTTAATGATGCACACTCGGCTGAATGCAGCCCATCGAGAGTTTATGGTCCACTTGCGAGACGTCACTTGCTTTGTTGAGGCAACGCTGCAGTTGCACGGTTGTCAGAGAATACTGTGATATTCTGAGAAAATGTTCCCTCGTCTTGGTTATTATTTGCTCATTAGTGTGTGTGTGTGTTCTGTTATTTGGCAGGTATGATGGTGTGTATCTGCCTTTCAAATCCTGAAGACGAGTTTCGAAGGAAACATGGCGTCCAAGTGGCTGCACAACATTTGCCTAAGATCCCAGAATTTACATTGCAAATGCAAGTTTCTATTTTAATCTGTGGCCCATTGGAAATTGTTTCCACCCGCTTAATGGTATCACTTGCAATTATCGTTCTGCAGATGCAGAATGACACCCGTGACACAATGCCCCGCCGTTCCTCCTCGTGAAAGAGCTTTTAAAGAGCTTTTAATGCAGTTCGGAAAATCTGTAGAAATTGTCTGAAGAGGGCTAGATGAGAGTGTAGGTGTTAAATGATGTGCTTCGCATGACTCACTGACACCCCGTCTCTCTGGGCAGATAAGTGGCTCATTCTTCACCATTCCATTATGCCTTTACTGCCTGTACACCACCACTGTGGCTCTCAGGTTCTCTGCTTCACACACATATGCTGCATATGAGGAGGAGCGTTTGATCCCAAATCCTGTGAAACGTCAGCTGTTCATAAATAAGTGGGGGCACGGATGTGGTCGAGTTGAGCAAGGTCAGCTTTCAGTTTTGGTTCTGTTCGGCCTTAAAGTGAGAAAACTCAAAGATCAAGTGAACCGTGTCTCTGTAAAAGCTCTGAAACCAACAATAATAGATGCTGGACCGTCTAAAGCCTCATGCATACATTCATGCACATTTTTAAATTTCTGTTTAATGCCACCGCATTGTTCTTTCTGTATTACATGTATAGAATGTGGAAATATTCATAAATATATATGGCCTGAGTAAAAAAGGGAAAGGAAAAGTTACACCAACAAGGACCAAAAATTTACAGAAGATTCAATCGTCACACATTGTACATCATCCAAATAATCTTACATAACTGAGAATCACACAGTTCATAATTCTCCTGTATGTCTGCCCCCTCCGCTCGCTGTGCTCAGGTGTTGATTATTCAGGTTTTAATGTATATTCTGATTTACATCTGTTTGAAATCTATCTGCATCTAAATGATTCACACACACGTGGATAGATGCTCAGTATGTTTAGATATTCTCCTCTAACGATGGTACCTCTCCATCTGTCTCTGCACCTACAGCACTTTCATCCTCTCACATGGCCAGGCTGCTGGCCACTCTATTTAAGGCTCTGAAAATGCTGGCTCATCTTTCAGGAACATTGATTAGCCACAGGGTGGCTGAGATATATTAGATCCCAGCTCAGCAACATGAGATAGATTGTGATATGTTTGTTGCTAAGTGTGTCGGACTCATGTAGCATGTTGAGACTCGAGCGTCTCACAATATCCAAGACAATTTCTCTTCATGACAGGAGCCACATTCTTTACATGTGGCTCCTGTACAGCTGCAATTCTTTGTTATATAACACAGTGTAATCTTATTGTACAGCAGCAAAACAACATGCACGTGTTATGTGTTTGATTTTCACAAAGCTGTCACTGCCCAGCTAATAAGCCAAAATGCTGACATCAGCAACAAGCAAACATCTGTCCACTGACAAATCCTGACAAAGAAAAGTGGGTAAAACGTGTCTTAAGGGTTTGGTTCAACTCCCAGGAACCTTTCTGGAATCATTAACCCACTTGCAGGATTATTAAAGCCAATTTGGCAGGATCCGTTTTCCCAGGAGTGCCTCTATTTCTGCCCGTCAGATTAATTAAAAATCAATGAACATGACCATTTCTATGACAGGAGTTCTTTGAAACCCATTGCTGCATAGTAGTGTCATTTCCAATCGTATGTAATTTAACATTTGCAGCTGCGATAAAAAATCTGCTTTAAAAAACAACTTGGATCGGTTATAATTTCCTCTAAGTTCTGATAGCATATGTACTTATTTGTTTCATGTCATATGCTCATGTTTCAGATACATCTATGTGCCTTTGGGAGGTGCACGACACGGCCCTCTGTCCAAAATCGTATCCACTGGTCTTGCGTTTGGATTCGTCTGCGTGTGGCACGGGGGCCGGGACTACCTGCAGTACTGGGCCCTGATGAACTGGGCTGGAGTTCTGGTGGAGAACGGAGTCAAGTCTCTCTTTGCTTCGTCCTCTATTCACTCCATTGTTGTAAGTTTGAAACCCAAAGTATTTACATCAGTACGGTACAGCGAGCTGAAAGAGATTAAAGTTGTATATCGATTGAATTCCCTGATCACTCTATTGATTCAGTTTAGATATGTGGAAATAAATGGGTCATGTAATTTGATTAAATGAGGCCTGTTGCCCAGAGCTGCTCCAGCAGGTCCTGATAAGTGCTGTCTTCTGTCACATTGAATTTTGGATTGGAAATTACAAGACTGTATCGCCACTAATGACATTATTGATTATGTTAATTGGTCCTGATCAATTTTCTGGGAGGCAAAGCAGTCTGAACACAGTGTAGAAACAAACAGAAACTACAGTACATCATAATATGTTGTCTTAAAATTACCACTTAATTCTTATACAGCATTATTCTTGAAATCTCTTGAATTCCCCAAATAATGTATAATGATATATCATGATAAATTATGATGACTGTGTAATCATCCTAGTTTATAGTCACACAGGATGATTGTACTTTGGTGTTTTTTGTTTCTCAGACACAGGATTTAAATTCTCCTTCAATCTACCTATTTATTTATTTACTGATTTCCCAGGAGCGAAATTTCTCTGCAGCGATGAAAAGGCGCTCCATCGCTTTCCTCTCTGCCTTCTCCACTGCGATGCTCATCCTCTCTAATCTGGTGTTCCTTGGGGGGACACACGTTGGCAGAATCTTCTGGAAGCGTGTCGTCATTCAAGGTAAGTTGCCCTCCGAGGCGCTCACTCACTGGGATTTGTGTGCGCCTTCATTTTGTGGGATTGTTTCAGCTGGCTCTCTCTAAATGAGTTACCAGTGTGGATCATCAGTCATTTCTAATTGTGGGGCACCATTGATTTCTCCTCCAGTGATGGCAGCTAAATATAGTTTGTCTAAAGCAAGAGAGAGGCTGTAAATAAAATCATAAATAAAATATCATTAATAAAATATATTACCCTGATTAAAAATGCATCTGCACCGGGAAACTCTGCCTAATACCGAGACATCTGGTTGCTAAAGTAAGATGGCACATGATGAGTCGCCTGAGCTGCACTCAGATCAGTGTTGTTACATCATTTTATCATTTATTATAAGGAACTGTCAACTGATGCTGAAATATAATGCATAGTTTACTTATATTTAAAGCAGCAATTATGGATTTTTTGGAAAGAAACCCATTAAGTTGCTCTTCTATTCTATTGTTTGTTGAAAATAGCTGCATCAGCACAGGGAGAAATCCTACACACACCAATGACCATTAAAACATCCATAAAGATGATGTGGTCTTCGGTTGGCAGGCAGCAGACCATCACTCCCTAGTAATTATAATAATATAATATAATATATAATAATAAATCGCTTACTGAATCAGACTAAAACAGTAAAGTTGCTGGAAATGAAACAAAAACACTAGTCCTGTTTTTTCGTTACTAATGTTGTATATTTGTGCTGCTTTAAATTAGACTAATATCATATCTCTTTCCTTGTGGTTTCCTTGAGGGTTGTTTCTGCTGTGACCCCTGAGAAAAAGAGAAATAGTGTTATCTATAAAATCTGTACACTGCAAAACCAAAGTTAGCTCCATTACGACTTCAAGCAGCTGAAGAGTGATTCTGCCGCGGAGCCTCCAGCTCCTCTCTCGTTTGACTCTTGTAATTTCCTCCTAATGATCTGTTGTGAAACGTCTAAATTGGGCTTTTTGATGATGTTGTGGAGTCAGTGTAAAAACAGCAACTCTTAATATTTCATAGTAAGAAAATTCTGTGTTCACTCCCTTCAAAATAAAGCTGCGATTCAGCTCCTCCGGACATTTTGCGTAACGTTATCCGCCAGCCCCCTATTAACAAGTGAGCCCATGAGAAACACGGTGTGTAGATGACGTCTCTCACACATGACGGACGCCATACTGGAAAAATTGAGATTCAAGAACTCCTGGTGATAAGGCCCTGGTGCTGGTGAAGCTGCTGGAAACAAAAACACCTGATTTCCACAGTGGAATTTGTACATTGTGTCCAGCTGCTCTTCCCAGGCGCCACTCCTCGTCTGAACGCTCGGGGGATTTACCTGTTGTTGTGAAAAACAGCTGACCCAGATTTCTTCCTGCTTCGTTTTTCATATAATGTTGGAAATTGTCGAGAGCCAATTTTCCAGAGTACACGTCTGGAAACTGCTTTAAGATTTTAACTTGTTGCTCATCTCCCTCTTTCTGTTCTCGACAATCTGTCTTTAAACCGTCGCTGTGTTCTATCTTCAGATGAGTATTTTCTCTTTAGATCTCTTTATGTGACAAATCTGAGCCGGAGCCGCCTGACAAAAAACATTCTCCAGTCTCCAGTTGAGTCGTATAGTGACAGTAATCATTTGTTGGAAGCCTGGCAGGCTCGCAGCAAATGGTGCGTTAACGTCATCCTCCGACGCTCCTGACCCCTTTCACACACATAATACTGTAGACTCTGCGTAAATAACTTAAGAGAGACCTAAAAAAGAATAGCAGGGTGTTTGAAAAGACCATCTCCGCTGTGAATTATTCAGAGCCAGAAGCACAAACCAAACAGAGAATCTCAGTTTGCTTTTATGGTGATTCACTCGGACCATTAATGCACTAAAAATAGCGACTGGACGTGGCAGGGTGAGATTTAAATTGACCATTGAACAAACCACTTCTTGTGTTTTTTGTAGTTTTAAATTAAGATATAATGGATCCTCCAGAAAAGCCCGGAGCCGTTCCTGGTGTCTGTGCAGTAAAGCACCGAGGGGGAAGTCGCGGTTCACTTCATTAACATGAAATCAATGCCTTTAAATCAGCCTGTCTGGAGGTTTTAGTGCAGGCAGCAGAGTAATTGCAATCTGACCTCCGGTGAAATGTATAAGAAGAAATACCTAATCACAGCCTGTGTCTACACTTGTTTATTGAGGATTTATAAAGTTTCTCCCATGCAGCCTGATAGTTCCAATGCAAGATCAGCTTCCAGTCACAGTGCTGACTTGTCTCAGTATTAATGGAATAACTTATCATCACATTAAATCATAATGGCTGCAGTGAAATCAGGTTGAGTGTTATGGACTCCGGATGTCCTGGGGTGAGAGGAAGAGACAAACGAGGAAAGAACAAGAGGAACCTGGATCTGGTTTTCTTCAAGTCCAGAGAAGTGGGGTCAGCGGTGGTGCACCCCCGTCATGGTCTGGTTTCCTAGTTCAGTGTTTTGTTGGTGACAGTTGGATCTTTAAAAACTCACAAAAGTGTAAAGGTAAAAAAAAACCTGTCTGAAGCTGTGGCAGAGTCTTGTTTTGTCGATGTGGGTAATCTATTTCACAGGATGAGGGTGTTAATGAGATGCACATACCTGCAAAGACAAAACGCTGGGACGCCTTGGCTCGGCGGCGCCGTTTGCCTTGAATGATGAATTTACCCGTCAGGAAATGCTAAATATTTCATACGTGTGCTTGAAAATGTTTCAAATAATGTCTCGTGTGATTAAAGAAGCATTTATAATTCACTTAAATTGACTGGAAACATCATTAAGGCTTTTTTAAAGACAAATGCAAATGAAGAATAATGGACTTTAGCCCAGGAAACCTTCCTCTTCTGCAGGCGGGAAACTGACAGTACAGCTGAGCATGAAGCAGCCTGTGTGTCTCTGTGTGTCTCTGTGTGTCTCTGTGTGTCTCTGTGTCTGTGAATTACATTTTGACATGAATAGAAAAGAATAGACCATTCAACAGCATTGTGGGTGCAGGTGCAGGTTACGGAGATAATCTGGAGGTGAGCCAGTGGGGGACGGGGGGGGGACGGGGGGGGGGGCAGACAGCTGTTCTTACCTGCCTGCTCGGCCCTTTAAGGAGCAGCTATAAATAGAAAAACCACAACACAACACAATACAGCAGAGAGCTGACCGAACGGTTCCTCTTTGTGTCTGTAGCCCCTGTGGAAGAACGCAAGGCTCTGTCCATGGCAGCCGCCATTTAGATTTAGGGTTTACATTTTTCTATATTTATAAAGAAAACTTAACTGAAATTATCTGAATTTTGGATATTTTGTCTAAATCTGAATAATCCCTGTTAACGGCCGTGTGAATCCCTTCTCTTTTGATCTCAGGCTGGTCTACCAGTGGCCCCACCAATGCTCGCGTTCCTCTACTGCTTCGCTCACATTGGACTCGAGTGGACGTCTCACCCGCCATGAGTCACCTTGACTTTGACGCAGCGGGAGCGTCCCAGCTACCGGACAAACCAGAACGAGTCCAGTGCCTCGCTCGCACCGCCCGCGCGTCTCTGTGGCGAAACTGGCTCGTGGCCACGGAACCCGTCCAAACCTGGCTGAGGTGCAGCTGCTTCCCACAACCTGCAGGACCAAGAGAAAACCTGCTGTCTGCTGGGACTCAAAGGATCAGTGTGGCTTCTCTCCAAGAGGAGGGTTTCCTGTAAATGTGATAATCAACTGTAAGAGAACCAGGGTGATGCTGTAAAATTCCGAGCAGTCGTTCAGATAAGTCACATCTTGGCTGTGTTGAGGCGCGTTTCCCACCAAATGAGCTGCACTGATTCACTGTTATTCTGAGAAACACTAAAGCAGAATATGGACCTGGAATCAGTCCTGGTTCTATGACTCTGATAGGATATTGCTCAGTGGTGCGGTGAGGTGGATAAATTCACGTTTACTGTCGTCCTGTTGTTCGCCACAAACACTTGTGTATCCAGAGGAGACAGAACAGAGCAGCTGATCAGTGTCAGTCTTTCTCCGTAGACGCTAATATTAGAAGATGTGTTGCTCAAAAGCTTCACACAGTTGAATTATCGCAGTTTCACAGGAAAGCACAGTTTGGAGCAAGGATTTTTTTTTTTTTATTTCAAGCTGTACTTTTTTTTGCTAATGTGTTATAAATCAATTTGCTCCTTCAAATGTTGACTTGTGTTAAAAATAAACTGTCCATGTTGATACTGTGAGTTCTTAGCTTCACTTTTCACGAGATAGGACAGTGTGCACCCTCTAATTTTAATGAATCAATAACTTGTTTAAGTTATTTTTATGCAAAATGTGCACAATCCTTTCAAGGCAAATGTCATTTTCAAGTTTCTCTGCTTTATGTGAACTGAACATCTTTTGGTTTTTGGACGAAATAAAAAGATTGGGTAATAAGAAATGTATTCTATCATTTCAAAGAGATAATAACCAGTGGGTTGACTGATAACAATAATCTGGTTCAGACTGTTTATAGATATGAGGATCAGTTTATGTCCTGATGGGAGAAAAGTCTTTCTAATTCTAATAAGTATTAGCATCTGACCTTTAGATACAAGACATAATAATCGACCCTGTAAGAGACTGACTAGTTTGTCAGCTTTAAATAGTTAATTTCCAAATAGTTTTTGGAATTTATTAGGAAGAAGCTTTAAAAAGCTTAATAGTCCAGTTTGTCTTTTGAGGTTAGAAAGTTAAGTTGCAGAAATCATTTGATGCTCTTACTATTCAAGGTGCACAATAAGCACCATCGGTTCTATCGGGGAAATTCCTCATTGACTTTAAAAAAAACTTGTGTTGCCTCTGGTTCTCTCTTTGTTTATTGTTCTGCTGCAGCGATTGATTGTTCCCAAGGTTTCTCAAGTTTCTCCATCAGTTCAGATCCATCTCACCTGCAGGAGCGGCGGTGGGTAAACAGTCTGTTTGTCAATAAAGAATAAGAGTATAATGAGGAGCCTCTTGTTGTGCTTCCATTAGCTGATTCCTGTCCTCGGGATTATCACACCGCTGACACTAAGGAGGATCAATGTAAGCTGGGGTCAGCGAGGAATCCTCTTAAATGAGAACTAAACCCAGGTTTATCCGACGGGAGATGATCAGCAGGAGAAAACAACACCTGCTGACAAACACTTTCTCGGAGAAGAGCTCCGATCGCTGACGGAGCTGAAACAACCACCGAGGCCGTGGATCCTCACCAGGCTCCGAAACAGACCAAACGTCAACATACAAAATGTTTATTATGAAGAGCACAGTTTGTCACAGTTCATTACAAAGAGTTCCCGTTGTGCTTGTACATTTCTCATCACGTGACATGTGAGCGTGGAGGCATGTGCATATTACAGAGAACACACATCAGATCCGAACTGCTTCAACAATCATTGCAAGGTGATCTGTGCATATAGAGCCCGACAGTCCGAGACCACTTTCCCCATTCCCCCCCGTTTACAATATATATGTGTATAATAATGTGGATCGAAAAGCCTCTGGGCAGAATCATTCCAACACAAGTGTGTTACTTGGACGAGGTTTGTAAACTGCCACAGTGTGTGTGTGTGTGTGTGTGTGTGTGCTCAGAGAATAACCAATGAGACGACCACGGCACAGTTTCTGTTACTTTATCTTTGAATCAGTAATATGTTTGTTTCTTTATATTCATCCAGTTCTTTTATCTGCATGAGAAATAGAGAAAAATTATTATAGTGTTATAATGATCATCTGCCTCTCTCTCTCTCTCTCTCTCTCTCTCTGATTGCACCTACATCCCGTTGCTGTAGTTTATACTGTGTATATATTATATTATATTTTATAACTAGGCAGCTATGAAGAGCTGACCACAAAAATATTTCTGTTTTCAAATCATTCCAAAGAAGAGGTTTAGATATGTCACACTGCTTTTTCCTGTAGGTGGGGTCGATATAATGAAGGCACAGTGTTGCATGCTTCTATAATAAAAAGGTATTTTTAATATTATCAATGACGTGTTGGTGCAGTAATGTAAAAGTCCTTTTCACTTTTCTTTGTTTGTCAATGTTACGGCCCAGTTCGACATATTGCTTTCAATGACCTTGTTTCTGGATTTTAGAGTCAACCTACATCCCATTTTATTAGTAAATTAGTTAAGTTAAGTTCCCTTTACCTGATTTGATCTTTTTATAGATTTTCATTATGAAAATAATTTGATCTGGTTTAGTTTCTGTTGGACACTAAAAAGTGTAAAGAATTCGAAGAAGAAGAAAATTACACGTTAACATTTAAATAGAACCCATCACAGAATTAGATAAGTTACAAAATATAACTACAAATATCAACTATGTCATTCATCTGTGTCGTTGGTGAAGTGAAACAGCATTTTGTTGTGGATCAAATTAAAATATTCCACCTTAACTTCATGTAACAATCGGTTGAAAGGAATAAATTCTATGTGAAATTCGTTTGATTGAATCTGTGAAAATCGGTTTCTGTGAAAGTTTTCATCTCTCTGGTAAATTTGGTTTTGATTAATTTGCTGCTATGAAACGCGGTCAAACGTCATGATTGACAGCTGCGGCTGACTCATGATTGACAGCTGTGGCTGACTCATGATTGACAGCTCATGATTGGCGGGACGTCCATACTCCGACCCCAAATGACTCCAAACTTCAGAAGTGAGGAGGAAATGGAGACATATCGTCCATATAAATATATCAAGCTACGGTGCAAAGCCACAACTGATTGATTCAGTGTCGTCGTAAGATAACAAACAGATCTTATCAGTTTCAAGTGTTCGCTGAACTCAGTGCTCTGCCAGGCTCAGTCACAAGTGGAACAGTGAAGTGATCATGTAATAATAATGTGAAATCTCCCTCTAACCCAAACCAATCCTCACTTTTGTGATGACATGCCCATTTATTTTTAGTAGGATGAATTTTTGATGGAAACGGACGGGACAGAATGTGTCGGAGGAGAAAAACCTCTTTTCCTCTCAGCTTGTCTTTTGTCGCGTTGAGAAAGGAGGAATGTGGGGAACATAAATTATCCATACGAATAATAAATATTATATAATAGTGGTTATTGGTTCTCGCCAGTTGAAAAGACCATTTCTACTGTAAACTAAAGATAGAGTCGAGCAGGAAGCAGCAAAGCTTCTACCAGAGGAGCCTTTGACTTCTGCACAGCTTTATATTGGTTTTAGGAAATAAAATATAATATATAACTGCAGTTTAAATCAGTGAAACAAAATAATACAGTATATGAATGAATTAATTTATTCTGATATTTATTATTAGCAATCTACATAAACCATCAATCTATGAAACTGTAGTAGATAGATTGATTTGTTCAGAAATTATTAATATTTATTGAATGTTATGACACTTTTATTAATTATTGCTGAATACCAGAACCTGTGACTTTAATTAAAGTGTGATAGCATCTTTTTATTGGCTTACTAGGTTTTGTTGATTGTTGTTAAACCACTCTGATGATACAGATAGATTTATATATTTATGAGGTGAATCATGTCAATAAAAAGGATCAACGTTTTTAAAGGATCAATAAAAACAAAATGAATCAACTACATTTTAATCAAATCATTCTTCACTAAACTTCTGGTTGTACTTTCTCATATGTGAGGACTCACTGAGTAAAAGAATTAACCACTAATGATCAGACAAATTAAGCAATTTGAGGACGTCCCCTAAGGCTCAGTGAAGTGATTGTGATAATAGTCAGTAAATTAATAGATAATAAAAAAAAAGGTTGTTGCAGCCATATATTTAAAACTCATACTGTGTAAGAAGTCGTGTCCAGTTTGAAGACACATTTAGGGAACACGTGAGAGACCAGTGGATCAGAGGGAGGTGCCTCCAAAAAAAGAATAAAGAAATCAGTGACTGCATCAAAAACACTTTCACACTTTTGATCTTTGACTCTCAGTTTGAATCTCATATTGTGACGGGATGAGGTTTTTCTTTACATATGAACTCGTGCATGCTAACGGGTGTGAACGTGTACCTCAGTGGCCATCACAAGGCAGAACTCATCAGTCCACATATCTCGGTTTGCGTCCAGGAACAAACCTCTGATGACTCTTTGACAGCTCGTTTTATTTCTTTTACATAAATAAATTCTTTTTCAGAAACATGATGCAGAAAATGCATTCCTTACTAAGTTCATGTCAGTTTGTTAAATAAGGGGCAGCAGCAGCAGCAGCACCTGCATTGTGCATCACCAAAGCTAAAATGCATGGCTGCCATACATTACATATATTTATATATATAGAGAAAGATATATATCACCCGCTGTAGTGTTTATATAAGACAATGACAAGATTGCAGAGGAGATAACTGATGGCTGCCACACAAGTTAAAATTGCATTCAGTTTTCTCACGGAGCAGTTTTATCCACTGGTTTATGGAAATGATAAGCTTTGCTGAGAGATGTCTTTGAAAAATCTGATTACTTGGCCGGAGTTATCTGTTGTATAATTCATTATGATCCTGGCAGATGATATAATAAGAGAATTCATCAAATCGCTGGAGGAAATGACTCGGAGACCGTTTGGACATCTGCAAAAGAAACCGTCCCCTCTCCGCTGTCGCTGTGAAATAACGCAAATGACTCGACGCGCGGCCTCGATTAATAAAATATGCGCCATCTGCAATTTGAGGCACACGTCTACTTTATGTGACATGCAAGGAATCGCATACAAATAATAAACCAGTGGGTCATGCTGTTTCTATTAGATCCTTCCGACAGGGATACGACAAAGTTCTCGACAAACCTCAACAGGTTTTTGGACTCAAGCTAAATTCATACCACTCAAGCTATTTTGACCATTATAGTGCAATGGAAAAATAAATCAAACTTATATACAAACATTTTCAGTTTTTAACCCCCGAGTGCTCAGTGTTACGACGCCCAAATCTGGGCCTTGACCTCAACCCGACGTTCCCTCAGTAGCCAACAGGTACGACCCCCCACAATACAGGCCGGTGGAGCTTAGAGACCACGCTGAGGCCTAATCTAAACGGTTGCACCCAGTGCAGCCTCAGCAATCCAAGTCACTGGATTCTAGCTGAGTTTACAGAAATCTGATGCCGGATGACTTAGCACATCCTTTCAAGAGAAGATATCCTCTTTGCCCAGTTCTGGTGAAGCAGGTCTGGAGATGTCAAAAAGATGCTGCGGGGAGCCGGCACTCGACTGCCTCGCTTTGAGGAGCTGAAGGGCTTCTGTCAGTTGCACCTCCAGGCCGGACATTCGAACGTTCAGGCTCATGAGGTCGTCCTTCAGCTCCAGCTTGAGCTCCTGAAACGAGGCCTGGAGCGTTTGCTCTTGGATGGGATAGAAGGTGTGCCGGGTCTCCGGAGGCTGGACCGGACTGCGGTCCTGGGGCGTCATGCGGAACTCGCCCACTTTGTCCAGCCGCAGGTCACTCTTGGTGATTCCGCTGTCACATGAGTCTGTCTTTTTTAGAGACGTCTGTGATTCGTGCACTTTTGTCCGTTCGGGCAAAACCTCCATGGATTCGGCTTTAGACACTTTGTTCCAGTTGTCGGGTTTGGCCATGGACTCCTTGAAACGACCCCACCCTTTGGCTTTAACTGGTTCAGCAGGCCGGCCCCCGACCAGAGAGACGGGAGGCGGCACCTGTAGCTTCGCCTTGTCTGACGGAGGACATTTGGAGGGTGTTGAGGATGAAGGCGTTGAAGATGAGGGCGTTGCTGGGCTCTCTGTTACCGTGACGATGCTGCTCGTGGGGATGGCTGTTTTCGCCAACGGGACGTCCACGTACATGGGGCCCTTTTCGATATCGTGATCATCTGGTTGTGGTTTGTCTGTCGTCAAACGAGCCTCCTTCTGCTGTCGAAAGCGCTGGAAGAGTTTTCGTACCGGGTGATCCGGCGGCAGGTTCAGAGGGGCCTCATTTTTACGCCTCTGCCGCTCCTCTTCCTCACGTTTCACATCACTGATCTTTCGGAAGACGATCTACAAGACAATGTAAAGTTAGAGGTAAAAAGAAAACGAGCATTGTAGCAATCATCTTTTCAGTTGTTAGTTTGTAATGTGATTAAAATCTTATTTAGGTACAATTTGGATACGAAGCACATTTCAACGTCAGGTGTGAATGGAGTTGTGAAGAAACGGGTGTGTGCCTGTCTCACTGTGCAGCGACAATGCCTCAGAATGTGTGTGGTTTGTAAATGTCACTTTAATGAGCTTATTCCCACAACACTGAGGGAAAGTTCACATCCTGCCCGTGGCTTCAGAGGGTGAAGACACACTGTTCGCTCCGTCACCACACAGCTGCTAATGGACAGCTGAGCTCGTGAGCAGCTCTATTTTACTTTCCCTTCTGCACGTTGACGTATGTGAGCAGCAGTGTCGCCAGATGTACGATGATTACGAGAATTCGGCCCTCTGTACGACGTACGATCAATAATGCACGATGTGCGATAATTTGATCATTTTGAGACAGTGTTATCAGTTGTAATCTGGAGAGAGAAAATATGGATCACATCTGTGTTTACGCATCTCTTCTAATGCAAAATCTGATGAAAATGTGTTTTAAATATGCACATAACAAACAATCTCGAATACAAATCCTTTTTCTAAAGAATTGTGACAAATATATAACTGATGATGGAGGATAAACTTTGTTAAAGTGTCTCTGCTTCTAAACGGCCTCAAACCTATACTGCCATTCGTTGTTACTTGCCAGTCGTTGTATTTGCCAGTATAGATATACACCGTCTATAACAAGCTACTATATTTCAGCTTGTGGGATTTTATGGTCTCGCTCTACTTCTTGGAAAGGAGGCAATTAAGCGTCAAACTATTTCTTTGTTTTCAGGAAAGTATTTGTCTATTTATTAAAAAATTACATTGTCCGGAAAAAGGAGCACAGTCTTAAAAATGAAGTATCTACCATCTGAGTGTTCACTTTTATTGTTTATTTTATGATCACTTTTTGTCATCTGCTGCAAAGCAATACACATAAAGTCGTTCATCATAAAAGGTAAGACATCCCACAGCTCCACTCCTCTCTCAACTCAAACCACTTGAACATTGTACGTGTGCTGCCTTTCTTTCTCAAGTTCGAAACACAGCCTCACCAGCTTGGTTCCTGAAGGCAGCATTTAGCCCCATCCCTGAATTTCCCTGCTGTACAACATTCATGACTCGAGAGTTTGAAGCAGCAGATGAGATCTGATCTTCATACGCAGGAGATCCAATCTCACCGCTGCTCTCCGGGGACGCCTCACCACGATGAATGAGCTAATGATTGGTAGCTACATCACAGCTGTTTGTTTCTCAATGAAGGACGTGAGAGTGGCTTTTACATATGGTGACGGTGGTATGAAGCGTGGTGCGTGTTGTGTAACATGTATGAGCTCTGGTAACAGGTTTGTGTTTTTAAATAAATCCTCTCAACTTACATACAAATATAAGAAATCATTTTATCAACAACATCAGTTTAAGAATGAAGCAAAACTGGGTAGAATAAGTTCATTTCACTTGGGAAATGTACTTTTTATCCTTTTTTTGTCCATGAGAAGAAGATCAAAGGTGGAAGAAGTACCAAGATCCTTTAATTAAGTAGAAGCACTGAGACTAAAACTTAAAAATACTCAACTCCTTGTGAAAGTTCTGCCTTCAAAACCCTACTCAGATAAAAGTGAACACATCAGCAAGATGCAAAAGTTAAAGTACATGACTCATGAGATGATAAATGGCACAGGTAAGAATAACAAAATATTTTCCGATGCACAAAATCTCCAATCTTTGCTGTCATACGTGAAATGTTGCATGTTCTCGTTCCTTCCCTTGCTCAAGGCTACAGGCTAAAGGGGATCATGTGTTTACTGTTGCTGCTCATGAGCTTTGGAACAGTTTCCCTTTACAAATAAATTGTAATCCTCAGGCTATAGCTGATTCCCTCTGCTTCAGTCTTTGTGCTTCATATTTACCCATTTAACAGGCATGGGACTGGTTTTCCATCTTCTCTTGTAACTCTGAGCAAGAAAGCAAAGTTTATTTCGAAAAAGGCCGTTTCTGTAACGGGACTAGAAACAAAACGGACAGAAATAAGTTTCTTGGGAGAAAGAGTGGAAGGAAAAGTGGCCACTGAACTCGTCCTCCCACATTACGACATGATCTGTGGGAAGCACAGTTCAAAACCAGCACAGCAACTGTGACTCAGCACCAGAATGAAAACAGGATGCAGGACGTCCACTTCAGGTTCAAGCTCTTATTTAGAATAATGGCTCGAATATGATCAAAAACCCCATTGATCATATTTCAAGGAGCAGATAAACAATGTGGGAAAAGAGACTTAAACAATAAGTTCTGCAATAAATCTTCATGATGGTCAAAGAGGAAAGATCTAGAGGATTTTCCATGTTTTTCTCTTTGCAACATACACACTGCAGTTGTTGTGAAGTCGGCGAACTGAGACCTGATTTGTCTTCAGGCTGATTGAAGAGCCACTCACCCTTTTTCGCAGGTTATAAGTGAGCAGCAGATTTCTGGAGAAGTGGTTGGAGAACGCCGTGTAGAATTCCAGCACCTTCTGCAGGGCGTCGCGCTTGATGACGTGGAGGTCACAGTAGGTCAGAGCTCGCACGTTGGCGCAGGCTTGGGCCAGAGTCACCTCCTTCCAGAAAACGTCCCCGAACACATCACCTTTACCTGCGAAGGCAGAACAAGGATGAGGACCAGGGGAATGTACTCGTTACTTTAGCATCACTTTCTAATAAAACACGATATACATTAATATTTTACAAGATAAATGATCAATAAAGCTATTTGGAGACATCAGGGACTATTTTGCCGCGTTTTATTATGCTAACAGGATGTATATTAACTCTGAGCCACTGGGAATCTGCCGCTTTTAAAGAATAGATAGAGGCATCAAGTGAAATCGCAGGTTATGAGCAGATTATCTAAAGTGTGACTGGGAGAGAGGATCTCTTTGATAAAGATATGGGGCACGCTCCTCACTCCACTGCTCAATATGATAATATAACTTTGATGCTGCTCATCTGAACATCATTTGTGTTTGGAACAGGTACTTGATAATAGTTAGTTTTACTCCTGGACTCTGCTTCTTCTCTTTGTTTCTTCAGAAAATGTCTCGACAGATCCTGAAGAAAATATATGGAATTATAACTCTTATAATTGACTTAAGAAAAATGTCAATATAAATAAAATAAATAAAATAATAAATAAATAAAGCTATTCAGACTCAGATAATTTAGCTGACTAAACCAGTGAGTCATGTTTAATCTTGTAATAAGTATTACGACTCAATGTATAATTTACATGTAAATGAACAGCTTCTCACACTGTATGATATAATCATTAATTTGTTTTTTTACTGAAAACATCTAATTACTTGTTTTACTGGATGACGACCTGAACAGGAAGCAGTTCTTTTTAAAGATATGCAGCTAATAATCAAATTATCATAGATTTCAATTTGAGTGACAGAAATCAATCCCATTTAGAACGACTCTACAGTACATTTGTACTGTGGCAGTAGTAGTATTTGTCTAATTAACTCCTGTATTGTACGCGATATCCTGTCTTGTTTGTAGTTGTACTTTACATGTTGTTTCTGCTCTACTGTGCCATTCAGCTAATGAGAATTTGACTCATAGTGGTAACTTCTAAATGGCTTCAGGCTCCATTACGGGCTCCATCCAGGTCAATGCTATCCACCTGACAGTCTGGTAATTGTAGCCAAGAGGAACCGGTATTGACAAAAAAAGAGCCAAGATGGTGTCACTGGTCCTGCTCGAGGACGCCATCAATTATTCACTAAATCAATTTTTTGGAAAATTAAAAGCAGGGGGTTTTAAAAAGAAAATGCTCTCGGGACTCAACCAGTCGGGCCAAGACGAGGAGAGAGATTTATTCTTATTACGTATCGATAAACAAGATCGGCTCTCGGAGCTATGAAGAGAAACTGGGTTCATAAATACTAATGAGCAATTGGCCTGGTTCTAGGTTCTGGTTCTCATGATCTAACATGATCAACCCATTGCCCACATTTCCCTTCAGGGGTTCAGTGCACTGAAGTTCATCTTCCTCTGCCGGCTGTGTGGTGCTGAGCCGATACAGAAGGTTTTAAAAACAGCTGCCAGATGCTGCCCCCCCCAAAAAAAAAATGACATTATGAGGCAGCGAGATTGAATGAAAACAGTAAAGTTGTGGCCGACCAGAAACAATAATGAGCTACAAGTCATCGTAAAGTTCTGTCGAGCCGCAGGGAGCCGTAGATTAAAGTGATAATTCACTTCAGCAGCTTTTCACATTGTCATTTTACATTGTTGGGTATTGTTGCATAAACGGCTGAGCGAGGTGTGAAACTACGTCCCATGTACGTGTGCTCTTAAAACCACAAGCAGAAGTGCGACTCATGTTGGAAAGTACCTTTCACGTGAAAAATGTCCTGTTCTCCTTCTATTTTGCTCGCTATCGTACATCCTGTGTGAATTATAGTGCAGCATTTGACCTTTGCTCTGCACTCTGTCCCTGCACTCCATCCTGCTCATGTTGTGTGAGCATCGAAAAGTCCTTGTACATTTGCGTTCACACCTGGTGTGAGTGTCTGGAGGATGTGCAGAGTTCAGTGGGTTCCTGAGAGCAGCTCGTTAGTCCTGCACATGGGCAGCGACTCCAACAATTGAGCATTGGCTGGTTAGAATGAGCCTGGACGGTCTGAGCTTGACCTGATGGGTTAAATCATTCAGTGTCTGTGATTATTTCCTGCACACGTTGACAGTCTGAATTTTTTGATGAAGACGAATGTGAGGATGGATTCAATAAAGCAAGAATCGGACAGTTTCATGAAGGTATCAAAAGCAAAAGCCCTTTTCTGCTTCCACCTGGAGCTCAAAGATCTGCTCATCATCATTTACTCTGCCAAGATATTTACTGTTACACAACCTCAACAGCCGGATCATTCATTACGAGCCGGGCGATGACCGGAGGATTTCCCCCCCGAAAATCGAATATCATCTCCTTAGTTTTTGACATGTTGATGGAGCATCGTGCTGCTGCTGCTGTTGGTTTCCTTCATTAGAGACAGATTGACCACACTCTAACATCCCATCTCATTATCTGCTGGTTGATTTGGGGCATAAATTAATGTCTACGTCTTACACCTGCAGGTCATAAACATTGGCTGCAGTTCAGGTGGATCCCAGATGTAAATCATTAAGTTTCATAATAAAATATGGCTGTTATATTATATCATAGTTTGTGTTTTGTAAAGCTTTTTATTTATTTTCTAACTATTTATTTTCTAATATATTTAAAACTGCACAAAGCCTCCTTGGTTTCTTGTTCTCCTGTATTTTTGGCGTTAATATAATATAGGGATTATACTGATGATGATTGGTGGATTAATTAGTTGATCTTGAGAAAATTGATCAGAAGTTTATAATATTGAATGAATCCTTTTACACATTTTTAAATGATATACTGCTTTCAATGTTTCGAACTGCAGATAATAATCTGAACACATCACTTTGAAGTTGGTGAAAGTGTGATGAACAATTTAAAAACTTTTTGGGACATTTTTAGGAATCATAAAAAGACATAGAGCAACTGAGTGCTCGGCAACACATTGACAATTCACAGAGTAAAGCTGGACTCTGGTCAAATCGGACACAGGAGCCATCAGAGATGATTCCAAAGCCTTATGTGAACCATTCTGAACATGAAATGTGTTTAGTAGATCGAGTTGAAAAGAGCCGACTGCTTTCGACGTGTTTCACAGAGGATTCAGTGTCTGTGACAAACTCTGGTACAAATCCTCAGTTAATGACTCAGCAGAAAACGATCCCCAAGCAGCTCAGCTTGCTCTGCAGTCAGAGTTTGTAAAGTGCTGCCACACAGAAAAGTCTCCTCACACGAAAATGTTGTGAGGCGAAACCCTCTTTGTTTGACGATGAGATCATAAATTCAGATATGAGCAAGACGCCACAGCAGCACCTCTGCATCTTCAACATTTGATTCTCCGTCACATTAAATCAATTCAAAGCTTCGAGACAATTAAACTTTATATTCTGCAAAACTGGAGCAGATCCTTTAACGACCTGACTCATCATAACATAACCAGAAGTGGTGAATTTCTTCAAAGGGTCTAAAATATCACTTATTTTGCAGTACGAAGTTCACACCTTTAATTTAAATAAATCATTCTGAAGATATATCCTCATCGTGTGTCTGACAGCAGCTGAACTTCTCTCCTGCTACAGGTTGATTGTCTTCGTTCCATTTCAAAGTCCTATTTCATCTGTTAATTGTTAATTTTAAAGGATTATTGCTGGTAGAGATGTTGAGGACTTCACACAAATCACTGGACCCAAGAGTCCTGGTTTCTTGAAATTGACTTCAGCTCACAGAAACACAAGAATATATTAAATCCTACGAGTCAAAGAGGGGATTAGATTGAGTTCTCATTAAAGCACATGCTGTACTTTCAGAGATGCACGTTCAAACCACCAGGATCCACTCACCTAAGATGGCCACCACCTCATCGTCCTGAATGACCTCCAGAGATCCGGACACCACGAAGCAGAGGCTGTCCACACTCTCTCCACCGTGGTAGATGAGGTCGCCGGGAGCAGCAGTGGATGGTTTGAAACTCCATGGCCAGGGCTCTGAGGCAGCCGTCACTGGCCAGCCGGAAAGCCGGGTGCTCTTTGAAAACCTTCCGGTTGAGATGAACACAAATATCGGCTCTCATGTCCTTCGGGCAAATCTGCAACACCTGGAATAGAAAGAGCAGAGAGAAGAGCTGAGGATCCAAGACAGACGGGCTTCGCTCAGGTTTGGGCTCAGCTAATTCTCTCTCAGGCCTGGTCAGGGTGAGACAGAACACTGTGGCCTGACTTGCACTCGAACATGCATGAGAATGTGCTGCGTGTGTTTTTCACTGGGAAAATCTCGATAATCAAACCCTCTGCTGCCCCAGTTTGAATCCAACTCTGTGGGAAACCATAAGATCATTCCTCTCTCGCTCTGCCTTGTGCACGGGGGAAGCAGTTATGCAGAAACGATTTTATTCACTGGGACTCAGAGAATACTTGGACTTGAATTCAGAAGCTCTCTCTTTTAGCTCTGTTTTTTGGTTTCTTCCAGCTCCTCGGGGAAATATGTGGAGCTTAAGCTGCTAAATACTCCTCTACGCTCCCCAGCTCGTCGCTAACGTCCATGTCTGCTGTTCAGTGCCTGCCGCAAAGTATATGCATCATTTTTAGATTTTGTTTCCTCATAGAGAGGAAGCTCAGAGAAGTGAAAAGAATTATTATCTCAGCTGAATAGTGTTGAAATGTTTAGGAACAGTTTGTACTTTTCTCTTATTTTTAATTTTGTATCATCACTGGATGTTTCTCGGTGAAATCCAGCCTAAACACTAAGTGTGTACTTGTTTTCAAAACCATGTACTCGGCCTTTAGAGACAAATGTCAAGCAGGGAGAGATTAGGAGCCATTTTTAGAGCCTATAGTGTCGCCTGAAGCCACATGAACGACACACGGACACAAACAGCTAAATCCTTGTTTTAATAAAAGCTAAATTTCTAGTTTAAAGCGAAACATTATTCTATTTACATGATTGTATTGTTTGGAACGGTGGATTGAAACTGGAATGCAGGGATATTAAAAGCTTTCTGGCTTCACATCAACCAGAGTGAGATCAGGTTCAATCTAACCGCTTCCAGCGTTAAATGTTTTAACTTTCACACGTTCACATCCTTTCAACATCATCTGGGTTCAGCCGGACGATTCACTGAATCGTATTTTCCCCCCAAAACAAACTGAAAAATGAATTTTATACAAATACCAAAAAGTGACATCAATAAAAAGAAAATCCTTGAGGATGACACAGATATTTCAGCCCAAAGAGAAACGACAGAAATCAAGTACTCCCGCGCTGTAGAAGATGTGTGACGCACCTTTTCGGTGTCTATAGCCCCGGGACATGGACCAAGTGGAGGCGATGTAGTCCATGACTCTCTCGCTCAGGCCTTTGGGCACCTGGTAAAGCTTGAGGAAGTCCCGGACGCTGTTGAGCATCTCGTGGTAACGATTGGTGTTGGCGTACATCTGCTGGAAGATCGTTGTCACGTTACCAAAGATGGTGGCGTAAAGCAGGGCTGGAGAAAAGAAGAGACACGGTTCATTTAAAACACTGACGCTTCAAGGGAGCATCGACATCAACCTAGTTTTTAGACACTTATATGGACCTGGTGAGGACAATCGTCATTTGCTATAGGATTTTAAAATTCCTTTCTCAGATGATCCAGTGGGTTTTGAGAGATTCATTAAACACCTGATCGTCCAGGGTCACACTGCAGATTTTAAATTAAACATGAACAGTCTTTAACACGGAAATCAGGTAATTTCAAGGACATAGAAACCTGGTTTACAAGGACGGACAAAATAAGACTTAAGACTTAACGTGGTCAATCACGTGGGAAATAAACAGTTACTTTCATATCGTTTCCAGAAAACACAAACAACACATCTCGTGCCAAAGGGGAAAAACTATGATTACAGCTTTTTATTGCGTGTAAGCCTCCATTCTCGTGATGTTTTTGAAAGAAAAGGCAAAAGAAAGGATACAGCGGTGCATCTGCGAGGTGCATGGGGAGTTGAACTGGTGCAACAGCTGGCGTGTGCGTGGATCAAAGCCATCAGATGTCTGCTCTGTATGGAGTAGTGTTCTCTTGGCAATGGAGCCCTAATTAGCCCTGCTAGGAGGGATGGAGAGGAAACATGCCAGCCACACATTTCAATTATCCTCAGATGATGACAGTAACCTGTGCGTGTGTGATTGTGAGTGATGTGTGTGTGTGTTTGTTTATTTCACGGCGCACAATCAAAGTGTTGAAAAACTGCACTGGGAACAATACTAATTAAAAAGCGCTCTAAACTCCCCAAGGGCGAGGAGAACCACAACTTTCATCCTTTCATTCCCATCGCTCACTCCTACTACTATGTTGTCAGGCGTTGCAGTGCGATCACCCGAAACACAAAAGGAGGGATATGTTCTTGTTTTGTTGCATCGTCTCGGCGCTGCACAATCGCAGACATCCAAACTCAGCAAGCCGACAGATGAAGAGAGACAGTTTGACAACCGCCGCGTTTTTGAAGTCGCCAAAGTTTTCTGGACGACCACTACTTCCAAGCTTGACTGCAAACGCTAACTTGTCTGATTAAGCAGAAAAACGCCGTCACAAAGGAAACTCAATCGGTCCCTGCGGAGCGGAGCTTGAGCTCGTCCCCAACATTCCTCCTCTACTTGCTGACGTGCACAACTCCGCCGCAGCTTCGCTCGGCATCCAGCAGCTGGCCCGTTTTAAACGTAGACAGTTGTCAGAAACTCAGGCCCCCGGGCCAACAGTTGCTATAGAAACAGGACATACTGTATATATACCTCCCTCCCACGCTTCCCCGTGCCAGCCCCCCAATCCCTCGTCACACTGTGATCTTCTACTGCCAGCACCGATCCACTGCCGATGGTAAAAATAGAACAGTATCAGGGCATCCATATTTCATAGAGAACAGCCATGGACTACAGTAGATTTCATCTACAACTCAATCCTCCCGAGGCTGTCTGCTTTCTGGATATTTACGCTTCAGGTTGATTTGAATCCCACAATAACAAATTTAAAACAGATCCAAGCCTGCGGATGACTTTTAACCAGTCCCCCCCCCCGAAAATATATTCATAAACCTGAACAGCCAAAAGGTAAGAGAGGGGCGGAGGACAGGGGCTGGGAGTGGGGGGGGGGGGGGGGGGGCAAGCATCCTCTCGTCTCAGGGTTGAGATTGTGGCGGAAAAAAGTAGCAGGGAGGTGAGGAGTGATTGCAGAGGGAGCACTGTGCTAAATTGATCTGGCAGCGTCAGTTATTGCTCCGAGGCGCTGCCGCCTGCGTGCAGTCACACATGATGGCGCCGCGCTGCACGCTGCATTATGAGACACACAAGCAGAAGACACCTTATAAATGTTTAATACAGAGAAGTGGAAAGAAGGGCACGCTGTGAAAACCCACACACAGCGTGCCCTTTTTTTTGACGATTAGACGTCTTGTTAAATTAAATATATCTCAGTCACTATTATTCATGTTTAATGTAAAAGTGGCTTATTCTGCGTGTTGGTTGACCACAATAAGTGACTTTAATAGACATTATGCATCATTATTTCAATGTCATTTTAATATTAGATTTCAGATGCGAGTGTATTTGTTGACTATTTATATTCACGACTTGTCGAGTGGCCACAAACGCTCGTTTAGATGCTTTTTCGGAGTCGTTTCAGAAATACTAAAAACTAGTTTGAGTCACATCTTAATAATACAGAGTATCACACAACAGACCGAGGGAATGAGTCTGATGCTGGCGAGAGCTTCTACTGCGTCGATATATAAGAGAAGACAACTGGTGCTGATGAGACTGCAAAAAGAAATTTCTTAATGTCACATTGTATGAACGTCACAATTTACTGAAGTCTGTTCTGCACCACCTCAGTTCTAAGGACTTTGTTGCCCTGATAAAAACTGAATCTACACATGTAGGCTGCTGTCGACTGCTGCTTTCTCATGTCCCAGCCGGTGTTTACCTGAAGCTAATTAACCATCTTTTGCTGACATTTCTATTCTGATGCTCCAATTTCTACCTAAGTTGGTCCTGTCACATGAATAAAGCAGAGGCTACATGTCATCGTAATGGAGGAGAAAATAAAGCTAACAAAGATTAATCATCCTCCTAACAGGCAAAAAGTTTGGTTTTACAACTTGTATTGAGCTAAGTGACCAACATGCGACTACACTTTGATTTTCTCTGTATTGTGTCATTTACTCCCTTTGAGATTTTACTGTCATTTTATTAATAAAGATTTATTGGTGGGAAAAGATCTCACTGACCATTAGCATCTTTCAGCTCGTTAGCGTTTCAATTACCATCGTTCTTTGGTCACCATGGTAATTGTTAAGTCAGCTGCTCCAAACAACGACACGTCAAGTACAATACGTCAGTCACATGATGATGTAACAGCAATTCAATCCGATGGGAGCTTTGTGAAAGACAGAAAGTAAAGTTTTGTGTTGTTGTTGTGTCTAAACACACTTTACATCACAATCCGTGCACTTTAGTGAGTAAACACAGTAGATGTCCAGTGTCTGAAAGTGGTATTTGACTGTGTTGTTTGTTGCATGAGTCAAAAGTGCTTTCAGTCTGAAAACTGTTCAGAACACAGGCCCATGATGGTGTAAATGAAATAAAAACTTCAGTGTGAGGAGTTCTGACATCGAACTTTATTCAACCCGAGCACATTTTCCCAGGTGAGTTAGAGAGTTTGAAATATTGCTCAGCTAATTATGAAGTTTTCCCTTTTTTTCTGGACATCGGCGGCTCCATGATTCATTTATTCACCTACTTCGGTGCAGTGTGGTTTTAAAGAGCATAGTTAAACTTCTCATGTATCATGTATTTGCAGCATTAGAGCGAAGGAGAGACGCCTTCACTCACATCCAATCATCATCATGGCCACGGCGAAGATCTTCTCCCCGTCCGTCGTGGGGGCGATGTTCCCGAAGCCGATGCTGGTCAGGCTGGTCATGGTGAAGTACAGGGAGGTGATGTAGACCGAGTCCTTGTTCGGCCCGCCTTCCCACTTCCCTAAGCCGCTGGCGTTGAAGCGGTACGGCGAGCCGGCCGACTCCGCCAGGATGTAGAGCCAGCTGTCCTCGCGCACAGATGTTGGTCTCTTCATCGATGACCTCGTAGTCAGCCAATGCTGTACCTGGAGCACGAATAAGCATCATGAGGCAGCTGCATCTCACACAGCTTGACCACAAGAACCCAATTCTGTAGGAGAGGAGAATTTATATCTGAAGTTTGTGCCATAACTTTAAATCAAGACTTGGAGTCTTCAGCCAATTTGTTCAACACCCTGTTGAGTTGGTTATTTATGAAACCTCTGAGTAAGCTTCCTGGGGGAAAACCTTCGAGACGAATACCAATTCGGGCTATTCGCTGCTGTCATCCGAGTGGACGGTGGTTCAACTTTTCTCAACACGGCGCCACGACTCCCAGTGTGACCATGACAACCGCAGAAACCACACTGAGGGAAGTGGTACAGGGGCTGATTTTACTGCTGTGTGGTTTTTGAACAGCAGCCTTATTAAATTGTCTGATTATACTGTCTGGGGGAGAGAACCCCACGGGAGGCTTAAATAATGCACATTAGCCCGGTTGGTCTAACATTAACATACAATATTCGAAATGGCCTCTTGTGTTTGTCTTCATGTGTGTAAATGAAAATGTGAGTATTTGGTTATTTTGTACATAATATATAAACATGAGAGGGCGTCTGCGAAGGAAGAATTTGTCCTCATCATCAACTATCAGACATTTTTTTGTATGCAGGACATTACATTGTCGTCGATGTGTGTGTTTCCAAACATAACAAACATGATGGAAACTTATTGCCTCCACCACACTTGCCCCCTGCAGAGGAGCTGATCTGATTAGACTTCGGAGGCCCCGCGCTCCACACATTTACATATTAATGAAGGTAAAAAACGAATTCTCTTGAAACTGCTGTAACTCTGTCATGCAGGTTTTTATAGTAGCAAAAAACACACAGGTTTAACACGTGAGCACAAGTGTGTGCTGAAAAAAACACAAACAGCTAATTAATGCATTAATTAGGTTAATCAACGACCTCATTACATTACCATGGCTCTGGGATTCATTAATCACACACTCAAGCACAACGTGTTCATTTCATGTGAGTCTGTTTCTCTTTAACAGATGTTAGACTGAACGTGAAAAATGCTGCCTAGGATACAAATTCTATATATTACACTTAAAATGGTGGGAATCTAGGTGTGGACAAACAGTTTTGAAATGATATTTGAGGTTCAGGTCGAGTTTGTTCACGTTGGCTTGTCTATATACTTGATTTTGTACACGTCACGTGCCTTAAATGCGGGAAAAACCATCAGGTTTGTGTCGGGTTCAGAAACAAAAAACCAGAATGTCTGCTGGGTTTGATGGGAAAGTTTCTTCAAAGTTATAGAGTGAAATGTACCGATGACTTAGCGATGGATAAATGTCGTGAACGTACCAGATGCAGGCGAGCCAATGGGCAGCCAGTCCGAAGACACACACCAGCAGGACCAGCACGGCCGCCCCGTACTCGATGTAGTGATCCAGTTTACGGGCGACCCGGCCCAGACGGAGGAGCCGGATCACCTTCAGGGAGCTGAACAGACTGCTGATGCCCTACGGCGGAAAACCAAAGAGGAGAAAGAGACAGACTTTAAAAACAACATCGATAAAAGACAGAAAGGCACAAAGTTTAAATACAAGTGTATTAATTATAAAAAGAGGACCACTCTACGGCCCATTTAACTTTATACTATATTAATACATAGCATCTAACAAACTATATACAGCTATGAGGATTTTATAAGTGTTTATTACAGCAATTATAAATGATCATATGTAGACATATTGCACATAATTACAGATGGTTTATACTCTATTCTCATATATTAAGTTATAGGTGCCCACAGGAGTTATAGGTGTTGACATATACATTTATATTTGTTTACAACTACATAAGTGTGTGTTCATGAACTGCATATTAATGCTAAATAGAAAGTGTTATCAATTCTACAGTATCACTCTTTTAGTTCAGTTTCTAATTATAAAACGTTTCACTAATGTTTTTCTGTTATTCCGTTTTTCTATCTTTATCTCTCTCTGTGTCTTTATGTTGTTTGTGTTTCATTATCCATGAGTGACTGGTTGCTGTAACGCTGCGACTTCCTACTGGGATTAATTAAGCTCTTGCTGGATAAAACTAACTTTGATAGCTCTTCATGTAGAGAAATAGGTGCAAGAATTATAGTTGTATTTGTTTTGTTATATCCTATAAACTAAATGATTCACAAGAATCTGCCTCAGTCTAAATAATATTCTTCGTCATATAAAACCAGCTGTGAACATAAAGTGAATTCCTCCAGTGAGTGTGACGACAGGAAAGCATTTTAAAAGAATCAGTAGACGAGTGTATGAACCTGTTTTGTGGTGATGTGATACGAGCATGAGAGCAAAACAACAGTGTTAACATGCACTGAGTTGATTTTAAAAAACATTCCCCTGCAATGGGATGAAATTCCACAACACACTCACATATATATATACACACACGTTACATAACCAGCAGCTAAATGTCTGCTCAGCTTGACTGTGCAGTGAAACACCCACTCAGTGATTCAAACAGACAACTGCAATCCCATCAGTCTGCTCTCTGCTGCTATTGCATGTGTGTGTGTGTGTGTGGTGGCAGGAGGGGTATTGATTTTACTAATGTGCTGTGGTCTGCAATGTGAGCAGACCTACAACTGCAGCGCTCGCTGTCACTCGATCTGATCAAGCTGCCGGACACCTCGGCTTCACTAAAATCACTTTACCAACCTGAGCTCCAACACAATTCAATTACCACTGCAGTGTCGTGCTGCTGCAGCTCGACTCAACACACACGAGTTGAGAGAAAAGATGCGACGCTGAATAGATATGGAAAATTTTAAAAATACGTTATTAAAAAAAAAGGTATAGTTCAACATGTTTGGCCTCAGGAGGGAGATGAGACTCTGCGCAGCTTCGCCTCAGCTCGGCATGACGACCAGAAACAGAGGGAAACACTTTTTTAAAAGTTTCTAAATAGTTACAAAAACCTCATTAACTAACTAACAATGCATCTTACTTGTTTAATCAGTAAACACAGAAACCAACAACAGAAATCTGAGCTGAGCTAAATGGGCCTGAATCGAAAACGAAGGGGGTGGGGGTGCTGCCATCACATCAGCGGTGTGAGTCTCTTTTTGGCCATCAGCCCTCATGCAACTTTAATGATGCTGTTGTCCATTCTCAAACTGCGGAACACAATCTGATCGATGTTGTCTCCTGGCAGTGAAAAGCTTTGGCGGTGACATTTGTGACATTTATTTCCTGCATTGATGCGTCGGCCGTCGTTCTCGAGCACCGAGCGGCGGCTTAAAACGCTGGCGCGAGGATAAACGTGGAAAGTGTGTGTGCAATGATGTGGTCGTTGATGGGAGGGAAACGTGTTGGTCAGTGGTGCAGGTGAAAATGAAAAAAACACAAAACTGTTCATCATCATCATCATCATCATCATATTCTGATCAAACTGAAGCCTACTTGAGTGACAGCTCGGTGGTTCCAATTCTTCCCATCGCGTCCCATGCATGAACAAAGGCGGAAGAGGGGAGGGGGAGGGGGGGGGGCATGCAAACAGAACAGAGGGATGAAAAAGAAGAAAAACAAATACGAAAAAAGCACAAGTAAGAGAGAAGACACTCGATCAGTGTTAAGCGATGGATTAAACACATGAGAAAATCAATAATCAGGCTTTAAAATGAAAAGAAGCAGGAAAACAAAAAAACATTCTCTGTGACTGTAAACATGTGCAGTGACCGGAGCATGCAAACAATCAGCTGTTTGCCTCAAACACTCAGACGACAGCGTGAAGTGGATCATTCTCTGTTGTTTGGGTCGTTAGAAGCTGAAATGAGACGATAACTCAGAGATTCAGTCTCAAGGTGATGATTTTAAGATTTGCCGAGAATAAGTTTGACAGCCGCTCCTCGCTAATGATCTTCCACTTCCCAGTTTGTAAAACCTGTTGGGGATAACAGCCATCAAAGTTATTCATGTCAGTCGTTACGTTCTGCTGCTGCTTTAGTAACGTTGGGCAATTGTTTACCAACCCTTGTTTGCCCCGTGGCCACGGATTCACCTCAAAGCAGTTTGGAGTGAATTGGAGTCGCTGAGTCGTGGCAGAGACGCAGCGGAAGAGGATCCTGGAAGTTCTGATGTCGGTTCAGAGACAATGTGTCCAAAACCTTATCGTAGGTTGCAATGTAATATTCAATCATTGGCAATATCCTTAAAGTCCAATATACATTAATGTAGTTTATTGTGTGTGCATTGTGTCCAAGGATGAGTAGGAGGTAGAGTGTTGGTTTTAATGTCCTACCTCTGATTTGAACGTGTTTCTTATCCCATAAAGAGGTTAAAACTCACTCAGGAGCAAAAATCTGTCTTAAAAGATAGAAATAATAACGTGACATTTCATGTGATCATTTTTGACCTGTAGCGTAAAGAATTCGAGTTTCAAAAATCTGTTTTTGCACGTTTTTGCAACGAGAGGATGTGCATTGACAGCATTCGAGTCATCAGGGACTCACCTGCATTTGAATGAGAAACTTCTGTTTATTAAAACAAACATACATCAACAAATAGAATTTAAACAGTTTTTTTCTTTATAGCACTAAAAAAAGATCAAATTACACCAGTCTGGTCCTTTTGTAGTCGTTGTTTTCTCTTCGTCTGCCTTGTTTCTCTGGCCCTGCTGACCCCCGACTGCTTCTAGCTCCGGACGCGTGTGTCAGCGTTTCAGATGCTGAAGTGTTGAAAGACTAGAAAGCACAAAAATGCTGGAGCTGCAGATACAAGCCTCGCTGACCACCGACCAACAAGCCTGTTTTTTAAAGTATTACCACAGCGCGTCGTGTCCCCTCATACGGGTACGTGCTGCCCGACGGCCCCCGAGAGCCGACGTGCACCGGGCCGCTCGCTGTGTGACACACTGCGTGGTTAAATGCCATCACAGCACTTTGCACGACCACGTCATTGCAACAACACACACACACACACACACACACACATTATGAGACATGTCACATTCAAGCACACGGCGTCCGCACACAGTGATGCATTGATATAATGAAAACCAGCAAGTGCAGGAACCAAGGGATCCATTTAATCAATCAATGTGCGTGTGTGCGTGTGTGTGTGTGTGTGTGTGTGTGTGTGTGTGTGTGTGTGTGTGTGTGTGTGTTGCCGGAGAAAGGAAATCAGTGATTTAAAGAAGCATTTGGATCAGATTCAGAAGCTGTAGTTAAAAAGCTAAAAAGCTAGAAGATGTAAAGTAAGCATCAGCTGGACATTTTCTGATTGGATTTCATCAGCAAATATAGAATATTTTAACACGACTACAATCTGAGAGGCCATTTGTTCCCATAAATAAAACTGGAATATTACTCAGTCGAGCACAAACATCCGTCGAGGCCAAACAATCCTACACAGGAGTGTCTAAATACTTAAATGTAAAAGAAAAAAAGGAAGTGCTCCGATAACCTAAATGGTTTATTTGGAGGAGTTCCTGAGGTCGTTCACGGAGGCCACATGTTTTTGTTTATCAGGCCCTTATCACCAAAAGCCTTTGAATCTCATTGTCTCATTGGCATCTTCTAAATGTGAGGCTCCTCTGCTGTATTCTCACATGGGATCCCTCAAACATTATGCAGAGTTTTAGTGGCCTGGCACGAATGACTGCAGGGAATGCACACGTGCAGCCCCTCTGGATACAATACCTTCAGTAGTTCAGTGCACGTCCGAAAGCAGCTCAAGGTTCATGTTAGCATAATCCTACTTAATGATAAAGCAGCAATCACGTGTTTTCCCATGACTTGATCCTTTTGTCAGCTGCCATAAGGTGCCGATGGATTTGGTGCATTAGTGACACAGCTGAGCTCTGAGGAGAGAGCCTCAGTTTAATAATGTAAACGCTCCAGTCCCAATTAAAATGTGCCAATTATCTCAAGATCCTGCCGCAGTTACTCCACCAAACAGTCCTCGTCCTGCCTGAGATCATTTTATTATGCTGCTCACTCAAACTCACTTTTTCACTGTCGCCATACAAAACAACAACCAGTGCAGCAGGATGTGATGTCGGCTACAGTGGTTATTAAACGTGGTGGAGTGCCTGCATGGAAACCTAATAACCTGCCAGCTCCGTTCAAAGGGATCAGCTCTTCAATCTTAACACAGTTTGGTGGGGAAACAAAAAACATGAGCAGGCAAAGAACAAGTCTGCATTTTTTTAAATTTGTTAGGAGTCACACAAAACTACCTCATCTTTTACTACAATTAAAAAACAACAACAACGCACCAGTACTGGACCTTTGAAAACTAACATTGATATTTGAGAGTTGAATAAATCAGATAATATTTTGTAATGTTACTTTCATTAGGAACCGACAAACAACCATTCACACTCATGTTTACACCTCAATTTATAGTCTCCAGTTAACCGGAGTCCAATCTGCATGTCCTTGGACTGTGGGAGGAAGCCAGAGTAGAAACTGACTCCACAGAGCAAGGCCCACTAACCTATAAATCAACACATAAACTAATGGCTGATTAAATGTCTCTTCAGCTAATTCATCTGCTGATTACTTTTGATTTCGTCTATAAATTGTCAGACTAATAGCCATCACAATTCCACAGACTTATTTAATCTGAGTTTAAAAGCCCTAAAATATTTGATTTAAGATCACGTAAGAGAAAGAAAAACTGAAAATGGTCACGTTGGAACATGCAGATGATCGGCGTGAAGATTTGACATTGAAATGCTGAACAGATTAAATGGTTTCCCTGACGCCCTCAGCAGACACACAGAGCCGCCGCACTCACCTCGTCCACGTTCTCGAAGGCGTTGATGACGTCGTACGGCAGACAGGACAGCAGGTCGATGACAAACCAGGTCTTCAGGTAGTTCATTCGAATCAGCTTCGGGTCGGAGATGACCTCGCCGGCGGGCCCGACGAACGTGGTGTGGAAGTTCAAAACTATATCCACCAGGAAGATGACGTCCACGATGCTGTCCACCACCAGCCACGTCACGTTGTTCTGCTTGGTCTTGAAGGAGACATTGTAGGGCACCATGATGGCCGTGTAGAAGGTGAGGATGAGGATGACCCAGTCCCATGTGGTCTTGAAGAGGCAGTAGTGCAGGATGATGTGAGGAGGGGTTTTGGGCGTCTCCTGCTTGTACTGAGGGAGGAGATCTGAGCCAAGCTGCAGAACCTGCAGAGAAATGTCACGGGAAAGTGCAGCGGCTCAGAGGAACGTGTTTTAGATTCTATAAGTGAACAAGAGTCAGTGACTGGTCTGTACCTCAGCTAAGCGTGAGTGCTTGTGGACGTTCTCTCCTTTGTGGACCGTGGGCTGCAGCTGCTGTAAGACTCCTCTGCTGCTTGTTAGAGCTCGAGTCAGTCGGGCAAACTTCCCCCAACCTGAGGATTACAAACACAAACGGTATATGCACAAGCTTTAGGTTTAAATTTAGAGACGTATTCAGGGCTACAGAAGGTTTTTCTAAACACGTGGGGATTCTTCTTAAGACTCACAGTCTGAAGTGTTGTTTTCTTTTTTTAAACAAACTGCTTGGCAACCGGAGTTCTCAAACCTTGAGTATGTCCTCTGCATCACCAAGCCTCAGGTTTGTGTTCGGATTAGTTGAGGATGTCTGACTCGTTTCATCTGGAAAATGTTCTCATAGTGGGAAGAAAAATGTTTTGGGGTCCAGTGGCTTCATGTGGACACAGCGTTTCATCCTTTAACATGACAACTGGGCTTCTTCTGGGACGCTGCACACTTTTACTGTGGATTAATAACAACGGCAGCGGCCTTTTCATGGTTACATATGTTTCTCTAAAGCTGCAATAAGCCGTTACAGGTTCTGGATACTAGGTTGTGAGGGTTTATATTCCAGTTTATATTCTGTTCCGTTACTTGTTAAATTCATCACCCTGCTGAGTTTAAATAAATAACTTTTAATGATACTGATCCATAAAGAATTACCAAATGCAAGTTCACAGATTTAGCACTGCGACCCTGTGGCAGACTCAAGATGGACGATTTAAAAAAAAATATTCCACGCGTTCTTCTTCTTGTGGAAATCTGCTGCCCTCATTACCCACAATGCAACTCGAGTAGCCTCAGGTAGAGATGAGATCCAACTATTTTGTTTTCAAGCTTCAAGTCTTCACACTCAACTGATTAGTGAGTGATTTGAAACCATTCATCAGACGCTGTGCAACTGGAGCCCAAAAAAAGATTTGATACAACTTCCTCTCATATTATGCAAGATCAAATAACAGATTTCAGAGCGTAGAATCTGTGAAGTTCTCCTCAAAGTTAAAGCCAAACTATTTAAAAATGACCTCATATGAACATTTTCTGATCTGCTGCTCCTGTGGTGGAGTTTTGCTTTGTCAATATCAGGTCCCTTTATTTCAGCAGCAGTGATTTATTCATGGGAATTAGGAATAACCGCAGCCACTCTCTGTTCCCGGCAGCACAGACCCATGCTGGTGATTGTCGCCCGCAGGCCGTGTCGCCTGTGAGAGAGTCTGAACTGATGCCTGCAGCTGTGAAGCTACCTGTTGATGCTATGATGAGTCTCCATTTGTTTTTGTTTTTTCCACCACCTGTGTGTTTATAGTTGCTCTTTTGCACTCGGTCATATTCTATTCCAGCCGTCTTCAACAGTTACGCAGTTATTCAGTGGAAACATGAATTGTGATGGGGTGGGGGGTGCGTGTTTGATTGACTGGGTACTTGTCGGAGCAGATGCACAGCGCACAAGGTCGAATGGTGATTTCCTCCGCCGCTCTCATTTGATGATCTCTGCATAAAAAGCTGGAGATCATATGATGCCCTTGTTTTAATCTACGGGACGTAGAAATAACTTCCGCTGCTTCAGAAAGGCTTCGTTTCTGACAGAGGACGTGAGGCTGAACAAAGGAAATGTGCCGACTCTAACCTTTGGAGGAATCGTCTTCGATGGGCTGTTTGAAGGCCGTTATATCGCTGAACGTGCACAGAAACAGGACCACCTTCTCCTGCTCATTTCGAATGGGCGCAATCTTCACAAAAAACCAAACAGGCGTCCCTGGAAGTGCAGAAAAAAAGAACAACATCATCAGCGTGAGCGTGCACGTAGCAGGAAATCCGGATTGCACAGTGTTAAGTAAAAGGGAAACGTTGTGGAGAGTTTAAAAACTTTCCGTCTCCCTGCACCACCTGCAAGCAGAGGAAGGTTACACCTGCGAGGGGAAACAAACACAGCGTCGCATTTTTCCGGGGGAAGGTTTCCTCTGGTCTGGCTCTCGACCAATTAGCACATTTTTACAGAGGTAGAAATGTTCTGGGCTGTGTTTGAACTCGGCTCAGTATCTTACACGGGCTGTGAATACATTTGCATGACAAGAGAGTGGAACAGCACATTTCTCTCCTCTTACATTCGCCGTCGATACTCACTGTTCTTCTTGTACATCAGTATTTCAAACGAGTTCATCTCGTAATTCTCGAACGTTAGTCGCACTTTCTCCGTCGTGTCCTTGTCTGTGAGCTCCCCGTACATGAAGCTGGAAAACACAAAGGGAAGTGACAATTTGAATATTTAATAGATGGATTTGTTCTGGCACAAAAAAAAAAAGAGCTGAGGAAGGTTCAACTTTGTCAATATCTCAATGGGTTTGTTTCTAAAGTACATTGCCTCCTGAAACTGTGGCATCTATAACATCATACTAAACTTAAACCTCTTCTTTAATATAAATCTGTTTTTTCTAGAAAACTAAAAGAGACCACAAAAGGATGTGCTATCGAACTACAAAACTTCTATGGAGCAGCCGTGCAGCTCGATCACCGTATAGGTCACCTTACGGTTTCAGAAAGCTGCAACCAAGCGTCACCACAGCCCAAAGAAAAAGCCCTTTGCCAAACAAGCAAGTTTAGAATGAGCACTGCATTAAACCTTTGGTGTCCACTTAATTATAAATGTATATTTTCCAAAAGATTAGGTGCTATTCAAGCTACATCTAAATTGTGCAGACGAGCTGATTGCCACGGAGATCTTTAGAGAGGTTTACACTGCAGGAATAGGCTCCGTTAAATATGGAGCAGGAGCAGATTAACGCTCATTGAAATATATCCTGAAAGCATAAAAAAGATAAATGCAATCTGGTCTCTAATTGGCCAAATGCAAAGTACCGCGCAAAAACCAATTAAACCTGGAGATGGGTCAAGCAACCATGAGCACATTTAACCGGAGACATTCATCTCACTTTGCTTGTGTCTGCCACCCCCGGTAGCAGCATGTTCCAGCGTGAGCTAAATATATAACATAGTTTGTTGTGAAATACAAGAGGAAGGCTAAATTTAATGAGACTACGTTCTGACACTGCAGAGACTCTTCAGACCAGCGCTCGATAGAACATCACTGACGAATGTCCTCTCTCTTCTTCTCTCGGAGCTGAGAGGGATTTATCTTCAAAAGGAAGAAATAAAAAAAAAACCAACCCTCAATAGCTTTCTAGTCATGCATGAGAAATTCCCACAGGTCTGTCACTGTATGTTTACGGGGGATCCAACACGGAGAAGGAGTTATGCATAATTGAAAAGACGTGCATCAAAATAAGAGCGGTTGAAATGGAAATAAACATCTTTGACCCGCGCGCATCTACAGTGAAAGAGGTTTGGTGATTAGACCTAAAGGAGGAATGAGTTCACATTTTATGTTTGAGTCACACTCAACATCAAACAGTCTGAATGTTTAATGCCTCATAATCATCAAGGCTCGTGAAGGAAAATTAATCTGTACGTTGCTGCTCCCGTACAACACAGTTCAAATACTGTTGATAGGATTCAAGGTATGAAAAGGACAGGAGGTGCCATGTTGTACAAAATACAGTTGTACAACATGTTAAAATGTCCATTTCTTAATTTTTAATAATCCTATCTTCTGAATTCTGAAGCAGCAAACTGGCCTAATGTGACCTGACAAAAACACTAAGTCTCCTGCTGATTAATTACTGCTGCTTAACTGGGAGTCACTGCCTGAAATGTATTAATCTGTTTTTGAAACACATATCTCACAAACCATTCATCCTAACCCATCACGGACAGGGTGGAACGTGTCTTCTTTTACGTTCCTCGGATAAACAACAGTGACTGAGTCGCCAGAGTCGCGTCTTGAGCCATTTGTCTGCAAATTAAAGGCACGATGTTTGTTTTGCTGCTGCAATGCTTTAGATTGAGCCGATTTACGGAGCTTTTATTTTGAAAAATGTTGAACTTGGATCTGCAGATTGTGTCGATTGCTAAACAGAACTCTGAAATAGCCGACATGTAATGTTTGAAAAAAATACCAGCAGTTAAGTAGATCATTCAAATTAAGTTTCATTTTATGAAAAAGTTTGTATACTATAGAATCTCCACTGCAGACAAACCAGGTAGGATGAACACAGAGTTTTCTAATATCATTCTGCACCATAGAAAAGATCTGCACACAAACAATAAAGAAGTGACAGTAGCCACAGGCCAATCAAACAGGCTGGTTTAGAACAGAAACTCTCTCTCTATATATACAGATTATACACACATTTAAATACCTACAAACAATACAATAGAAGATTTTAGGAGTTTTCCTTCCTCTTAAAAACACCAGACTCCCCTCCATGGAGCAATCAAAAATAAGCCTTAAATTGTCTCACACTGTTAAATGTTTGTATTGGCACATGAACTGAAGCTTATGTTTGGGGAGCCGAGGGTCTGAATCTGTAATAGCCGCAGTGCTGGCTGTGACACACACCATCTCCCACGGTTTTCAAATCTGGCAGCACCAACTGCTTCCAAGTGATCCCAGTAAAATAGCGTTTTACTGACGTGTTTATTACAGGTACAATAAACACAAGGGCTGAAAGTGTTCGCTCCAATATGAGGACGACTCATTTGAAAGACTTTCCCTTTATTCCTTGATGCATTTTGGATAAAACACCCCGGGAGACCGTGTCCACGCTTCCCTGTTACAGTCAGTGATGTGGAGGCAGTTTCAGTTTTTACAGGCTGGTTACATCACAGATCTGTGTCTTCGTTATCTGTCTTCTGGTGTCGCAGGACAAACAAATCCTCTGGATTCTCTTTAACGATGGGAATATCATTAGATCCAATGCAAGAGTTTTCCTCATTTCTGTCAAAATAACCAAACGTATGGTTTTAGCTTCCTCTGCTGAGGGACAGTGGGAGACGTAGTCCATCCAGAGTCTCCCTCTCAGTTACGTCCTGTATAAATAAGGTCTCCTGAGCACCAGAAAACTGAGCCGCTCACCACGGGTTCAGCCACCCTGCAGAACGCAACACACAGCTAATAATCGTAATTCACGTTTGAAACGAAGGGCTGTAAATCAAATGCTTGGTGGTCCCTCGTCCAGCACTTAGGTCCAGTTTGAAACATCCATCTATGGACTGCCGGGAAACGTTGCACAGAGCATGAATCCTGCCGACGCTGACGACTCGTCCGACGGTTCCTCTGCTTCCACAATGAGGCTGACATTTGTGTTATTGAGTGAAATCTCTCATCAACTATCAGACTGTCACAGGATATCGCAGGATATCTCCCTCAGGATGTATTGTAATAAGTTTGGTGATCCCGTGGTATTTTATCTAGTGCCATCACTTTTCTTCACACTGTCCATTCTCCTTGTTTTTAGGGGTATGGTAGACAGTGTATAACTTTTATATGTGATTATATTTTTAGTTTACTGTACTGTAAGGTTCTATACTAAGAAACATGGATCCCTACCTGCAGGTGCTGCTTTTCTGCATCACCTCTGCCCTGTGGTACCCAGACAGCTTGCAGAAACCATCATTGCTGTAGACAATGGGCCAGTCCACGATCTGAGCATTTCCCAGCACAAAGTTGGTATCTGGTTGAGAGTGAAAGGGCAGATAACTTCAGACATTAAGACAGAAAACACGATACAAACACTTTAATCAGAGTTTGAGTAGGGAAAAGAGGCCGATTACATCTGATTTGAATCAAGGACAAGGGTTTGATTGAAGTTATTCAAACACTGACAGGCCACAAAAGCAAATGTTAGTATAAGTATAGCGAATAAAAAAGTTGAATGTCTAACCTTGAGTTTAAAGAGAAAAAATGTCACCTTCAGTAACTTTGCGGAGAAGAAAAGTGCACATGCTGACACTTGAAATGATTTATAGAGAAGAGAGAAAAACATTGACTGTAGCATTAAAGTGATTCAGCGATTATACTGGGCCCGAATTGTCCCATTTAAATATTCAGTAGCAATACGATGGAGGTTATCCTCACACCACAGCTACAAAACCTGATATCTGATTTGATTTTCCTTCGTCCTGTGTGTGTTTACTTAGAAACGTTTTTGTTTTTAAAAATGTGCATTTAGCTCGTTATGTTGTCCCTCATCTTTAAAAAGATTCAGTAACCCGGCCTTTTAAAGAGCCAACACACACTTCACTAAGATTTTCATTAGTGTCCATGAGGGTCTACGGCCCATTACACACTCCACACACACAAATGTGACCCGAGCACCAAGTCTTTGCATCTAAATATCTGCCTACTTGACTTTCTTATTAGTAGCTGCTCATTAGCAGCTCGTGTTGCCGTCATGTGTGCTGCTCGTGAGGAGTGTGTAAAAGGCCTCGTTAGCTGTTTCCAAGGGGAAACTCTTGTGTTGTTATTTGGTCCAATTTGCAGGTTTATTATGATAAAGTATTCCTTCCTGGCTACTACTGTGTGAAAATATTAATACCTGCTGTCATCAGTTTTTTTAAACGTCATGGATAACAGAGCAGATTCATTCTCATACTGTGCATTTTGCTTATTCAAATGTCAGCCGGCTTTCGAGTTTGGCTTCGAGCTAAACGTATTCATGGTTATAGTGCGAATAAATAATCAATGAGTTGCATGTACGTTTTAATTGCCCATGTTGCTTCCATCCTATTTTGTTAACGGCAGCAGTTTTGTAATTAACATTCACATACTGGCACTGAAAAGTCTTAAATCAATGGATAACGCTGGTATTTCTTACATTTTAACAGATGGTTTTATGATCTAACAATGATGAGTAACACATGCACAGGTGAAGTACATGTAAGAAATAGAATATTCACTGTACGCATAATTAACTGTTAAAATACCTATACATTTAAATATATATTTCTTATACCTTAATACTAAATCCTGATACACAATGAGAATTAATGAACTATTTATTTCAATGATATTTAAACGTTTTATGACAGCAGGTATTCATATTTGTGAATGTACTGTAAAGAATACTTCATCTTAATGTCCACTATCTGTAAATTGGACCATTTAAAAACCAAACACAACTTCCCTTGATTCAGGCTGTGATTCCAGAGCCAATAAGAACCAATGAAAGGGACCAAGTGACACTTAACGTGTATTGATTGATCGACTACATCAACTCATGCAATGAGAAACACACAAGAAAACATTCCAGCTCAAAGCCTTTGAGGGACCCAGTGAGTTGTTTTCTGAAAGGCAGTAAACCTTTGTTCATTGTTCACTACTGAAAGTTTCTGTATTTAAGTTTCCTCAGAATGGACTTTTTGAATACGACGTGAATGAAATTATTCAAAACACAAAATACTTTGTGCTAAATACAGAAGTTACATAAACTCAGTCTAACATTTGAACGTGTGTTCGGTTCTAATTGACTCGTGTCATATTTGAACCTTCAAAATGAGGCTCCAAAAGTGTCATATCTGAAAATACCACAATTATTTCATGCTAATTAAGCAAATACCATCTTGATAAAATTAGATTTGATTACTTGAAAATCGAAGTCAATGTGTAAAACAAGGTACATGGATTCTGTTTGTTTGTCTGTTGGCAACAGGAATCACAATAAATGCAAAGTTTAGTTCCATAGCTGGGAAGATATTATTGTACATATGTGACATTTATGGTTTACTGGAATACTTTTTTAGATAATAATAAAAAAAAAAATCTACTTAACTTTGGCAAAAGACATGAAAGAGCAGATATAACGGTTTTAAATGTTTGGGAATCTCAAAGCAAACCACCCTGCTATGCACACACACTACAACAAGGTGACGACGAAACACCGGATACAAAACACACACAGAGATTGTATACCACATGTAAACACACACACACACAAAATAAAAGTTACAGTTAGAAGCATGAGAACACTGACAGAATATAAAGCATAAGACGTTCCATGCCAACGTGTTATTTTACAATGATCAGATGGATGTTACTCTTGTGATCAGAGAAGTGTAAAGTCAAAAGCTCTTATCAGAACTGGATTTGTTCATTTACTGCTGAGATGCAACATAAATTTGGACAAAAAAAACACCTTGAATCAGTCAAGTGCTTTGTAAATTAACAGCATTTGGTATAGAACATTACAAATGAGAAGTGGACTGTACACGAGCAGCACGCCAAACTAAACTTCAAAGTACCTGTCTGCTTATGTGACAGTGTCCAAACTGAAATGTTTGAAAAGAAAAAGGAGGTTAAGAGAATATACAGTGAGAAACATCTGCTGGATGTCAGACACAAAAAAAACAAACAGATGGGACGTGTCCACCGAAAGAGAGAGAGAGACAGGTACAACAAATCAGTAAGACCTGAATGTTTCCTTCAGGCTCAAAACACGACAGTACGACAATCTGTTGTCTGATCAACGCCTCAGGCTGAAGCTTGACCTTGTTTTAATGGCGTCTCCTGCAATTCGCTGGCCACTTTAAGAAAAGAAAGTTCTGCCACACACATTTCTATGTATTGTTTGGACTCTTCTGCGATATATTGGATACTTTACAGTCTGTGTGTGTCTTAAATAACTAAAATGGCTAAAATATTAGTGTGACTTATAACAGTCATAAACGTTTGACGCAAACAAGTAAAACATGTCCCTCTGAAACCTCGAGGAGTCAGTAGCTTGACTTCTCGAGGTACATATACTCGAGTAAAGTATGAGTACATTAAAATCATATTAAATTACCTTCCGCTACAGCTCAAATTATCTTTGCTTTATTTGTTTAACAGTTTAGCACAGCTACTCGCACAACAAGCAGGCTTCAAGGAACTTAGCATAGAGTCTCGTTTCGATCCATCTCATTGATTTTAGGTCCAATTTTTAAGATTTTCAAGAACTCAATAAGATAAACCTAGTTTTAGTTTCGAGGCCCAGCAAAAATGTACTTTGAGGTTTTCATGGTTTGCTGACAAACCCCATATTTTGCATGTTAGCTACATTTGGTGTTCCTGGTAAGAGTCACACGGTGAAGAGTCCCTGACATGAACCGTGACAACTGCAGCTCGGAGGTGATTATTTTACAATGAACGACAGGAAGTTACATCCAAAGGAACGTGTCACTGTTTGTGAACGCCCCCCCACCCACCACTGTGTCTCTCACAAGTCGCTCCATTGTTTCCCGGTGGCATCCTGCAGATTACAGTCCAGACTTGTTTCTAGCTTCAGATGGATTTACTGCTCACTAATCCATGGACCGCCCAAGGTCATGAGAAAGACACATCCTTGTGCTTTTGTCTTTAAAGGCCGGATTAGTTTTTCTTAAAAGATGTTATAAACTGTAGGGATTTAGATATCACACATTGATCCGAGGGAAGTCCTGCTCCGGGGAGAAGCTGGAGTCCTTTCTGAATAAGTTGTCCCCTTCTGTCACGACGGATTTCAACATGTGCAACAGAGGCACAAATAAACAGAGAACATACAAAGACACATGTTGGTTTGTCACGTTCTGGCGGAACAAACCAAAAAATTAAATAATACCAAACCCCCATTGAAAAGAGAAGACATTAGAGCCCGAGCATTTGAACTGGTGCACATCCAGGCCGGTGACAGGAAACAAACACCCTCCTGTCTGGTGTCAGAGCCCTCCAGTCTGTCCTGTCACCTCCTATCGGGGTCTAACACTGCAGAAAGGTCACATGGTTACTGACATGTCCCGAACACACTATGGGCCCTCCATCAGTTTTCAGCCCTCTAATGTGGTTAATTGTCTCCACATCTGGACGCCACGCTGAGCACTAATTGGCCAAAATGACATTTGTCCCAGTGGCGTGACCATTTAAACTACTCACTGTTACTTATGGTCTTTTAATAGCTTGAGAGAGAGAAACACTTTTTTAACTGACTGAAAAACGATTTAATTTGTTTCAGCTCAACGTGGTGCAGGTGGTTTTTAAAAGGGTTTAATGTCCTTTCAGTGTTTTTTTCAGCCACACAATTAAAAATGCAGAATAATAAATGTATTGCAGCAACTGAGCACAGCTTGATGTTTGAATGGACAACTACACTTATCCAGATGTTTGACATTAAAATACATCAGGAAAAAGTCTAACAGTTGAATTTCAATGTGTTTGTAACTAAGTGCTTTCACACTGGAGATCGAGCTCTGACATACATACAATCTGCACCTTTACATAAAGACATGAATACGTCAGTGTCCATTCTAGACATTTCTGCTGTGCGTCATTTTTCAATTAAGACTTCCAATGGTCCTAATTATACATTTAATGATCCCAATTAGAAATAGGAGTTTTGTCACGATCTGAGAAATGAATAAACTCAACTAATTGCATTAATGAGATTTACACGAAAGATACGATTGTAAAACCAACATGCAGCAGTTTTGTTTACTGCGTCGTTCAATGTAGAAGATTGAATTAACTTTCTATTACTAATTATCCTCCGTCGTTTTATTTAATTTCCCTTAATTGGTTGAATGGTTTGATTGTCCGGCTCCTGTGCCAGAGGGCTTTTGTATGAATGTTTGGATCTTAAGTCAGTGAATAAATCCTCCTTCTTACCGTTCGACCGTCTCACAATATTCTCCAAAAAAGTATTCTGAGGGGCCACAAGTCCTCTGCGGCCCCCCGCCATCCTTCCTCCGGGCTCAGTCGGCAGGTGGATCTCTGCTGCTGCCGCTCGTCTTCATGGCGTCTCGCTGGATGTGTGGGACAGCGGCGGCTCGTCGGTCTGCTCTCCTCCTCAGATGGTGCCTCCTGCTCGGCCTCCTCAGCCTCCTCAGCCTCCTCAGCCCGGCGCGGTGCTGTTGGCGCCTCTTTACGCACCTCATCATCCAGGAGAGGAAAACAACGCCGGGGCGCAGCGGCGCAGGAGGGGGCCGGGTCCGGTGCGCCACCCGCAGCCACACCTGGAGCTGCAGCGCCACCTGCTGGACCTAATAACCTTTACACTCACGATTACGTCTACTCTATTCATTTATCTCGTGTTAATTGTATTAGTATATTTGTTTTTATTGACTTTTATTTCTTATTTATTGTAGGGTACTTAATTTGTGTTGTTACTATAGCTTTTAAAATAAACTTTAACTCTAATCAGTCAATTGTGAAGCACCTTTAACTGCACTAACCTGTAGGAAAGGAGCTGCACAAATAAAGGTAGTTAGGTATCTAGGAGGGTAGGTAGGAAGGTAGTTAATGTAGGAAGGAAGGTAGCTTAGGAAGGTGGGAAGGTAGTTTAGGTAGGTAGGAAGGTAGCTTAGGTAGGTAGGAAGGTAGCTTAGGAAGGTGGGAAGGTAGTTTAGGTAGGTAGGAAGGTAGGAAGGTAGTTTAACTTTAGTGCCTCAGACTTGTGTGTAGCAGATTAAAACAGTGAACCGCGACGACGTGTTGTCAAACTGAAGGAGAGAGAGAGAGAGAGAGAGAGAGAGAGAGAGAGAGAGAGAGAGAGAGAGAGAGAGAGCTCCCTGCACTCAACCCAGGAGGTTTCTGGTTTTTCGAGGATTAATCGCCTACAGTCGGGCTCTTGTTTCCCAGAGGAGCAGTGATACTGCGACATGTGGATTTTGCCCTTTGATTCCTGCAGTAAAATTCTTACCCTTCCACAGACAGCGTTTTCTCCACTAGCTCATTAACCCTGTTTAATTATTTCTGGACCCTGCAGTGTCCGTACTAACAGAGCCCAAGTAATATCCCCATCAAAATTAAACTAACAGGACAGAAATAGTTGGTTTAAAGAATACCTGTGGTTCCTCTGGAGCCCAGAGCTGGTTGTCTCTCTTCTCAATTTGGTTTCACCTGCCGTCACAGGTGGACATCAGACTTCTTGATGGCTACTATGGAAACCAGCAGGCCTCTGGGTGCTGAGCTGAATATCACTTTTATGATAAACCAGGTTTGGACCGAGCTGAAACGTTTTGTTGTATTTCCAGTTTTCGTCACACTTTAATTCAACCCCAAGTTTATCATTGATAAAAGGTTTAAAACATAAACTTAATGTAGTTGTGAGCAGATGTTTAATAATGTTAATAATCAACAGTTAATTCTCTTCCTGTGGACACATGTAAGTGGAGGCTCTTGTTTGTTTATCAATAGTTTTAATCTACTTCTGTCATCCTGTGCTATATATATATATATATATAAAGTCTATATATATATATATATATATATATATATAGACTTTATAGCCTCTGAATGATAGATTAGGCAAAAGGAAAGTGTTTAAAGTCTGATTGTTGTATCAGGTTCTGCTTACATATTTCAAACACAAAGCTTTTAAATAACTTCACTGATTGATTCTGGAAAGGTTCTGAGAAGCATGAGGCCATAATGATCCCCCTGGTTCTTCCTTTAGATCTGTGTTAGTGTTCAAATGATTCAGTGTCTGCAGCTTTGAGTCAGGCCATAAATACAGCAGACTAAGGTTTCAAACTCCTGCACAATGTCCATCATGAGTCACCAGATAGCTGCTGTCAACACAGCTTGTTTGTCCAGATCGTAAAGCATCACTTTATCACAGGTCCACGTGAGCTCATAAATGGATCAGGACCATTTACATGAACCTTTAAAAGATTTATTCATTCTCACTTCAAAAGGCTGAAAAAAAGGATTAAACTCTTAAGTCTCAGATTTATTTCTTCGCACCGACAGTCTGAACCTTTTAAATACACAATTAAGTGAAATACAGTAGAATGTAAGATTAAGCCAGTGTAAATCATTTTGACTAAGTCAGTTGCTGCAAACATTTTCAAGGATTTTCTCCTGCCAGCTCGGGAAGTGTCCACAAAAAGGTCCAAGTGAACCGAGGTGAGAACACAGCCAGAGCTCGATGAGGGCAAAACCTCGCCTGAATGTTCCGGACATATGTTCAGAGTTCATTTCTGAAAACAGCTTGAGAAGCTTTTTCCAACAGAAAACCACAAACTGTTTGCAGATTTGTTTTATGGAGTTAAAACAGGTCATGGAAGTCTTGACACTTTTTCACGGCAGCTGTTCAGCCGACATTCTGAGTCCCCTTCACATTGAAAACCAAGCAGAGCTCCCCCTCACACATTAACAGGTTGTATTGTCACATGAGGACAGTCTTTGCGTGTAGTTTCATCATTTACATTAACTCGACCACGTCTTGGTGATTTTGAGATGACTCAGGTGATCCGTTATGCGCTTGTGTTCTGGGAAATTGGCAAATTTGGCGTTCTTGATCTTGAGCCAGTTCTGGGCCCTGCGCTCGGCGGCGTGGCCGTACTCCTCCTCTGGAGTCATGTACGGCCGGCTGATCCAGTACTCGTTCTCAGCCTCGATATCCAGCCGCTTCAGAGTGTTGCGTTTCATCTGCCACGTGATCTGCCGTGGCCGCCGGTACTTTCCGATCCACTGCTTCCCGGAGATGCCTTTCCGCAGCAGGGCGAGGGTGAGGAACATGGTGGCTGGCTATTTCTGAAAGAGTAAACCAGATCAGTGATTGCTGAAATGACGATGGTAAAGTTCATTTGGGGTTGGGGCGATATGGATAAAAAATATATTATCAAGAAAAGAAAGTCAGTCAATATCAATAATGATCACAATAAATGTCACATTATTATTCATTTTAAGTGTAAAGAAGGATTTTGGCTTTGGAATAGGATTGTGAATTTTAACTTTTCTTAATGGGCAGAGAATGACAAAGATTTTACAACTCTGAGGTCAAATATAACCCAATACGTGTCATATTCAAAGTCGATTGTGTCACAGTAAAAAATGTTTGTAGCAGCTATAATCAATACTGCATGACTGCATGCATCTTTCTTGATCTTACTGTGTCGTAACTTTAATATTCTTGGATCTTTTATTCTGACACAACACAAACTCTAAGGTCCTCACCTGGTGAAGTCGGCTACTGGGGACTGTCTATAATCATTTAGCAGTGATTACCTCAGCATGCATGTGTTGATGTGCAGAGGTCTGAGGCCATAAACACAAAACCCAGGCATGTGTGGATCTGAATGTTGCATTTTCTAAATTTGAAAAAAAAAACATGTTTCTAAACATGACTTGCTCTTTATATTTTAGTGAGAGAGTAAATCCTTGAGTTGAACTGTGGGACCCAGATAATTGGACAAGGGCTCTGTGACAGCAGCAACAATAATAATATTTAATAACAGCAACAAAATAGAAGAACGTGCAAGTTCAACAAGCAGATAAAATGTCCATAATGTGAATGAAACAGTTCGAGTAAACATTAAATCTTTATCTGTGCATGTTCACCCACATGTTCTATTTGTTTACTTGAGGTAAAGTTGCTCCCAAAGTATAAATATGATTTTAAAATGACATTGATAAAAACGTGTGCTAAAGCTAGCTTAGCTTTAGCCTAACGGTACAGACCAAGGGCAGCTCGAAAGGACATTTTTACTTTGCTTTACGTTCAGACACAGCGAGGCTACGTGTGGTTCCCTCACCTCCTCGTCTCCCTGCGACAGATGAGGATCCGCTTCGAGCGACAGGAGGAAGACACGAGAAGATTCGGACAGTTTTAAAGACACGAAACTGTGGAAATGTGTCAAGCAGCGGTGAGCTACGCGATCACTTCCGGGTTAACTACGGAGAGGGAGCAGGCTCAAATGTGTTCAGTTCCGGTCAGCGGGTTTGTTTTTTGTAATATTAGTTGAATTTCTCATTCTTTGAAGGAAATAATCTTTATAAGAATCCGTCCATAGAAACACTGCACTTATATCATTTAATTCACCAATAACAACCCTTCATAAAGACAATATCACTGCAGTTGTTTTACATCCTTAAATTAAATAATAAACAATTTATGGAATAAATATAGAATTACAGTAAACACAACTCACTCTCTACAACGTTGTGACATCCCATGAAATATACATGTAAAAGAATTATATTTATAATACTTGTATAATATTTGTTTTAACTGCTGTAGTTTGAGCTCCAGTTTTGTTTTCCTTCTTCCTACAAATAGTCATTGAACGAATACAGGATCGACCACTTCAAGGTTATGTAGAAGTAATTAAAAGGGAGAATGAGATAAGATCAATTGAAAAGGTTGATTAGAGTAAAGAATGTAGTTTGTTTTGTATTGTGGGAAACACAAAAATAGATAAATAAATAAACTATTTAAAAAAACAGGGGGAACTCAATGTGGATGCAGCATTTATATAAAAGTATTTCTGTTCTAATTGAAATAAGCTTTTAAGTTTGTTCTGCTTTTCTGGAGAATCATCTTGTTTTGAGTCCAGTCTGGTTATCTTTCCTATAAGACAACAGATCAGTTTATCAGAAGCTGCAGATACATGATCCAGGGGAAACGTCACCGGCCACCTCCTCTCTCCTGCTGCTTTGTGTGTTATATAAACACCACTCATTGGACTCACTGGAGCTCCTCCCTCTGTGCCTGGACTTGTGTCTTCCCCATTCCTCTCAGTTTATGCACAGCTCTGCCTCTGCAGCCGTCAAGATGTTTGTCTCCTTCTCGTGGTTTTCGGCCACCACCTGGACTCTGCTGGCTCTGTGTGTCGCCCTCCTGTTTCTGTGAGTAGTCTCTGGATCAGGCTGGACACAGTCAAGCTGCCCTTATTTATTTACTCTCCTACACAGATGAAATGAACTTGTGTGAAGTTGTTCCATCATAGATCCCTGTTCCTGTAACATGCACAACTCTTCCTGTTTTTAAATTGCAGGTATGGCATTTGGCCGTATAGGATTTTTAAAAAGCTTGGAATACCCGGACCAAGGCCTCTGCCTTTTATAGGGACAATTATGTACTTTAGAAAGGTATCTCACACACACACACACACACACAAACACACACACATTGTAAGGAATATATATATAATACTGAAAGTAAAACATAATTCAGAAGTCTCAGTATCCTGACCCTCACTGCTCCACTTCTCTCTACACACTAGGATTCTATCTTTTTAAAGTTTTTCCCCACATTTACTCCTTTGTCTCATTTTCCTCACAGGGTTTTTATGAGTTTGACCACGAGTGTCAAGCAAAGTACGGAGATGTCTGGGGGTGAGTTGTTGCTTCATCTTGTCAGTAGTGGACGAAAGGTCACATGATGAATCTGATAGCTGATGAGATGATTCATGGGACAGAACTTTGACGTGTTTCTAGCACCATATAATGGAAAAAAAATCATATTTTTGTGAATATTACAACCTTACTCTTGAAATCTCAGATTATTTTTGTTAATACTTCATTGTGTAAAACTAAGTCATGCAAGTGGAATGCAAATGGAATCTGCTAATCGGTGCCTCTTGTATGAGTGCTTATGTGAATGTATGATCTCTCTTATGTTTTCTTATTGCAAAATCATCATCTGTAAAGAAACTAGATGGACGTATAAATATAGTAGAAATTTAAAGAAGCTGAAAATGGAGGCATACCAGTAAAGTACAAGTGAGAGCACTTGTTAAAATGTCATTAAAGCAAGTATTTATGGCATCATCATCAATAATAATAATATTATAATCTGAACTGCAAACCTGCATCAGAACTATAGAGATAATTCTTTCCTTATTATTCCAACATATTTAATTCTCTCTTTGAGACGTGGATGTTTTATAAAATTACATTCATGTTTAATTGTGTTTTTGTGCAGGTTGTATGATGCGCGCTCTCCAGTTTTGATGGTGTCAGACCCGGACATGATTAAAAGTGTGATGGTGAAGGAGTGCTACTCTGTGTTCACCAACCGCAGGGTAAGAGACTCACTCATTTAAAACTCAGCTTGTTATCCCACAGCGTCATCTGCACTGACGTAATAATAATAACAGTAGAGGTGGAAAGTTACTTGTGATAAGACCACGTGTCTGGTGTGGTGCAACAGCCTCTCTGGTTCAGGAAAGGCAGTTTTACAGGGACATTAAAGAGACAGAGGTCAAAGAAATCGAGTCAAAGCACGGATTTATAAAAAGGGAAGGAGTGTTTTGTTTTCATTTGAAAGCTCATATGTCAAAACATATTTTACTAAAGCTGAAATGAAGACAAGGCAGATTAGTATGTATCCGTCTAGTCAGCTGGTTTGGATTTGAAGTAATATCCTGTAGTTTACACTCGCAGGTTTGTGATGGAGGATTACACCAGGAGAAAAACAAGAGGAAACACTCTTGACACACACACACACACACACAGACAAATTGGAGAAGTAAGACAAAAAATGTTCAACCTCAGGCTCACAAACTCAAGAAAACCTCTCGTGGCTTCACTGATCTACTTGGATTTGCTCTGTATTGTACGTTCACACTTTACCCAAGTTTACACTGATTTATACGTACGATAATATTAAATTTACTCATGTATATTTGTGTTATTTTGTGTCACCACATTGGAGACATGTGGTTCTCATTAGAGAAAGTTTGACAGGTGCATTTTGTTGACGACAACACTCTTACACCCACACACACTGAATATCGCACTGTCAAGATGGAAGGAAACGCTAATTCAGAGTTTCCTCGTGTTCACAGGAAAACATTGACATGGGACCGATGCACGACGCCATTACAAATGTGAAAGATGAAAAGTGGAAACGTATTCGGAGCACGTTGTCTCCCTGTTTCACCAGCGGACGACTGAAACAGGTCAGTATATCAAATCTGAGCTCACTGACCACGTCTCCTTTCTTTTAACTGCATCTGCAGAATGTGTCTGTACTGTGTGTATCTGTGTCTGCTGCACACGGTGCACTCACTGAGAGAAGTATGCAGTGATACAAATACAGTGGAAAGTACCTTTAAACAAACACTGAACTTAAAACAACACTAACTTACCAGATATCAGCTATAATTTCAATTTGATGGTTCAGAATAGTGCCACTTTCCTTTCTATTCTATTTGAAGCCAATAATAAAAGGTTATAAAGTGTTGCTGTAACAATCAAGTATAATAATATGTGATAATAAACCAGTCACAGGTCAGAGGTTTGTGAATATGGGCTATTCAAGTAACATTTGATTGATTAACAAGGGGCAGAATAGGTTTTCTAAATATATCCCAAATAAAGGACCCTCACTTGAGTATTTTTACTCTGTGGTATTGATACTTTGGTTTGAGTAAATGATATAAGTACTTGTTTCCCAACCTGAACATGACACAACCCTTCTTTCTTCGAAGATCTTTCCCATCGTGGCTCGCTATGCGGACCGGCTCGTCAAGAAACTGGGACAAAACCACGAGGATGAGATGATCGATGTCAAACAGTACGTTATTTACTCTGTCACATGTGGTGTCCGGATATCAATGAGCGTGAGAGTAATGAATCCACGTCCCGTCTTTAAAAGGTAAAACAACCTCTCCTTTTCTTCTGCCGCAGACTGGTGGCCCCTTACAGCTTAGACGTCGTGACCAGCGCGTCTTTCGGTGTTGAGTCCGACTCCCTGAACACTCCGGATGACCCCCTTATCATTCACCTCAAGAAGATTCTGAACTTCAGACTGTGGCCGATCATGTTAATGTGTGAGTCCTCCTTCCACCTCCTTTACGAGCTTGGCCTCATTTGATAATTTCTCTGGTGAACAGCGCTTTGTCGTCCCCTCAGTGATATTCGGTGGTCGTCTGGTGAGGCTGCTGAGGATTGAGTTAATGCCCAGACTCAGTTTGGATTATTTCTATAACCTCATCAAGAGATTTAAAGAGCAGCACAGTGCAGACAAGTCTGTGAGTATTTCATCTGTCCCAGTGAAAATGAAACTACAGAGAATTAAATATGTTAGAACTAATAACTTGCTTTTTCTTTTTTGGATTGTTTAATCCACACAAAAAGAAAGTCCATCTTTATTTACAGTCAACGATTCAGACATATTTCAGTATTTATATGTTCAATCTCAGTTCTCTAAAATGGTGCCTTCTTTAAAATACCATGGTGACATAATACATGATAATAGAACTATTTGAACACTTATGGATTCAACAATAAGCTGCAGTTTACCATTGACAGGGCCAAGCTAGCTGTTTACTTCCATTCATCTTCTAATCCAACCCCCTCTCTCCAAACTGCTCCTTCCCTCCTGCCTCTGAATTTTCTTATTATCCACTTATTTCAACAATATTTCTGCCGCTTTTCTCTGTGCTGGTCTAGGGTCGAGCGGACTTCCTGCAGGTGATGCTTCAAAACGAGATTCCAGACACGGAGATACAGAACGAGCTAGAGCAGCCCAGTAAAGGTGCGTTTTCTCCCCAGAGGGAGATTCGTCCGGACTCTGTTCCAGTTACATCTTCACCTTCATCAAGTCATTCAGCTGCAGGATAAACACACAACAGCTCGGCTTCTTCAGCAGACAACAGGATGACTGGAGATCGGTGGTTTAACACAGAAAGTGAAATGTTTATAATTCACGTTACCTTAAAAATAACGTAGCCCCGATCTTCTTAAAGTTGTCGTGACGTACATATCTTTAGAACACATAGAGGGAATACGTTCAAATTTGGTACAAACGTTCAGTTGAATTTAGTTGATTTTGGGGGTCAAAGGTCAAGGTCAGTGGGATCTTACAGAACACATTTTTGGTCTTGTGAACATAACATCTCAGGAACTACTTGTGGGAATGTCTTCAGATTTGGTACAAACGTTCGGTTGGACTCAAGGAGACCATTTAGTGGTCCAAGGTCAAAGGTGACCTGAAACTGCACTGGTTGGTGGAGGCATACAACTGCAGGGGGGGGGGGATTCTAGTTTAATGGATTTCATGTTTAGACATTTCTTGTTGTGAACATTTTTTGTCTTGTTGTGTTGTAGGTCTGACTGAACACGAGATCCTTTCTCAGGCCTTCATTTTCATCTTCGGAGGCTATGAGACCACCAGCGTGACCCTCTCCTACCTGTTTTACAATCTGGCCACCAACCCTAACGTGATGCGGACCCTGCAGGAGGAAATCGATGCCAGCCTACCAAGAGATGTACAGTAATTCATTGGTCTTATATTGTTCTGTGATTTTCGTTTTTTATTTTGTATAAAGAAAGCAGGTATTTGTGCTGGTATTTCACCTCTAGGCTCCAGTTACATACAACGACCTTCTGAGTCTGCAGTACCTGGACCAGGTGATTTCTGAGTCGTTGCGCTTGATTCCCACTGCGCCTCGGCTCGAGAGGGTGTGCAAAAAAAACGTCCAGCTCCACGGCCTCACCATCCCTGAAGGAACCATCATTGGGATTCCTGTGTCCTTGTTACACAAGGATCCACGTTTTTGGAGCTCACCTGAACTTTTCAGACCAGAGAGGTAAATGTTCATTCTGTACACGATTAACGAGGAGGAGAAAGATCGCTCGCTTTCTTCTTGACTGTGAAACCATCAGGTGACAAATGTAAAAAGCACTGGTTACAAGCAACACTACAGGATACTGGTAAATGCTGAGAAGTTGTGTAACAGGAGACGAAAAGATCAGGGAAAAGTCAGGGAAATGACTCAGTAAAACAGGAACACAGTGTAGCTGGCATTAAAGTATGGATTCAATTTGCTTTTAATTTTCTCATTTTGGTTTATTCATAACACAAACTCCAGGTCATTGAAAGAAGATAATTATGACTTTTCTGATTGTTATGAGTGAATGTGGATATTTTTACATTTACAAGCAAACTCAAGACGTAACTTTATTGTGTATTTACGCATCTTCACATCTTAGACTATTTTTCACAATCATATCTAGTATTTTCTGATTCTTTTATTGTCTTTTATTTATTTATTACATCATTTACTTTTTTCCCCTTCCTTTGGGGTTTCTTCATTTCAAATGTATTGGATTTTTGACAGTGGAGTCATTTATTGTTTCCTCTTATTATTATTGTGCCACATCAGAAATACAGCATTTATTCAGCTGCATTGAGTTCATCTAGTGTGTGTGTGTGTGTGTGTGTGTGTATAGGTTCAGTAAGGACAGCGGGGAGGAGGTGAACCCGTACGTGTACATGCCGTTCGGGCTTGGGCCTCGTAACTGCATTGGGATGCGCTACGCTCTCCTCGTCTTGAAAATGGTTGTTGTGCGTCTCCTGCAGGATTACACCTTCGAAACATGCAGAGACACTGTGGTAAGAATAACAGCAACACACACACACACACACACACACACACACACACACACACACACACACTTTCATGTTCACTGAGACTCACCCTCCTCATCCTGATCTTACATCTATTTCTCTTTTCAGATTCCTTTAGAGTTCAACTGGAAGGCTCAGCCGAATACACCAATAAAACTCAAGTTTGTTCCCAGACAACATTAGTCGGAGAGGAAATCAGAAATTCTGTCAACCTACCCAACCTTACCTTTCGCAGCAACTCTGAGGACGATATGTAAAGTTTCATTTAATTCTGCTGAACGTCATCTATCAACAATGTACATTTCTATAAATAGTCTCTCATCTCTATGTCTTGATGTTTAAGAAGAACATAGAACATTTCTCCTATATTTTCTTATGAATCCATACATGAATTTAAGTATTTGGGTTGAATAAAAAATCTACTGCATATTAAATATACTTTATATCACAGCATCATCTCTTCTGTCTCTCATCTGATGAAACCATGTTGAATAATGTTGTGTTAATAATTGTGTTGTCTTTGAAAATCATAACCAGTAAAGTAATGTATAAAAACAGCAATGACACGATGACAGTCACAGATCTTCTCTTTAATAACTTTCAAACAAGGGTATAAATCTGTTCTGAAGTCTCTGTGACAATTTACCAACAAACAGCTGTTCCGGGGGGGGGGGGGGGGGGTTCTGGGTTCTCATTTACATTCATAGCTCACACATGTGGTGTAATTAGAACAATTTGACAGGACATTTACTATTATCATTAAAACTCAAAGAACGAGGGATTCCATTGAAAATAACAAATCTGTGATAAATAAATGTCTCTTGAGAAAAACTGAGGAAGGACAGAAGGTGAATTATTGTGTTAAAAGGTAATCTGAACTTTTACAGTTTTATTCCTCAGCATTTCCAAATGAAAGGTTACACGTGTTGTTGTTTAAACAGGGTTCCATGAGATACTGTGTATTTGTCAATTAAAGATAAACACATTATGTGACGCTATGAAGGTTAAAGGAAAAACCTCAGTGTGCGAGTCAGTCTGTGTCAGTGCATTAAAAATAAAGTTTTCACATTCAGATCTACAAAGAAACATTTGAAATGAAACTCGAGTGAATTAGAAGAATGTGCTGGTTTACAGTGCGTCCCGCTTTAACACTGATTGTGTTTGGTTTGATTATCAGAAAATAAAAGTCCTGAAATGTGTCGGACGCCGCATCAAAACAATGTAACTGAAAATATCCTGAGTCCAGGATTGAGGAGGACAAAAGGTCCCATGTTTAAAAGAAATCCAATCGGTTGAGGATAAAGAATATTCAAAGAGAAATAACTTGGAAACGCTGCTGCGGTTGGGAAGAGAATGTGTGTGTGTGAGATGTGGGGAGGTGTGGCCCAGTTGGCAGGTTGTTGACGTCATAGACTGTTTATAAAGATGGACGACATGACGGCTGCCCAAAAAGTGAAGCCAAAGTGTCTGGATGCAGTATAGGTCATGAGCCCCACCTCAGCCATGTTATTGGCTGGGACACGGACCGAATAAAAAGGTCAAAAGTCAATGTACACGTTAAAATACATTTATATCAAAGATGGATTCTGTCATTTTCGGTGCTTCTTATCAAGGTTGTTCAAGGTTTGGTTTTAGAGGAGACGCGTCGTCAATCTGGATAAACAGTCGATGGCTGATACGAACCACTTACTGTATAATACAAGTGTGCAAACACAGGAAAACCGAGAGCAGCACAGGCTCATATACAAACATCTGGGCTGTAAACAAAAGCTATTGTCTTCTTTAATCAAAGAGAGGAGTATAAAAACTGCACCGCCACAGTGCCACGTTCTTCAAAAGCTCTATGGAGTGACTACTGCAGTAGAAAAAGCAGCGACAACGCAAACGTAGAGCATGGGATAAAAAAGTTTAAAAGGAATATATCACAAAGCCTTTTTTGAGTCCTGAGTTTATCAAACATAAACAAAACAGACAAAAAGGCCAGAGTCCATAAAATATCATCGAAATACAATAAAGGATTTAAACAAACAGACAAACTTTTCCTGCTTGTCGTCCGGTCCTCAGCCGTCCAGGAAAACAAGTAAAATCAACGGAGAAATATGTTTGACACTTGTTTGGGACGACACGCATTGTGCAGCATACGTGGTGTTGACAGCATATAGAGAGTTTGAGATGAGGTGCTTGTCTTTTTGGGAAAGCAGCATTGTCTTGTTAAACCATCATTTGTTTCTTTAAGGTGATTAAACGAGAGCAACACAATGATTTCAGTTTTCCCAGCGTAAAGTTAAAGTATAATCTTTCAGAATAAAAGCTTGAAATGAGTTTGTGATGCTTTAAATTAACACCAGTGTGCGACATCCCTAACTGGACAGACAGGAGGAGTCTGACCTCTGACCTCTGACCTCAGGTCAGTTAACGACACACGTCCCCACTTTACCGACATCATGGCCGCCAACTTACTGGAGTGAAGACGAAACACTTTGCTTCCCACTTACAGATGATGAACACGCTGACGACTGGGAGCGGTCCAGTAAAACCACAGTAGTCCTCTACTGGTGGCCTCTGGGAAGCTTGTAGGTTAAGTACCTTGCTCAAAGGCACCTTGGCAGTTGCTACTAAGAAAGAATTCACTATTTTATTTCGCAAAACCGTCTAGGTTATAAAAAATCTTCTAACCTTTCAGTCACTGCCCTGCAACCGTAATAATTGACGCAAGTCTCTCCAGCTTTCTGTGGTAGAAAAAGAAGCCTGAGGTCCCGACGCACGCACAGCATTCTGAGGAAAAGTGTTTCAAGTCCAAAATCCACCGGCTGCTTTCAACATTTTACAAACCAAATCATATAGAAAATATTTACCAGCCACAGTCAAATTATACCAGTGCTCGACGAGAAGTGAATTAAATGTTTATTGCATGTTTGATTTGATTGACAGCTGTCTCAGGGCCTTAAATTCACCCGTGGAAGTGAAGGCTTCTCGCCCTGCTGAGCTCAGAGCAGTTAAGCCGTTTTCATACATGAAATCTGTAAAAATATCCGTAAAATTGGGTGCAGACATTTTGTGGACTGTGCCTTTCACATATGAAACACACAGCAGGAGATTGTCCGGAACATTAAGGTGTGTTTGTGTGTGTGTGTGTGTGTGGGGGGTGTGGGGGGGTAGAGCAGACAGGACACCTCAAATGTCATTGTCTTCGTTGGCATCTTCTCCGGCTGCTCTTTTTCTTCCAGTTTCATGCCCGTCCAGACATTTTCCTGCTGCATTCTCACATGTGCACCTTCGGACAATCTTCAGACATTTTACAAGGGGGCTGGCAGAAGGTCCAGAAAATGTTCGGAGCAACTGACTCGGGACTTTTGCATTCTTACATACAAGCACCTGCTGAAAAGTTGTCTAAAAGCAGCTTTAGATTATTCAGATGCAAACATCTTTAAAACGATTGACGAGTCGTATGTGTTCCGCCAATGTCAGAGTTCAAGTTTGAAGCCACAACCTTAGAAAAAAGTAAGAGTTGTCCCCATTAAGACGGGTTATTGGGACGTTTGGTTTGGAGTCATGGTTTTAAGATGATCCAAGCCTGCTCTTCCCTTTCAGTGTTCTCTCTTTTTGGGTTTAGCACCATCCATTAAATCACTGCTGGTAAAATCTACACGTGGCTGGTAAATGTTCCTAAATTACGAAACACTTTGGTGGAGAAAAAAAAAACAGCCCTGCTTCCATTCTGCATGGTAATATGGCAGGTAAAATAATGAACGAGTCTTGAGGGGGAAATAGTGAATTGTGTAGGGGACGTCAGTCAGCTGTTGTCAGCCGTGTTCACTGGGAGACGATCCCACCTTTGTCAGCGGCGAGATCTCCTTCCCCCTGCGAGGAGAAACTATTCCAGTGCTCTGGATCATTGCAGGGATTTGGCCGACGTTCTTACCCAGAGCAGGGAGCAGTCCAGGACCTTGCTCAAGGACGGTCCTGACCGACTGTAGCTGGACTCATCAGCTATTCTGTTTGCTGACCACAAGTCCAGCCCTGTGTTTCCCAGCAGGCTTCGCAGGTTCTACCGGCGGGGCTGGTAGCGGGAGTGACGAGGCAAGGAGTTGGGGCTGGAGGAAGATGAGGGCGAGCAGGGAGACATGGAGGCCAGCGAGGCGCTGGCGGCGGCGTCCTCGGCCTCCTCCAGCTCTCCCGCTCCATGGAGCTCCTGGCTGACGCTGGACTGTAAGGCGGCCGGGGTCAGCCACTCTTTGGGCAGGCAGGTCTGGAGGAAGGGCACGCAGGAGCTGAAGTAGGCCAGACGGTTGACCCAGCGAGGGATCTCCCGGCCACACAGGATCTGAGGAGGAGAGAAGAGCAAAGGAGGAGAAAGAGGAAAATGTTATAAAATAGTTCATAAAACAGCTCTGGGGTTGTGACAATGAGTCGAATTCATTGATTAGTAAATTAAAACCTTCATAATGGACTAAAGGCTTGAATAAATCTTCACTTGTTACTTCCTCCTGGTTTGTTCATGTTTTCCAAGTCAGAAGTCGTCTGAGGACATAATCAGTGTTTTCCAAGTTCAGCTGAGATTTCAGTGGAAGAAAAACAAATCTGAAACCATGCATGTGTAATTTGAAAATACTTCCTGCCATTCTCTTGTGAGGTGACCCGAGCGAAAAGTTTTTTCAAACCTCAGGGGAACGATGTGACATTTCCTGACTTTCTGCGCCTTAAAGGAACAAACAGCGGCAGCCCGGCGAGAGTCAAGGGACCAGCAGCTTGTACACGAGTTGGTTGGAGGATTGGATTTCTCTCTAACCTCCTGCCTTTAGCCGACCAACACTGTCATTGTGAGGACTTATTATCACCACTTAGCTCTGTCAGTGCTTTTACAAGTGGTTTCCCAGAAGCTCAGTAAAACGGTTTAAAGGTACTTTAATCAAAACATCATCACAGATGCTGACGGGCTGTCTTTTAAGCCACATGCAAGACGGAGACGGTGGGTTTTCTTAAAAAACGTCTTGTGGAGCCGATGACTTTACGTGTTGTGTCACATCCCAAGCAGCCAACAGATGGTTGTAAACTATGTTAAAGCTGCAGCCGCTGCTCTGTGTCAGCTGGAAGAAGATTCCTCACCTCAGTCAGAGATGATTGTGCTGTGAGAGGAAGAAATCAACGCATATCACTTAGGCTCATGAACTCAGATGAGCACAGCCACAGCTCGGAGGAGAAATCCTAAATGTACCAGAGGGAGCTGTGGTTGATCCACAAAAATCCCCTGGTCTAGAGTTCGGCTTTAGCGGCAGGATTCACACCGGCTTCGTGTTTATACCCTTTTACATTCACAAAGTTTCAAATCACCAACATGAGCTGTTCACCGCAGATCAGCAGGTTTTCTTTCAGCAGACACAGAGCATGACTCTGGATAAAAATAACGCAGACTAGGTGGCAAGAGAAGAGGCAGAAATCGGTCATCGTTGAGGACATGTGACCCTCAGAACCTTCAATACACAACATAACAGAAAACTGCGCCTCAGAGAACATCTTTTCATCTCCGCTGACCTTTAAGGACGTGATTCTTGTTGCAGTGGCATCATCCAAATAATCAACTTACATAATGAGACCGAACCAAAGTGTTAACGGGGTGCAGTGTGTTGTTCTGTGTTTCAGAAAGACTGACGACAGAGTCATGCACGTCGCACATTCTCTCTGCACAATTGATCGTCACACTTGATTTTTCAAAGCTGCTGCAACGACCAACCTACGTGTTCAATCCTTTTCATCTCCTCTTTAAGGCAACCATACATTTTAATGAGGTGACAACAGTTAACCCCGGCTAACTGTGTCTCTGTTTATATCATATCACACAGTTTAAACTGTGCATTTCTCTTTAAGAGTATCTTCAGATGTGGTGTTTACTGTGTGTGAATATTGTTACTGTGTGTGTGTGTGTCAGCTGGCTCTGCGTGTCTGGGCTTGTATCAGTGTCCTAATCCCCATCTCAGTGCTAGATGCTAACTGTAAGACTCCCTGCTCATTAGTCACACAAGGATAAGCTGCTTGTAAGCGCACACACACACACACACACACACACACACACACACACACACACACACACACACACACACACACACACACACACACACACACACACACACACACACACACACACACACACACACACACACACACACACACAGAGAGATACGTGTAGCGAGGGTTACACATTATTTCATTATTTTGGGGTTTTTTGGACCTCATGTCAGGTAAGTTCAGTTGAGCTTGTCAAAAACAAAGTGTGCCTGCCTGTGTGTTGGTGTGTGTGTGTGTGTGTGTGTAAGTACACCTACCTCTGATAGCGCAGAGGAGAAGTGGTTGCAGTTCTTGTGCATGAGGTGGTAGGCGTTGCCTTTGTACTCCTTCCCCATCTCCTCCACGATCCGCTCCACATCCTCCTCTGTGAAGTCTGTGCTGCCGAGGACTATGGCTTCTCTGCAGAGGCAAGCGTGAACATTGTTACTCACCCACTTCCATCTCTGCACAGTTTCACATATGAAATACATGGAATTATTGTCGCACACTTTAATCTGTGTATTGTATTAAATGTTTTTTTCAGACATACTTGACAGAACTGTTGAGTAATGACCTACAACACTGTCTTCCCTTGTCTCTAGGTCCCTTTAGTTTAGGTAATTTAAACATTTGTCTATGTCCTGCATTGCCTTACATTTTCACAACACTACTTTTCTTATTACTTTCCATTCAAACATGTTTCTATCAGAAATATTGTGAAACACAGTAAGAGAGAACAACTGTTGGGCATTCATGTAAAAAACCTCCTTAATGAACGTTTTAGAGAAAATAACACAACTTTAAATATATTCACCACACATTGATCTGTTCAATAAGCAGTTGGAGTGATCTGCTTGGTCTCTTTGAGGAGGGAAACATATATTGAATAATTGTTTTTCACTGGTATCAGACCAATATGGTGGATTTCTGCCTGAGAAAGAAACCTGGACATGGTGGCATTTTGTCCTGGATGATCCATACTTATGGTCTAGTGGCCTGCATGGAGACAGCAAGTGTGTCTGAGCACCATGTCTGTGGGTGTGTGTGTGTGTGTGTGTGTTGTGTGTGTGTGTGTGTGTCTGCCACAGGGCAGATCAACTAGAGCAGAAGTAATACACAGCAGCACAGTAGCTCTGGGTAGACACAGACACACAAACACAGACCCTTGGCTGATAACTGGAACACACAAAACGTATTGAACTGACACGTCTCACCACCGAAACACACTTAGTTCAACTTCAGTAAAACACTTGTGTTCACAAGCACTTTCATTTCTGCAGTTCCTATAAACCAACTTGTTTTCAGCTCAACACCTTTGTTTTTCTGAAATCACACGGGTTTCATAACATCCTGCAGCCTTTTTCATTTCCATCTCATTTACTTACATCTTTCAATAAGCTTGACTTTACATGTATTAATCTTCATGTTGAAAAACTGTAAACCGAACGTGATTCTATGCAGCTGTTTCTATCCCGGTGTCTCTTTCACGTACAGTATCTCAACGTGAGGGGAAATTGTCACTTTATTTGTGCTCTATCTCTTCTGTTCTCACTCCAAGACAAATCGGCTGCCTCACGAAAGGAGGAAAAAAGTGTGAGATTTTAAAAAAAATGTCTGTCACATGCTGTTCTCTCTTTCTCTTTCTCGCTCTACTTCTCCCCCATGAATTTTATTTTATCTCTTTCCTCCAGCAGTAGAACTCGTTAGAAGAAGACACAGTAACTGACTGGGTACACACAGAAGCTCTGGAATCTCTGACTTGTGTATGGAACTAATTCATTATTCTCTCAATCAGTGACTGTTGGATGACGATCGTTTGACTCAGTGGTCACGTTTAGTTTCGGTGACGGCGCTTCCATCGAAATGTTCATCAATTGTGGAGCTGAGGTGATTTACAGACTGTTTGGAGTGTGACTCAATACAACTCAACGCAATTACATCCATTTTAGTGACCTTGTTACTGTAAAAACACGACAACAGGCAGCAGGTCAGTTCTTATCCCAACCTTTTATTTTGGAAACATAAAAGGCAGATGAATTATGAACAAAGGGGTTTCTTGTTTTCATGACGGTAGCAAAACTCACCTCACTGGAGAAGACATTCAGTTACTTCAGTGCATGTCAATCCACTCACCGATGAACCGAAAGACTGAGTCTTGCAGGCTCACTGACTGCCGACCCAAGTGTGACCTAGGCTACATCTCTGTGTTAAAATGGTCTGTGTGTACACATAAGTGTCTTTGTCCACAGTGAAACGCATGAACAACTCAAAAGCAGCTACATTTTCTCTGCTTCAATTTTCACCTCAGCTACACACAGAGACTTTAAAACTGACTCAAGACCAAATACCTCAAACTTACTTGAACTTGAAGGTGTCGCCTAGTTCAGTGGCATCGCCGGGTGAAATCTCAAAGATCCCTGAGAATGGGTACGGGTGTCCGCCGTAGGCAAACTCTAAACACACACAACACAAAACCACACATTTGAGCACATTATCAGAAGACTAATCATGAGCAGTTGACCTGATACGTGTGGTGTCGTATAAATCTGTGTAATCTTACCTCTTCCATAGATCTCAATCCCTGAGTGAAACACTCCGATGCCCAGAGAGCTGGTGAACTCATTGATCCAGTACTGAGACACAAAGAGACACAGTTATTAGTGTTTTCAAATTATTATTTTTTTATGAGAAAAAGTCCAAATACCCCAAAATATTTAGTTTATAATGACATATAACAAAGAAAAGCTGGATATCCTCTCATTTAAGAGGCTGCAAATAGAAGATATTTGAACTTGATTCCTTATTTTGCTTGAAAAGTGACACAATTTGAGTGACAGTTAAAGTACAGTAGTGGTGGTCCAGTCCCATGCTCGCTAGCTTGACCTTTTGACCTAAGGCAAGATGAAAAGTCCTGGGGATCACTTCATCAGGTTATCAAAATTCATACCGAGGGGGAACGCTAATTCTCACATATGCATTTAATTCAAACTAAACTGATCCATTGATCACATAGAAATATCATGTGTCTAAGTCTTTTCAAAGGCTGATGCGGTGGAACCTTCTTCAGACAGAATTGAGACAAAAAAGGCAAATCAGCATTAGTAAAGGTTTCGGTGAAGTAACTACGGGCACATTATTCTCTGGATCTGGATCATTTTGAGACTGAAGAAAACCTGGTGATTCTCAGGCAGGTTCAGATTAAACACCACAGTGATCTCAAGATACAAGAGACACCAGGTGGAGCGGATATCAAGTTCTCTGCACAATCAGTCTCTCCTTCTGTTGTTCAGACTCTCACATTTACAATGCAAAAACAAATTGAGCAGCCTGACAACCACTGTGAGACATTTAACACTGTTCTCCTACTTCCTGTCTGCAGTTACACGTACAGCATGTAACTGCACATAGTTGGTGTTGGGAGAGCTGCTGGTCTGCAACACATATCTGCTTCACATCTTAAGAGTTAAAACTAATTAACTGTGATCATAAAAGTAATGGGGACACTTAACTGACCTCTGGCTGTTTGCATGACCTTACAGACAGAGCAGTTTTAATGAGTTATTGAAAGTAAAGCCTGACTGATATATAGAAATGTAGATATGAACCTTTCACGGACATGTCAGTGTTTATGTTTGCTGATATGCGCCTATAGGAAAACTGTTATTTTACAAAATAAAAACACTGCAGTAAAGATGTACATTTATGTTTCATTTTCTGAATTTAAGTTCTATATACTTGGTTGTATTTGTGTTTTATTTGTGTCCCTAATACAGAGCTCTTCCCTACTTGTTTCAGACAATAAAAAACTTGTAGGTATTTTAGTTTATGCTGTCGTACTAAGTGAAGCTGGAGTGAAGAGTCTCCTCTTTGAATAATGAGATTCTAACTGTGAAGAGAAGCAAACCCAGGATGAGCAGTGAGGTGAGGTGACTGAAGGAGGAAAGTTAGACGACGGATTCCTTAGAGTGGATTTTCCTCATGTGAGAATGAATAAGAATGTTAAAGAAGGCAGAAAACAGTGCTGAGCTAAAACATGAAAACACTTCATTCATCAGTGGTGACCTCACGCAGCACTGGTGGGTGTAACTGAGATGGCTGAGTATGGACTAATGTTTCAATAATCCCGTCTTTCTCCTGAACCCGTCAACACAAAACAGTCTTGATCAACTTGAGGCTGATGCATCAATGATCTGTTTCAACAGAAAACATAGGTCAGGAGGTGACGCTGTAAACGGGACTGCTCTGTTTCTTCCTGTGTTGTAATACCACTACAAGACAATACTGCTGAACACTGAGTCACACTGTGACTGCACCACTGTGTTGCATTATAAAACACACTTCACCTACTGTAGTGTAGTTGATTGTATTTCAAACTTCTAATACTGCAGATACACAGCAGTGCATCCACCACCTTAATGTTCCTAGAATTTCTTTGGGCAAGTAAATGCAAATGATACTGAGCCATCACAGACAACAGAGGACTGCTGAGTCACAACATTTCAGGCTGATGTCTCACACAGTTACCTGACCTACATACAGTCAGGTTGATATGTTAGGAAAAAAACTAAAGGTTACAGCAAGAGTCAGTAAGTGACTTTATTTTCAGGCAAGATAAAATGTCTCACTCAATCTCATCTGAGGATTATGTAAACAGTGGAAAAGGCATTACTGAAATCCTGCTTGTTTCTGTTTTGTGTTTGTTTCTCTGAGCCTGGGAATTACAGCCGTCTGTGTTTATATCTGCTGGTGTCACAGACACACAGAGGCTGCTTTAGTCAACTGGATTCACAACAGTCTTTTCGTAAGTTCACAAACAGAGAACAGCTCACGAGGTGGAAGTACAGACAAAGACGGAGGTTGTGACACTCGCCACTGAGCCTTTTCACCTCCTTTTTCAGACATGACCTCCGGAAAATACCCAGACCCAGTTTTTCTGACACATTTCAAATATGAAGAACGCAGCAGGAGATTTCCTGGGTCCTTCTCAACAATGGGGGTGGGGTCTGGGGTAGAGAATGACGACTAGATTCCACTGCGGAAAGCAAAGTGTTTACAACACATTGTTTTCATTCCGAGTTGACATCTTCGTCGGTGTCTATGGCAACTCGTATTCATCCGGAGACATTTATATTCTTCCAGTTTCGGATATTTTATTCATACAGAGCCTCTGGACAATTTCAGGGAAAAGCCTGGAGTTCAGTTCCTGTCTGAAAGCAGCTTATGTTTACTCCAAATCCCTCTGAGTGGAGTGTTAGTTAGATACTTGTAATTGCAAAAGCACGCGCTTCAGTGTGAGTGAAAACCTCCATGTAGGATGAGTGTGTGTGTGTGTGTGTGTGTGTGTGTGTGAAAACATTCTGGGTAAGCGACTCAGTGAGAAAAAGCGTATTGCTTCCCTATCTGTTCACAACACAGAAGGTTTACCCTCACCCCCCCCGGCTAGTGAAATAAGACTCTTATCTTAGCGCTCGTTACTTCAAAGCCTGTTAAAAGCAGCCTCCTCCTCCTCAGCACGGACGATGAGATGAGCGTTTGTGGGAGCACAGCAGTGTATCTACGTGTTAATGAATGAAATTAAGACGGACGAGTGGAGGGAGGGAGACACAGGGAGACAGATGAACGCAGAGGAACCGGGTGCTGCAGTTAAATGTATGTAATATATTTAATCATCACAGCGTCACGTGCTGCATTCCTGGGCTGTAATGTTCCTCTTTAAGGGATCATCACTGCCGACAGTGTGGAGCAGGATAATTAGCAGGGAGATATTAAATGTCTATTAAGCATCACCGCTGCAGCAGGAACATGTAAACTGAAACCAAAGTGACAAACACACAGAATGAAACTAGGGGAAAGCCACAAATATTCACCTGTAATAAGATCAAACCACGATTAGGGCCATTAAGAAAAACATTTAAATTGAATTGATTTGCTAATAAACTATAAACTGTGTTAGTGCCTAAACCTCTGGTATGAGTTTCTATTCAACTTCTGAGCTGTGCAAGACCTATTAAATTAAACAGTGCTACATGTTGCTACATTACACTACACCAGCTGAGTCTGTGGTCTCCCACAAACATCACAGTGAAACTACATTCTCTTTTATCTCATGTGTTTCTTTAGCCTTGGCACACGTTACCTTGTAAACTGAAAAGAAATGACTGCTGCACGTCCCTGACAGATCCCGAGCAGCAGCCACAGCAAAACCTTCCACCAACACAGAGTAACACAAGCCGCTGTCTGATGTCCAAACACACAGATACAGCAGTCCACGGTGTCCGGCCGGCAGGGAGACAGACAGGTGGCGTGCAGATAATGCTGTCTCATTAGAGCAGCGTACTGAAGCACTCAGAGCTGGTCAGGAAATCCACTTAGCAGAGACGGGAGCGGGACGGAGGAGAGGACTCGACAGAACGGGAATGGTGGAAGAAGGAGAGGGTGAGGGGCGTCTGTGCCGGTGCCAGATATTCCTGAAAGTCACGTGACGTTATTGATCCTCAAATGTAAAGGGGGGGGGGGGGGGGGGGGGGTGATGTTTCACCAGGTTTTTTTTGAGTAAGGTGTTTCAGTGTCTTCTTAGAGGGAACAAATCCCACACTGACCAGTGTGTCAGCCCCTGCCAACAACCAGGCTGCCCTTCAGCTAGCACTCACCAACACTGCTCATGCTTGCACAGTGTGAACATCTGATGATGGTGGGGGTGCTGCAGCGTGTCGCCCACTCTCCTGACCTCAGCTATTATCTCGTCAGTACAGTTTCCTGACTTCCTTTGAGCAAACAGACGGTCACACAAACCAGTCAGTCAGCTGTTCAGTAAGCCAATAATTAGGGCCCCATTCAGACCATGTAAAAGTTGACATCTTCCAGTTTCCCATCTGTCACGTGTGAGAAACGTCCTGAACACGTCCACTCGCTTGCTGTGACTTTTCCAGAAATGTTCCTGCTGTATTCTCACATGGGCTCTTACTCCCATTTTACTAGAGGGGGCTGGCAGAATGTCCTGAGCAACTGACGTGGACATTTGCGTTCTCACATACAGTCCCTTATGGAAAGTACAGGAAAAATTTTGGTGCATGTGTGAAAAGAAGCTATTCAGCAACAAAGTGTCTCCTCATTAAGACAATCAGTCCTCCAGCTCTCACTGGAATTTATCTGTGTTTCAAAATTGATTAAACGTTGACGTGAAAAAGATTTGGCCTCATAATCAACTTTTCTTTTCTCTAAGTCAAGTAATCAACCAGTAGACACAAAGTCCACTGGTCAACCAGTGAGCATGAAGCCAATCAGCCACTCGAAACGCCCATAACACGGTCGGACACTTTTCGGACACTACTCAAGTGTGAGCTCTCTAATCGATACACAGAGGAAGCGTATAGAGGAAAGACTGATTCAGGAGCAGCCAATCATCCCTTTGATTTCACTGAGCACCAGGACGCCACTGCAAACAGGCCAAAGGTCTGGTTACCACAGCAGCATGAGGAGAAATAACAAAAATATGCATGGGTGTGAAGTCGATGTGCAAGCACATGCACAGACCACGGAATTCCTTCACTGAGTAAAAATGCGCAATCATTCTCCCACTCTCACATGCACACAAAGGAAACACACAACGAGCAACTGTAAAAGTAATTTCCATGCATGCGTGTTAGATATGTGTAGCATGTGAAGCTTCTGTTAGCGTGTGCAGAGGAACCCTGCAGCAGTTCACATGAAGGGAAACCAGATAGAAAGATAAAAGCTCTTCAGTGGTCTTTACAGAGAAGGAACTAATGTGGACAGCAAGTCAAGTGAAAAGCCAAGAGGAACTGAAAGAAGGAAGGGGGGGGGGAGAGGAGAAAGGGAGAGAGGGGGGAGGAGAGAGAAGAGAGACTGACAAGAGGCAGAAGAAAGGAAGGTATAGAGGAGAGAGACAAGATGGAACAAATGCAGTAACTATATGGTTATATATGACTTTATTGACACTATTTTCTACAAGCGAGTTGTACCGGTTCTCACTGTTGAATGGCCCTGTAGCCCTCAGTGTTAATCCATAAGAAACAGCCTCCAACGTTAGGACCTCAGGCCTGAGATGATATATTGACCATCAGCTAAAAGGGAGCACAACAGCAATAAATCAGATTAAAAATAGAAGTAAAGTAACCGGGTCTCTCTCTGTAAAGGAGGAGGATCTTCTTATTGATCCAGGAATAGAAATATATCTTCTCAGGTGTCTCCTGGTGTCTTCTTAACTTTTCAAAGTATTGAGGGATGGAACAAAAGGGAGGTTTGAAACCCCCAAATAAAGCACGTCTCCTGCCTAAGCCCTGCACAATTCAAGTCCCGTTGTAAGCCTACTCTGTCCAACACTGAATCTATATCAATCAATGATTCATCAGCAGATCCATCACTTTCTACCCCCCCCCCCCCCTTTCTGACTCACCCCTGCCTGGTGACAACACCATGACTCAAATTCTCTTTCTGAAACAAAGAGACTTGCGTTTCCTCCCCAGGAGAAGAGTCGATGGGGGGAAATTTGACATCCACTTGTGATTAAGCAGCATTTTGGTTTCAAACCCCATGGATCTATGACATCAGGCTGAGAGGGGGTTAAAGAAATAGTGACTCTGTGGTGACCACGTTCTACTGTAAATATTTCACTTGTGCCACTTTGCTGTTTTGGCAACAGCAGATTAGAAAGTACCGTTTTGGCTCCATTCCTGATACGGAAACCCGGTATTTACAGAACAAGACGTGTGTGTGTGTGTGTGTGTGTGTGTGTGTGTGTGTGTGTGTGTGTGTGTTTGAGTGAGCTAAGGGTTATTTCCCATTTTTTTAAAAGCACATTTTAAACTCATCTTTCATGCGTTATGTCCTTTTAGTGTTTTATCTTTTTAAGTGTTTTGAGGGTAAAGGTGCAATAGTCAACTCACTTTTATTCTGTGTATTATTCTGGCTCTTACACGTTATGTCCTCGTGTACTGTTTTGAGTTGTCTGTTACACGCTGTGTTTTTCTTCAGCTGCTACTTTGGCCCCAGATAAATGTCCCCATGTGAACAACAAAGTAGATTAGATTGGACTTGAGATCGTGCTGCTGCAGGACCTGTGTTTTTTAACATCATCCGACACTTCAGGTCACTTTTTGCTGCTAATTCAGCTCCTCGCTGCCAAGTCCCATTGTGTATTCTGCTGAGAAAGAACAGGTGAACCAATCCCCTGAATGTGAAATAAAATGTAAATTAGCCGAGTTATACGTCACGGATGAAGGCCGAATTAAGGATCGATATAAGTTCATTGGTAAATAGGCTTCAGTCTTTAAGTTTATTCTTTGTACCCCTGCAGAAAACTAATTCAGCATTAAATCACCTGTTTTTTATCATGGAGTTTGGCGTAACGTCCGGGGATTGTTGGTATGGCTACGCCAAAACAACACTGAACCGTTGTCCTTTGATAAAGTAGCCAATAACCAATACAAACACCAATTGGTACCTTTCCACCTACCATATCATAGACGTTTAGGATGATCGGCTCGTTTGCCATCACTGGCAGCGGCAGTGTCCTCCCGCTACGTCCCTTCTTCTCTGCGGGTCTTCCTCCTCCTCACACCCCCCGCTCCTCGACTCCTTTCCCCCGGTGAGAGATCCGAACTCTCGCCCTCTCTGAAAATAGACCTCTGTCCTCCACCTTTGTTTTTTCCCGGCGCTTCCCACGACGGATTTGACAATTCAGCTCCACAGCCTGGTTTCAAATCGCGGCGGGTCCGAGGATATGTTCCCACCGTCCAACATCTGACGGGCTTTGTCCGGAGCCTTCCCCGCCTCACAGAGCTCCAGCGGCGGCGGCGGACAGCGGAGCCTCTCGCTTGGCAGGACGGACGGACTCGCTAACCGAGGTCGGGCTGAAAAGGCGGACTTCACGCGGGGGGATGTGTCTTCCAGGAGCCGCGTTGACACGGAGGAGCTGTGATCTCATCTTCACCCACCGAGACAAATTATTTAGCCAAGCGACATGACGCGGAGATGTTCCAACGGAAACAGCGACTTCCTTCTCCCTTGTTATCCGCTTGCTAACGGTAGCTCCGGAGCTGGCGGCCGGGGCAGGATGCGGCCGCTGGGGGGGGGAACAGGTGGTCCGGGAGGGTGGGCGAGCGGAGCGATGACAACCACACTCGACTCATCAACCTGCGGGCATTGTGGGTGATGTAGTTCTTATGATAGATGCAACAAACCAATATTCAATAATAATAATAAACTATATTCATACAGCATTAAAAAAAGGAGTTTACAAAGAAAGACAAGATGTCACAACCACGTTTAGGTGTCGGGAACAAGGTGGTTAATTAAATTAATAAATAGAGATATTTCACATGAGAACTGTTTAAACACATATAAACAGTAATATGACAATAAGAGATGGAGGTAGATGAGATGAAACAACAGGGAAACTACTTTTTCAATTGAAAAGCATGTCACTTTTATTGTTATCAACTTAAAAGTACATAAAAAAAAACATAACTTGTTGTTTAATGAAGTATTTTATAGTAAGTAAGTACCCTACTAAGCCAATACCCCTATATGATATCATTTTAATTCACTGAGCTCATTTTTATTTGGTTCTGCACCAAACTGCTTATAGATGACAGCCCCCCTAAACATGTCTGGTTTTTTCTTCACATCGAGATCCATCAATTATTCTGAGAAATCAAGAGAATTTAGTGAGTCGTCCTTAATCCGAGTCTCTGGGTTCATCCCTGACCCACAACTGCATCATTCCACGTGTCCAAGTTTCCTGGACGTCCGTTCAGTTGTTTCTACAAACAAACGCACAAGGCTGCATGTGTTAGCACTCAGTAGAGACAGTACCTCTACCAAGGCCCAACAGTCCTCTTATTTATATTCACTCAAGCAGCACCACATTGCCCACACATTGATATCAGTTCCCCCAAAATGTCAGATTTTTGTCTTCAAGATCCATGAACGATTCCCTGGGAAGTCAGGGAAAAATTGGGGGTTTTTTTTCTCTGACCCATAATATATCCTTCCACCAAATTTTGTGTAAATCGGTCAAAATATTTTTTGTGACATAAAAATACAACATGAAGTACTTCAGAAGGTTCTCAGGGGAGCATGTGCCAAGCCACTCCATAGTGCAGTCACTTCAATTGCCACTTACAGGTGTGTTTACATAAATAAAAAGTATAAATGACTTCCTGTATCTCCATGTGTATAAAAGAAAATCACCATATTTGTAACTCTGGATGGGCAGAAGCATTGAGACTTGGTCCCCATCTTGGTCCTTGTGGTTTCCACAGCAGAATTTGACACACAACAACAACAAATACCTACAATATATCATATATTGTATTTAGAAAGAACCTTTCCACAAAATCCCTCTTCCTCTGAGACAAACTCATGAACCCCCCTGGTCGTTTTCTCCCAGCAGTTCCATGAGCGTCTCCTGGTTGGAGAACTCCTGCAGCTGAAGAGTTCATCTCGTCCAGCAGCTCCTCTCCCAGCAGGAAGCTCTTGACATCGTGCACAGTCATGCCAATCCGGTGGTCTGTGATTCGGTCCTGGGCGAAGTTGTATGTCCGGATCTTCTCCGATCGGCCTTTGGTGCCAATCTGGAGGAAGAGAAAACAATGAATAACTGCTTTGTCCATTTGTTGACATTATCTTCTAACTTCTTCAATGCTTTGTTTTTGCTTTGCTGTCTTTTCTTTTAGACGGATTATTATTCACATCACTTTTTAGCAGACAAGACACAACATTGCTTTTTACAATGTGTTAATTTATTCGTTTGGCTGGTTAATTACATTTTATTTTCGATAGTAACTGATGACTGATATAATTATCTCCCTGTCTTCACCTGTACTTTACGCTGGTTGTAGCGTTTGCTGGTCACCTCCTCCAGCTTCCTGCTGTACAGCTTTGCTCTCAGGGCTTTCATGGCTTTCTCCCTGTTCTTCAGCTGGGATCGTTCCTGCTGACACTCTGCGACCACGCCTAATAAAACAAACACAAAACAACTGTTCTCGTGTGGCCATATCATTTACATGTACAAATTAGTCACTGCAAAAGGTCCAGAGAACCTGTTTTCTCCAACATGAATACAGTTTTGTTGGGTTAGTTTTTTTAATTTACATGAAATATTTTTGTATTTGCTGGATGGAAGTGGGCAGGGCTCATTTGAGGTGTATTTGTGTGCACCAATCAGAGCTTGACATTTCCAAGTTCTATAATTAGATATTTTGCTGTTTTCTTGGTATTTCACAATTTTCACTCTCTATGAAATGCATTTATTAACAGCACCATGGGTTGAAGGGGATTAATTTGGGACCATTCGTATGTGTATGAAGACAAAAGTCCAACAACATTATAACTATTCCAATACAAGTTGTTTTACCTGTCGGCAGATGAACTATTCTGACTGCACTGTCTGTGGTGTTGACGCTTTGGCCTCCAGCTCCACTTGCCCTCATAGTATCTATCCGCAGGTCCTTTGGGTTTATTGTAAAAGAGATCTGAAAAGAACACAGAAACAATTATTTACTTTACTAAATTAGCAGAAGCAGAAGAGTACAACTCTCATCAACCTAGCTGCCTGGTAAATACGTGTTAAAACACTAATGAGAAAGGAAGGAACCGTTAAAACAGGCGCTCAATTATAACAAATGAGGAAAACTTCCCCAAATTAAAACCAACATAAGACTTTCTTACATATTTTTGTAGATTGTTTCTGATTGACTAACATAGAACAAGCAATATCGGCCAAAATATAAAAAATACTCCCATCTCAACAAAATCACTTTGTCTACCTTAATGATCCATCACTTTTTCACTGCAATGATTCCTGTAAGAAAACAACAGGTTTTTTCTGTGCCATCCATCCATCCTGTAAAACAGTACCTCTGTGGGTTGGGGGAGTACAGCCACTGTCATGGTGCTGGTGTGCATTCGACTCTGTTTCTCAGTCTTGGGAACCCTCTGCACTCGATGGACTCCACCTTCGAACTTCAATCTCTTGTAGCTCTCGGGGCCGCTGATACTGGCCGAGGCGTGACGTAGTCCACCTGGATGAGGGGAGTAAAGGACACCAATACTGGAACGTTAGTCACCAATTCATGATAGAGGGGATTCTTTAGAGTCTCACCACAAACTGGTGGACATGAGATTTAGTCATTTCATACTTTAAAATAAGTTATTAGTTTATAGGATATCAATATATACACGATATGCTGAATATTGCTGATTATTTTGTTTTCCACACCATATCTTGGAGGTTTTCTAGTGTTAAACTAAATGCGTGAAGGAATGGTTTGTTAAGCTGACCACTGACCTATCTCGCTGGTCATGTGCTCCAGGACGTCAAAGGACCAGCCGTGGTGCTGAGCAAAGCTGTGGTACATGTCAAACACCTTCAGAGGACAAGAACCAGTCATCAGGCAAATGCACAGAATTTTTTTATTGTATTTTAATGATGAGTCTCATTCTAATGTTTCTACTGATGGTGGAAAATCATATGATGTTTCTGTACGTAGGATCATGACCAAAACTTACATTTGTATTTTTGTCCAACTTGTTATAAAATGTATTTATTGTTTTTTCTTTGGGTAAATGTTCTTCTACTTTGCTATTTATTTACTCTTCAGGTACTTATAATTATTTCCACACCTCATTAGTGAACAGCATGGCCTCCTGACCCCCAACACCAGCTGTGACCTCCAGTATGAGGTCGCTCAGATCAGCCTCCTCCTCGGGGATCAACAGATCCAGGATCTGATTGGTGAAGCAGCAAATGGAAACATCTTCAGTTAGTTAATGACTTAACATTAGTTACCATGTTTATTTAGGATGTCACTGAACTGAAACATCTCACCTTTTGTCTAAGGTCTTGAATATCTTGCAATAAGCCGTCTCTTTCCAGCTCTGCCAGCTCTTGAAGTGCAGGGTCTTCATCTTTCAGGAGAAACAAAAAACGGAAATTGTCAAAATATTTAGACCATGGGATCCACCCCTTTCATATCTCTGATTGTACTGAACTACTTCATAGCAACTACTAAGTTGTTTTTCTTTTATTTAACTTGTATGATTCCCATCCAGTCAATGTTGCAATATACAATTACAAAACACAGGGATAGAGGACTTTTATCAATGAGTGGTGCTTACATTGTGCTGGGGAAGAAAGGGCTGTGCCTGAAACCTAACCTGGGAGGTAATTGAAAGGTTTGTGAGTGCACCCTCTCCTTTACTCCTTTACTTAATGACTAATAAAGACATTGGTAGTTCAGACAGGAACTAAATTTACTTTGTAGGTTCATTTTCTGTGTGCTTCCTATCTGACATTGATAACCCCAGCCTTGAATTAAGTACAGATTGCGACAGTTTGTTGCAAAAGACGTGTGGTTTGGTCGTATTCCACCCAACACCTTCACTCATCTGTGTACTGTCCCTGTGGGGCGGCAGCAGAGCAGTCTCACCTCTCAGCAGCGCCTCAGTCTCTGTGATCTCTTTGTGTTTGGTGTCCAGCTCCCTGATGCTCTGGACGAGAGGATCCAGCAGCGACACTCTGCTCCTCTTGGCCCTCAGCTCCTCCTCGCTGCACCTGCTCCTCCATCGCAGTGTGGTTCACTACTGTCAGACATTCACTGTACTCTGCCTCCATCCTCCTCAGGTACTCCTGCAGAGACCTGCGGGCAAACAGCTCATCCACCGACAGTAGCCTGGCCCCCAGCAACGGTGCACCGGTGTGAACAGTTCTTGCATCGCTGCATCGGTGGTGATGAAATCCAACAATTTGGCTGAGGAGGTTTGGTGATTTTTGAAGAGGACGTGCCAACCTATTGAAGACACACTCACTTCCTGTGAGAAGGAGGGTCACAGCTCTTCTGAGAGCCATCGCATGAGCTGATTTAGTCTGAAGATTGACTGTAACACGACAGAAACATGTCCCGGTTGAACTTGGCCTTCGGGCAAACGTGTGATCCACCAACTTTATTTGAATGAAATGTCCTAATTGGTGAGATTCACGTCGCAAAAACAACAATAAGTGAAAACTTGAAACTCAGAGAAACAGATGTGAATTTACTTGTTGTTATTGAACAATGGATTTTAACATTAGACTTGGACGAAACACTTTACTGACAGTTTCTCGTCATCTAATGAGACCTTCAAGTCAAATAAAAAACTGTAGAACGCCTCTCTCACGTTTTTCCTGTCATCGGAAACATCGCTGTGACTAAAACGAACCTACTTCCTGTCACGAATGTCTGAAAGGTTATTAAACGAGTCACTATCGAGGGTTGTTGTAGAAATATTGCTCCTTCTCCAACTCACGCAAGGGCGCCGCCATATTGGATCTTCATCTTCTTCTTCTTCTTCTTCTTCTTCTCTGGGGTTAAACGGCAGCTTGTATCCACGGTGTTGCATGACTGCCATCTACTGGAGGTATGTAACTCCTACAGTTTCTGATAATGTCCAGTTTCCCTATAATATGATGTCGTCTCGTCCTTTTTTAATTCAGATGTTCCTGTCTATTCGCATGTCCACTCAAACTTGGAGGGTGAATTAAATATGAGGGGATATTATACAAGATAAAGAAAACAATATAAGACCATAACTTAGATTGCTTACTTTATGAATCCACAACTCCCTGTTTTATATATGTGTTTGCATTGGTTATAAATCCCATTCTTCTGCAAAAGCAACAATATATTAAAGGGTTTCAATTGGTCATTTCAATAAAAACTCAAGCATATGCAATGTCAGAAGTATAACATTAACTCAGGGCCACTCTAAAAGACGAGGTGTCTGGATAGGGGAGAGATGCAGGACTCAAGGCCTCAGTGGATATTCAGTTTTGCTGATGGATACTTGCACATAAACTGCACAACAGGCAGTAAGTGCTGAGCTGCCAGTGGCCTGCTGTGCCCGTCCTGCTCTGTAGTTGTAACTAAAATGACTCCATGGATGTGTAAATTGGACATTGAATTTAAACAAGGGTTGATCCCGGAAGCGTTTCATTAGAATAATGCAGTATGCTGAGCAGGTGTCAACCCCCCCTGAAAATAAACCCAGCTTCACACTTCCTGCGTCTCTGTGTCTCTGTCTGTCACTGACTTCAGATAGTTTTCTAATCTCCTCTAGAATTTCATTTCCTTCTCTCCCTCTTATCTTGCATTGAACATAAATATCAAAAAGAACCTTATTAGAGTTTGGTTATGAGTTGAGCGTGGGTTTCTTCCCTGGCCTCTTTGTCTATTTACTATAATAAAATGCATACAATAGTGAGAAGTTTAAATTGAAACACACATGCTAATGTGAACTAAACCAAACTACCCACATCCCCCAACTGCGCCCTGTCAGGTTTCAATGAAAGAGTCCCACATTCCGGGCAGAGGTGTGAACTAAACAGTCCTGTGTCTCACAGGCCTTTTAGCATTTGCTTCCCACAAACAGCAGGATTACTGACAGAAGAGAATTCAGATCGGTCTCGTCTTTTTGAGTTTGCTTTGCTTTGAATCCCAGTAACAAATACAACGTTAAATTATGTTCTTGTAGGAGGATTTTAGTTTCAATTACAGTATCTGTCACATAATAACAAGGTGATGTGACTTGAAACAAAACTATGAAGGATTATACACATTGTGCTATTAATGTATTAATTATATAAGTCAGTAAATGTTATTTATAAAGCACCTTTCAAATCCAAAGTTACACGGTGCTGCATGTATAAAACAAACAATAAGATAAAAACAGGAAATCACAGAGTAAAACACAAAGAATAGAAGAATAAAAACTTCAAAAACAATGGAACCATCAGGGCTAGACCAAGTTAAAATACTTAGGAAATAGGTGAGTTTTTGTAAACAGCTTCTTTAAACTGTTGCCGGACACTGCAGGGAGACTCTGCATTTTTCACAACTAAGTGAAGACGGTTCCCACGGGGGGGGGGGGGGATCTGTGTCTGTGTCATTAAAATAATGTATTAGTATGAGGAAATTTGCAGTATTACAGCAGCAAGACTCAAAATAGGCATCAGTGAGATATGCATAAAATGCAATACTAAAGTGTAAGTAATATTAAAAATATGAATTGAATTGAATATAGTTAAATATAGTTTAATAGTTAAAACAGTTTCCATTTTAATATTCAGTTCCTCAAACCTTTACAAATAAAACCTAAAGCGTTTAAGATTCGTCACTTCCGGATTTGAAGGTTTTAAATCTGGTGGGAAAAAAACAGCGGAAGTATGTTTGTTAGCGCGCTGACGTCACTACGACGGTGCTACAACCCCAGCTCCCATTGGTCGATGCTTTAAAGGGCCGAACCCCGCTGTGCTGTGATTGGCCGGCGCGTTTTACGCACGGATTTCAAATGCCCAGCAGCGACTGGCGGAATCTTAGTTCAGCGGCGGAGCATCAAGTAGGACCTCCGCTCGGTTCAGCGGGGAAAAAGCTCGGGTTTACACCGGATAACGACACCAATTCACGGTGAGAACACTCGACACACAGCTCACATCCTCACGAGGCTTCACACGAACCGGTCTGAAGGCGACGTCAGCGAGCGAGCGAGCGGGACGGAGCTCGCTAGCTTAGCGCTACTAACTCCCGGCTGCAAAGCTACGGGAATTAAATGTCTTCTAACCAAACCAACGTAAACTGTTCGTAAGTTAACGACATATTTACCACGGACACGTTGAGTTAAGCGAAAACCAAGAGCTGGTAAAGAAAGCTCGCGTCCTATTACAAACTAGTGTACGCGCGAAAATGGAGGCTACTACCCGACGTTTTATGCAACCGAGCATTGTCCCGTTAACTGTCATTTGCTTCTATTACAAGAAGAAGCTAATGTTGGAAACACTGACAAATGTTTGTAATGATTCTAGCTTCCTGTCTCCCGCACATCAACCACACGTCACCGCCGATAACTTTTCCGCCAAATCTCCACCGCCGCGCCAAAACCCGTCGTTTGTCTGGTTAAACATCTGGCGGCAGAGTGTGTGAGCACGTTCAGAGTTTACCTGGACATTCAAGTTGAAGCCCAGTTGCACACGTGTCGTCTCAGTGTGGGTTTCTGGCTATTTTCTAGCTAGCCTTGATGCTAGAGGGAGCTACGTTAGCGTTGCAATGTGAGGAGCCATGTTGTCAGAGGTCTAACACCCCCCCCCTCCTTTCATCTGTCTCCTCCATCCAGGAATCTCCACACATCCTGCAGGTTTCACCCCCACAAGAAAGCCACAATGAAGTGTCCTCGCTACGACACCACCAAAGTCTGCAACATGGAGAAGAGTGTTGATACTGTGGCCAAGGTGCCACATGTCAAAGCTTCCCCAGTGAAAGAGCCCGGCCCCATCAAACCCCAGTTCCCACCTGCAGCAGTGACCAGGGTGGTGTTCTCTCTCAACAACGACACCAGGCCGGTCCACAACAAGGAGAACAGCAGCAACCGGGAGCACGACAGGACTCTGGATGAGGGGCTGGAGGACAGCGGCTATGTGTCCCTGCACAACAGCCAGATTGATGACCACCACGGGGACGAGGAGGATGACCACAGCCAGGGGAGAACCAGAGCTACGCTGCCGCTCCCTGCGACGCACCAAGAGAGGAAGATATCCCCGAACAGCTCCCCTGCCAAATGTAAAGCAGGTCACAGGGTGGTGTCAGCTTCCACTCCCGTTGATCGTCCCAGGAGAAGAATACTGTCATCCACACCCACTGATAGTCGCAGTGACCCCAACCTGCCCATTTTGAAGTTCCAGCGGGCTGTGTGTGAAGAGCTCGCCAAGAGCTACCAGAAGAATAAGAGGTAGATTTACAACCTAAAGTATTTTAGCTTGCTGAGGCAGTTTAGTTTCACTGTAACTGTCGGGGAGGTAAACAAGGGAATTACAGTGGTTTTCCTGTATTTCAGGTACGACTGGAGCATCGTCACTAAGGTGGCCGAGGACCATCTCTTGGATCGGGTGATCGGAGGCCAGATGGGACGGGAGTATGTCGACGTGTTTGCAAATCTGTTGTCCAGGAACATGAGAAGTATCCTGAGCAACATCCTGGCCCTGCTGGGAGACATGGACCTCATTAGGTACGATAGAAGAGACTCGACTCAGCTGAAATCTGTATATTTTTGTGTCTGATTCGATTGAGACCAAGTCTGAGCCGTGGCCTTTAATGTAGATACTTGCCAGTTTTGTTCACTCTTGTTTTCTTGTCTATATTCATCACATCTTTACCCTTTCTGACCCTGCAGCTGTAAGAGAGTGAGCAGGACGTGGAGGAGAATCATCGATGAGGATACCACAACTACGAACAGGTGTCTGTCGACCGAGGAGTCGTTCAGGGTGAGGAAACCAGACAACACACACACAGGGCTGCTCAAATTCAAGAAATATAACACAGGTTTTACAGGAATTGGTTATTTTTGTACCAGATGAGAATACAGCCCATTAGCTTAACGTGTGACCCGTAAACCTCATGTTCTGAAACAATACATGGAGCTACATCAGTGTATCCAGCTTGTGGTTACATGAATGCATTTCTCACATTTGTATTATTCTTTTTGTAGGAATCAATGAGCTCTTTGAGACAAAACAACTGTGGTCTTACCAGAGACGTGGGGGTGTCCAGGGTGGTGCTGTCCTGCATTCAGACCCGTGCCTCCAGCACTGCATCATCATCATTATCCTCCTCGTCCTCCACAAGCAGGGTCCACAGACGGATCACTACCCCGCAGAAGGGCAACACACCCCATTCCCAATATACACGCTTCACAGAATTCATGGAGGTGCGTTTGGATATCAAGGACTAGATTTGATTGTTTTTATTGATTGAATCTACGTTTACATCTATTTCTCGGTTTCATATTTGATCTTTAACACTTAGCCCAGATATATTAACAAGAATTGCAGCAAATACATTTTAGAGCCGGGGGCCGTTAAGTTTGTTCATAGAAAAACTACTTGAATGGTTGCAGATCTCTTTCCTTTTGGTCTGTTAATTAATAACCCAGTGTAAAGGGTGGTAAAATAGCTTTGGTGTGCTGTAGCTTTTACATACTATTGTAAGAACAATACATTTCAAGCTATGGAGAATACAGCAGTGTACATATCATTCTTTTGAGTTCCAGCTTTAACAAACGCGCACCTCTGTTTGTTCCTCTGTCCAGGCCGCCGACAGCCTGAAGCAACACGAGTCTCTGCGTTGCTGTAAGCGCTGCGGTTCACCAGCGACGCACTCAGCAGAGATGAAGCGGGCAACGTGCACGCGCCTCAACTGCCGCTTTGACTTCTGCACCTGCTGCCAAGAGACGTTCCACGGCTCGACTCCCTGCCGAACGGTGGAGTCCAGGTCCCACTTCGTCACCCCCAGGGCGACCCCGGTCCTACCGGGTAGTGCTCGCAGCAAGAGGAACATCAGACGCCTGTGACAGGTTTATTGAGTTTTTATTCACGGACAGTTTTAACTGTGGGGGGGGGGGGGGGTTTGTCAGCACTGCCAGTGTTTCCAGTGACTCTGACAGCGAATCACAGCCTGGGAGCCTGGAAGTGTCTTCTTTACTGGGCACCATATAGTATTACTCAGAGCTCCGGCTCAACACAACTGTATCCACTGAGTGAAGCACTTGTTTACAAGACAACTGGGACAATCAACCAGAAAAGTGTCATCTGGCTAAAACTGTTGTCGTCTGTGAGCGACAAACAAATCTGATGCCAAAAAAGAAAGAAATGGAGCTTGATATGCTTTCTATTGTAACATTTTAATCATGTTTTAAAATGAAATGGATGTAAATGTAATGTATCGTCACTTTTAGATCGTTTTGTATGTTTATATTTTCTTTTAAATAAATGTCAGGAAGTCTTTTCTGTAAATAGATCTTTCATAAAATTTAAACAGTTTTCCTGTGTTTCTTTATTTGTCCAAGAGCTGAAACCAGATATTAAGTCAGACATGGGTTTTATCTTACCATGAGAAGGTGAATAGTTGGAAATAATTTTTCTACAAATGTTAATTATTATTGTTGTTAATAATCGTATCAGCTTCTCAAAAAAGCTGAATATTTGGGTGTCATCCTGGTTAATTTCACTAGATGGCAGCGTTGATCAGGTTTTGACCGATAACTGTTTTATTGCAGCCACAGAGAAAAACCATCAACATCAGGAGATTAAATCAGAGATAAGAGCCAGTTTCTCTTTCAGCCTCAGAAAAGTCATCTACATAGAATCTGAGATACAATCATCTCATCAAAACTAATCTAAATGTTGAATTCAAATAAGATTACGTTTTTCAACATTTTCATAAACTCATTAAATATGAATTCATGGATCTTAATGAAACAAATCCGGTACAGATCTGAGTGAGTACAATGAGCTGCAGCTTGGTTGAATTCAGAGGAACTGTTTTGTGAAAGAACTGCGACACTGAAAACTGTTTTAATATTTCACAAGCAGATTATAGGAGACAGAGACTTTTCTTACAGTAAATCATTGTAAAAACCTTCAAGTTTAAGTTATATCATTATCTCTTAAAGGTCGTTGACACTCGGGGGTGATGCCCTGTGAGCTGCACCTACTGAGGCTGCGACACATCTGAGTTTTTCTTCAGGAAGAATCTAAAACACTCACCAGCTTTTGGGAAATTCCTCTCACGATAAAAATGGCCTCTGCCACTTTCCCCTTAACAAACCAGTCATCACTTGTTTAGGGGAGTGAACAAGCTGCGAATAGCATCACTGACATTAGACTGTTACCTCTGACATTTGCAGCGTGACAAAATTTGTCTCCCGCCCGTCCCTCCTGTGGCTGAGCTGCTCTTTGGTGTCTTGTGATGACACATGTAAACATCCGTCATCTCTCATGCGTGTGTCAGCTGCTGCGTGGGAATGATCCCTGTTCAGCCGGATGTCCCGTGACGTGGAAAGATCTCAGGAAAACACCTAGATTGCAGCACAGTGTGTAGATTTAACACAAAGGCCTGATGCATCCCGCTGGCTGCTGTGGCTGCTTGTTAGAGCTCCACAGAAAATACTGTTTGAAGTCTGTGAACCAGGATTCACTTGTTACTTGAAACAATTATTGATTTTCCAGGTGTGTCTGAGCATCATGTGCAAATTAAATACTTTCCAGATTCTTGTTTACTAGTTAGGACACAGCACATAATGAAATGCACGTGGGCTTTAATATAATGTTTAATATGCTGCTCTGCCCCGTTACTCATTTGTTACACAACAGTCACAATAAAACAGTTTATATCATTTATTAGGAATAGCTACATAAAAAAGAAACCAAATATATAGAACTTGAATTAAGGAAAACATATTTCTTTACATAAAATATGATAAATGCTTCTTTTTTCCACTGAATTGTTTATTAGAAATAAAAGTTGATTCAGACGCATAATGCAAACTGAAATGCTGATATGAGTTCACAAGCTCCACCCATGTTTATGTCTTCTACTGAATCTGAAATATGAATAATTTGGCATTAGCTCCTGGTGCATGCTCATGCAGCAGAAGTAGAAAACAATCAGATTTCTATTGTCATCCAGGGAGGAACAGTAATATAATTACAGATGTAATGTAATCATATAATAAAGATGCCCCTTGTTTTCATCCACAGCAGCTACATTTAAAATCCTGTATACAAACCTCCTCTTCGTCAATTCAGTACATTTATTCACTTGTATTTGCAAAGTGTCAGATAAGAACATACGTCATTTTAAAGCACTTTACGTCATAAGGTCGAATCCGACACAAATGAAGATACGTGACTGTTTCGTTGGCTTTAAAAAACAACACATATATATGATACATGTGTTGTGAAAGCGAGAGGAGCAGCAGGTTTTCACCGACAACATGTGAGAAAGTGTCATGATGATGGAACTAAATGGACTATTTTGTAAAACGTCAGAGCCACTGATGCCACCGTGGCGGCGGCGGCGGCGGCAGCTGATTAATCTGTGCTGTGGCCTTTCACTCCCTCAGCGACTCAGGATCATTTATCTGGCAGATTTATTGATCGGCTGCACAACACAGTGAGACCGGCTGCTAATTGTAAAAGGGCTCCCACGTCTCACTCTGTGTGTGTGTGTGTGTGTGTGTGTTAATAAATTGGTGCACAATGGAGCCTGGAACAATGACACCTCCTGTGTCGTTGAGGCCTTTAGAGCAACCTGCTGCACATCATCAACATTTTTCCCGTCTTCCCTCCTTCTGTCGACGCTCTTTGCATTTTATCTGCTCAGCATCTGAAGTTCAAGCTTTTTCTGTTTATTTTGCACAAAATAGCTCATTTGTGCCCAAGGAAAGAGGAGGCAGGGCGGGGGTTGGGGGGGTATGACAGGGCAACGTCCGGACCATGTGAGCCTTTATGTGTGTGTGTCAGGTTGACGGTGATCCTGATTCACAGCGACGTCCACATGCCGATCGGCCGCATGTCACCAAAGCTGAACTGTAAAAGCCCTGAAAGGAAGCTGTCACTCGATCACCTCCAGGGAAACGAGGGGGGGGGGGGGGCAGGAAGTGAATCAAGTTTTCAGACTGAGAGAACATGTAGTTTATTATCAGCTGTTTGGGACAAAGATGGTCCCTCATGTGTTTTCTGTCCCCTATAGATCACAGTCCCAGGCTGGGTGGTTTTGGTGACACTGTTTTAGGTTGAACGACGAGCAGGGTACCAGGAGGAGGCTGGGGCCGTTATCCACAATCCATCTGTGGTGAAGCTCGGGCAACATAACTGGGGGAGGCTGTGGTCACTGTGGGGGTTTTCTGTTTCTGATTATTCCCTGAAGTCAACCAAGTGCTGGAGGAACATAAGCACGGACATACAAATGTTTATTTTCCTACGAGATCAGTTTGTTCATTTTGGTAGAATTTGTTTTTGGTGATTAGGCAACGTTGTCATAACCAATATAAAGGATACAGAGTCTAGATTCACACACACACACACACACACACACACACACACACACACACACAGCCTGTGGTGATAACAGGCTGCAGCACTTTCTCTATTTTTACTCCGTTTGGTCCATTAAGATCAGAGCAGTGATGAGAGTTAATGAATGAAGCCTCTCCACAAAACAGGCTGTAATCACACAAATGTCCTGGACACACACACACACACACACACTCGTACACACACACATGTTGACCAGACGACACATCTATCTGCCTCACTCTGGAACAGTCAATTAAATGTGCACACACAAAGACTCACACACACACACACACACACACACATGTGATAATAACTCACAGTCTTTGAACATATAAGGTTTAATCATGTTATGACCTGCTATTATAATGTATGACTGTACTTTTGTTTTGCAATCTTTAAATTCAGGGAAAGATGTGGCAACACTATTTGTCTGAAATTATACAATATGATGAGTTTCTGAAACTAAAGGGGGATTTCTTCAAAATGAAGTGTCATCTTTTTAGCCCAAACTTTCCTCTGCTTAAATATACTTATATATATATATATTTATTTTATTTTACCACACAAGCCGTTCTGATTGAAAGCGATATTATGCTGAATCAGCACATTCCTTTAAATGTGTCATCCTAGCAGACTGACACATTTGCTTCTAATTGTAGGACGGGCTGGTCCGGGTGCAGCCCTGCAGAACATTGCTTATGACATTTATGAGTCAAATATCCGCTGCCATTTTGACACTTGTAAACAAAGTGAGTCACAGCAGGGAGAGCGAGCAATTAACTTAACGCTGGAAAGTATTTGTTTGGAGGAAAGAGAATTGGAACGCTGTTTTGCGTTTGCTTATTTCACTGCCTAACGACAGCAGACAACAACTCAGAATATAACGGGTTCATCTGTAGCCTGAGTCTGAATTAACCTTAGTTACTGTGTACGTTGTTTTTCAATCCACTAGTTTATACTCATCATATAAATATGAGCCTACATTGAATTTTGGTGCATTTAAAGTTGTATAACATAAGCTTTGAGTTAATTACATGGTCAATTATTTAATTATTAGATACAATTGTTGAATATGTTGTATATATTATGGGCTAATCTCATACATATGAATGAATATGCGTATTGAGTTATTTTAAAATTCACACTCCACTTGCTTTTGATTCCTACCTGCCCGTGTTTACATGGGGAGAATGATGGTGATCATCGATAAGAAACTGTAACCCACATATTTCCCACTTTTCTCATAATAAAAGAGGCTCCACCTTGTGTTCATGAGTTGCATATATTGATACTATTATTACAAATGTGTGATTCGGACAGGGAGCAGCAAACAGGACACATGTTACAGAGTGTGGTCTGAATTTGTCAGGAGGGTATGTGAGGTTCAATAAGGTGAAATCATCACGAGACGACAAGATGCTCTGGTTCTTTCAGGACGGTCGGATTTATATTAAAGAGAGAAAATAAGAAAAAATACCTTTTTAATGACGAGAGTGACACAAACAGTCCATTCACATCTGAGCCTCTTCCATCACCGGCCTCCTCTTAGCAGAGCCATCACAGAGCAGAGCTGTGGAAACTCTCAGTGGTCTGACAGAGAAATCTGCTAATGGTGGGAAGCAATGACGACACGACTGAAAGCATTTCTACATTCAGACCTTTAAACAACCTCACAACCGTCTAAAACCGTGAAAACTGGCTGAATCGGATTTACAGGTGTACCAGGAAATGTATTCTGAAGGCTACAATAAAGGCTTTAATTATATACAGAGATTTGTTTTTATTAAAGGTGAATACAGCTCCTAAAACAATGGGCAACTGCTGTTTTAAGTGAACATGACTCCAATGATGGTCTGGTCTGGGTTCTGGAAATATTTCCAAAAGCCCTTATGAATAAAAACTGCTTTTAAAACTGAAAACTGGAGCAGATCTCTGAGCAGTTGTTTCAAAACCATAAACGTCTTTGTTCAAACCAAGTCAATACGCAACGGAGTGTCGCTGTCCGTGGTGCTGAAGTGTTCCGGCTCACTTATCCTTCTCCCTTCCTATTTTTCCTCAATGAACATTTTATCGAATGTCTAAACAGGGGAATCAAACAAACAAGGATCCCTTCACCCAGCAGGAGACCTTCAGTTTCAAGACTAAACCCCCACAACAATCAATTTCCTTTCAAATGAAGAGAAGTCTGAGTCCTGAGGTTCAGTGGTTTGCTCTGATGCTTCCAGCCCCACAACCTCTCCAGCGAATCCATCCATCAGATTCATCCACATTCATCATGTGTCTGAATTGGAAAAAGCCTCCATCAGAGCAACAAATGAGGAAACTGTTTGTAAAAGAATATTTTACAATGCTCCCATTGATAATACTTTGCCTTGAAGTTGTTTTCTTTTTGTTTCTATGAGGACATTTGGCAAAAAGAGAATATTTGTGTCACTTTTGGCTGCTTCGCGTTGTCTATTTGAGTGTAATATATGGATCCTTCCGAAATAGATATTCGAACCAAACTTTCCTGTAGATCTCAAACTTGCTTTTCCGAGCACTGGGAAAGCTGCTAAGAGGTCGGACTCAGTTTATAAGATTGAACGAGATATTTTAAGGCAAAAATAACAAATTCAGCACGGACCCAGATGTTAAACAGACCCCGACATAAACCTCAAACTAATGAAATTGTCAAACAATCAGCCAGACAAAACAACTCAGCTTTGAAAAATAAACCAACATCTTTTATTTGGTGAGTGGTGTACATCACTATATGCGCTACAGGCAGGTCTATGCACAGTTATAACTTCTTTGCTCTACATAGTGGATAGTATAAAGTGATTATATGCATCGGTGTCCATTGAAAATGTGTCCTCCTTCCTCCTGTATCTATTTTTTTCAAAACAAATAACCACATATGAATCCTCTAACACAACCAACTCAGCATTTAGATCATGATTGCACCATTGAAAATGAATGGAACATTTAACATGACAGACGTCCCATTTAATTGCCCTGTGTGTCATAGTACATTACATTTTAAACATTTTTTTTAACATCCCAATGCATCGATCAAATTCTCCATTGTAATTACTGTATATGTAGTTAGACATTTTACTGAAAAGTAATGGTCCTGTATTGAAAGTTAATGGAACAATTAGTTGGCAGAAAATTAATCAGAACCCAATCATACAGATGTTCTATTTAAAGTTAATTCGACACATGTTTTTCGATTGGTGCCCTGAAAATAGATGAAATAAATAAAAACAATGTTCCATTGACGTTCAACAGGTCAAATGTCAATCGGTTAAATTTTACTCAAATCTATTCCATTAAATGTGATTAGGTGAAATGTTTCCATTGAAAACTAATAACACTTATTTAGAAAATAAGGTGACAGATATGAAAGGTAATGAAGATTTTTAGTACTTCATTGAAAGTTAATGGATAATAAAAAAGTCTTATAATCATATTAAGAGTAAATTGGGCCGTGGATCAGTTTCAGTCAGTGGTACAATCGGTTGCAAAGCAGCTATTCCAATAAAATACAATTGTAAAAGCATTCATTAAATATTAATTGGACAAGTGCTCGACCGAAATTCAATGTAAATATTGACAAGTGATGCTGAGAATCAATCAGACAGAAGTTTCATTAAAAATTCAACTTCAACAGGTCAAACAAGGTCAAAAGTTTATTGGAACATTTATTCCATTAAAATTACTTTCAGGAACTATTTCCATTAAAAGTTTATAGTGCAACAATAATCTTGAAACAAAAAGTGACAAATATTACATTCATGTTTTATGTAACTATACTTCTATTAAAGGTGATGGGGCCATGCTCCAGTAGGAGTCAATAATACATTTTGAAAGCTCATGGTGCCAGTGTTCCATTGAGGAGGAACTGGACTCAATGTTCTCCATTGAAAGTTAATGGAACTTTTCTGCATGAAAATTCATATGAATTCAATATTTTTTTTCCTATTTAAACAAATGTTGGTCGAACATAAAACGAAAGGTAACAGTAGATCCACTGAAAACCAATGGTAAAGGTGCACTATCAGAACTAAATGCTGCTCTACTGACATTCAAATGTTTGACTGAAAGTTAACGGGACAGATCCCCCCTCGGTTTTAACAAGACGGTGATTCCTTGCAAAAGCTATCAGGGCACAGATGTTTCCATTGAAAGTCAATGGAACAACGTTGATCTGAGAAATGAAGTAAAATGTGGTACTGCTGTTCAACTGTCACCGGACGCCCTCTTCAAACGCTGGTTGACCAAACTGCTCGTGGACACACATGTTGCTCGGTTCGGCCCCAACAAAACTTGTTGAGCCATAAATCTTTAGTGATTAGTATTGTGTGTATATATACTGTGTATATACAGTGTAAACATGTACGGTGTGGATGGATAGATAGAGAAACACATCATCGTTGGTTCATTTGACTTTGACTGTCCTTCGGACTAACACGGTGTTGTTTTTTTTGGAATGGGCGGTTTCATGAGGATGAGTTGAGGTATTCAACGCAGGCCCCTCCTCAAAGTGGCTGCAGGGAAAGAAGGGGGGTGGGGGGGTGGGGGGGGGGAGAGACGTTATTCATCTGGAACAAACGACAATCCGACTGAGACGAGATTTACCTATTCAGGATTGTTCAAATGTTAGTGTGTCCTCATAAGTTTGTTAACATCTTAAAATGTATGTGGACATTAATGTGTTTGTGTCTCTATGAGGAGAAATCTGAGTTTCAGATTGAGGACATGTGATGAAAGTGAAGGTTTTTCTGTAACTTCTCTAAAGATCAGTTCAGACATTGTTTTAGGTTTTAAAGTTATAATTAGGTTTAAGGTATAATGTATACGTGTGTGTGTGTGTGTGTGTGTGTGTGTGTGTGTCTCAGCACCCACCAGTTGAAAGTTGTTTAGGAGGTGATCTACATTGATGTCGTCGTAGCTCTCCTGGAAGGTGTTGGGTTCGTCCCTGGACTCTTCTGCGTCGCTGGCTCCAGGGTCTTCCAGGCTGTGTGCAGACAAAAAGATTTGTTCCACATTATTTTATTTGAAGCAAAACTTTGAAAAGTATAATGGGGAAACATAAAGAAATGCCTCACAGGCTTAAATCACTCAAACGTACATTACACTGTATTGTATATCTGCATTTTCTGCAGAATCATTATATCCAATGAGCATTTATTTTACAATCAGGGGGGATTTACCTTCATTCATTCTTATATATACATTAAAATTGCTCTCAGGATGAATTTGAAAGGAGAAGTCGACCATGAATTCAGATAATTTACCATATTTGATAAGCTTTTGCACAGGTTTCTAATGATTTTTTTAAGCAAAGTTATGGTATTGTCAGTAACTTCAGATGATGCCTGAGCTATTACACATTTGCAGGTTTACCTACAGTCATCAAATGGTGACTGAATGATACCACGGTTCACAGACAAAGGTCTCAGGAGGACTCGTACCTTCTCTTCCCTGTTAAGACTGAGTTCAGGTATTTCTTGACGGCCATCTGTTTGCGGAAGCGGCTGTAGTTGTCTGTAAAGATGGCGTCTGAGTGACGCTTGACTGGCTCCTCCATCAGCTCGTCACTGCACCGAGGAGAGATCAGGAGGAATAAAGAGAAGAGTGAAGGTATGAGTGTCACCGCAGGTCAGAGGGCAACAAAGTCAGTGCAGATCAGGATCTGATTCATCGTGTGCGTGTGTGTGTCTGTGTGTGTGTGTGTGTGTGTGTGTGTGTGTGTGTGTGTGTGTGTGTGTGTGTGTGTGTGTCCCTCCTGGCTGTATAGGAAACATGTAATGACGCATTAATGGCATAAATTAACCTTTAAAAATGTTTAGTCGATTACAAAATGCATCATCAAGCAGGTCGGGTCCTTTCATTGTAAATGTCAGGTCCTCTCTGTTTGACACTAAACATTAAAGATAAAACTTCACCTCTTTCCTACAGCGAAACTTACATGTTCATTATTTTGGAAAGACAGATTTAAAAGTTTCTAAGCAAAAACTTTTACATCATTTATTCCTATTTCACTTGATTCAACAGAGTAAAGGAATTAAAAATGCCGTTGAAGAAATTTGGGGAATCAAATCAGATTTTGAATGTTCGCTTTATCAAGAACTTTGTGACAGTTCATCAAGCAAATTTTTGAATGTTTTGATAGAAATTATTTTAACCCTGTTAAAAGTTGTTCTTCACCGTGTGGTCGAAGGTTCAGGACGGAGGATTCTGCACCTTGTACAGATTATTAAACTCTATGAAGCAAATTGGAATTTGTGAATATGGGCTATACAAAAAAAAAGATACTTTAACCTCTTCATGTTCTCCACAACAATGAAAATAACAATTATCCACCAAGTCAAACTCCACATGAATTCAGCAGTATGCATTCAGATTAACGTCATCAGTTCATAAGAGGAGGAGGCTGAAGTTGGCTTCATGGATCTGAAACTATCTTTGAAGCCTTTGGGTTCTAAATGTTCTTCTACTCCAGGTTTGTCAGGTCAAACTGTTCAATTTATGAAGCTTAGACCTGGAATTTGACAATATCCAAATATTCCAAACATGATTAACTTGTGATTCAATTAAAAAACTCGAGGTTTTGCTTTTAAGCTCGACTCCAAAGCTAAATCCAGCCTCGTCCCCTGCCTGCCTGTGTCTCTCTCCGCCCTCCGGAGCTCTGCGGATGGGGAAGGTCACCTACCTGACCCGCTTTCCGATCAGAGACTCCAGGTACCTCCGTGCTGAGAGCTGCCCCAGGAGCTTGCTGTATCCGCTGGTGAACAGACCGTCTGCGTGTCTCGTCGGTCTGTACAGCATCACAGGACAGTAGCTGCATTACAGTCTGAGCACATTTGATGGATTACAACAGCTGCAGATGCGGCATGGACTGCACACCGGCTCCAGTTCTGGTGATGTCCTGGTTTATAATCGCACTAAAAGGAGGTTTGGTTTTTACGCAGGAGACTTTTGTACTTATTGATCTAATTCTACTGATTACATGTAAAGTCTTAGCAGGTTTATTTAATAATTAGATACAAGAACAGGCTATTACCTGTATTGACAATCTCTTTACAAATTATTATAAATAGATTATAGACAGATTATAGAAAGTGAACTACTCATATTATTGAGGCAGGTTTCCTCTGTTCACATTGCAATTATTCTATCTTTGTGCCAAATACCTGTGATCTACGACCTTTGGCATCAACTAGACTTCACGAGAATAAAGAGACACAATTTAAAAATGAGCTATTTCTAACATTAGTGACAACAACAAGCATTTAAAAAGCAGAAATTGCCTGTTTGAATGAACCGGAGCAGGAGTCAAATCCATCCACAGGTCTGATTATAAAGCGCTGGATGTTTGTTTTTTAATTCTGTGGTAGAAAGAACACAGGTTTCCCCTCACCTCATGGATGTGTATGGCAGACTCAGAGTCCGGGAGTACAACACACTGCATAGGGCTATTAAGAGGAGCAGCTGGGGGCCGGTCCGTTGTAACATCGCTTTACACCTGAGGGTGGAAACGTTGACTGGTTATTCTCCCTCCAACCTGAACACGATGAGCATTCCAGGTCATTTCAATCGATGGAAAGAGGATCTGACACTATCCTCTCCCCACGAACCCTTGATGGCGCTGATGTTTGAACGCAGAAAAGAATCCAATGCGTAATTACGCACGGCTCGGTCCCGGGCTAAATATTCTATCACACTTCGTAGATACTGCAGCTATCTGACGCGTCGAGCTTTAAGGTGTTCCACGAAAACAAGGAATAAATGTTGTTGTGGAAATGTGCGTTTTCCCAGATTAGTAAAGGTTTTAACAATACGGATCTTTGATTCCTCCCCCAATCGCTACTTGTCTCTTGAAAGAAACAAAACCGATTTGACACTAAGAACGTTTAGTACATTGATCTCTGGCAAACTTCTCGATTTACTGTGAATTCTGACAGAGGGAAGAAAAATACCAATGCGTAATTACGCAGAGCGCGGTGAGAAAGGTTGGACATCTGCCGCCAAAGACCAAAATCCAAAGTACATATGTAGAAACTGCTGCTTAAATTACAACGAGCAATTTATTCGACGTAAAACTCAGCAACATTCGTTTGGAAATTCTCATCCAGAACCCGTTTGGAGCGCGTAAAAAGTTCAAAACGACCAAAAATCGGAGATCAAGTGGACGCACTGTCTCAATTAAATCTTAAAAATAAATAGCTTGTATGTAAAAATGAAATCTTACATGTGCTCTGGAGAAAGTTGTCTGCGTTTGGCTCTTCCTCCAAAGTCCTGATCTCCCTGTATGTCCACTGATGATCCGCCGTTTCCTGACTGTCTCCTTCTGCTCGGTCTGTAGCTCCGCTCCTGTTTTATACACCTGGATGTTTCTCACAGAGCAGGAGGGGACATCATTCAATCAGGGGCTTGAGACGTCAGTAGGTCGCTGCCTTCGTCATTAGACTCGCTCACAGTCGGAACCAAACAGACCTATGGTGAAATTAGTGGGGAGTGTTTTTGTCGTTTTCTTCCAATTAATCGTAGGAATAATACATTTATACGCCAGGGTTGACTCATCTGATCATTTCTCGTCTCCCATCACATCAAGGGTCAGCTGCAGGGAGGATGTGAGTAACTGGAAACTGGACAGGAAACATAGAAGATCCGAGGAGTGCCAGTTGCACTCTAAGTTTTCTGCTGCAGGGCCAAGACTTCTCCGATCAAGTCAAGTTACATTCAAGTTTATCAAAGAGATTCAAGAAATATAATATCCATGACAAAGATGCCGTACATTTCCATATACCTTCGGTGACCAGGGACCTTCTGGGGTAAAGGTAAAATCCAATGCTGTCATACTAACAAAACTATAAGGTCTGATGTGTAATATGCACTTTACATTGACCTTGGGTTATTAAACACACTTGTAAATACATGGTATAAAGTTTTTATTTAAAATATAAGTAAACCAGAATCTGATGTTTGTGCAAACGTTTTAAAAGACCGGTCACAGGGTACCACCGTTTGAATGGCCCTGCATGGTTATTGTGATAAAAATAGATGTGTGTGCAACGTATTGGACTGAAAATATATATATTTTTTAAAGCTTAATTTTACATTTCCTTTTATATCCCATGCATTGCCATGGGATGACACAAATTCTTAATTCCCTAACAATGTAATCAAAATCCTGCTGCTGCCCTCCCACCCATTTGTTTACCCCCACATGTGAGATAAAGACATATTGATCCTGCAGGTGGAAGAAACACAATAACATTATATTTAGAAGGTTTTATATTTCAGGTTGTGTTGGGCTTTTATAAAAGACCACGCAGGACTGAAGTGTCTCCCAATCCACCCACAGTGTCCCCGATGAGGCCGATTTGCTGCCAGCACAGCACATGAATTAGCTGTGATCGCTCCATCCGTCCATCCATTCATCTGTCCATCCATCCATCCGTCCATCCATTCATTCATCCATCCATTCATCCATCCATCCATCCATTCATCCATCCATCCGACTGCAGAGCTGCAGAGATGAACAGTGATAAAACAAAAGCACGGTCACAGTGATAGTGGTATAAAAACAATAAACGCATCAATAGATAGAAGCTCAATATTTACATTAATAAAACAGTTGATTTCAAGAGGTTTCAATTGATGTTTTATTGATTTTTATTGATGTATTTTTATGCTGATGGAGAATATTCTAACGTAGCAATCAAACCTAACTAACTTAACTAAAGTTGCAGTCGATATAATACCTTGCTCCGAGTGCAGGTATTGCAAGTCTGGAAGAAGGATCCCTGCTCTGTTGCTCTTCTTCAGATTTATGCCCTTTACCCCCCCCCCACCCCCCCACCCCCTGAATAGCTGAATAAATTATGGCTGCTGTCAAGCGTTGTACAGATTGTTAAACTCCCTGAGATAAATTTGTGATTTGTGAAATCTGACTTTTGTTCCTGTCGGGACATCTGGGTGTCTGAATACAGTGTCTGCACCATCAGGCGGCACAGCTCTGTACCAACACCTGCTCCCTGTGGAGCACACAGGCCTTTAAACGTGGAGAATTTATGAAGTCAGTTCGTCATCAACTCCACATCTGGAAAGAAAGATGCACCTCTGGATCTGACTTTCAGGGTTAATGGTTTTGCACTTTGCACGCTCACATAGTTGATTATTTGTATTTCAGTTGCTCTGATCAATGTTGTTTTATTATGGAATAAATAGAATAGAAAATAGAATCGTAAAAAGAATGTACTTGTAATATAAAAGGTGATGAACCAACTCTGCAGCTATCTTAACGACACAGGTCTATCGGCTCGTTCTTTTGATTTTACATCTTTACATCTTGACTGTTTCGGTTCGGTCTCAACCCATCAACCTTGTTTTTGGCCGCAGCGGACAAACATTTTCAGCCCCGATAAACACATTGTTCACTTCCTGTCAGACCCAATCAGCAGCGAGCATGTGATGAACACATTCAGCAGCTCAAGAGCCAAATATAGTGTTCAGGAGGTGGTGGAGAACAAAGCAGAGCTAAAAGGAGCAGGACTCATCAGAAAAGACATCAAATTAACAATAATGTAGCTCTGCTTCATTTATGTTTGCATGTGTGATTGCGTAGCTGATGATGATGAGCACGGATTTTATTTGACCTCTGCATCATGACAACAGTGTCTCTGGTCTTCATGGGTCATTGAAATCTCCTCCCAGTCAGCAGATCACCCCCCCTCTCCTCCCCTCTCCTCCTCACCTCTTGTCCTCCTCCTCCTCCTCCTCCTCCTCCTCCTACCTCTACTCAACCATGATGGCACCATTGGAACCTTAATGTGATCAGTCCAGAGAGAAAGTGGATTACGCAGAAGTCCATGGGAGAAGGAGCTGGTCTAATTGACAGCAGTGATTGGAGACAGATCCCTGCAGGAAGAGGAAGCTGATGGAGGAAACATCAGCGTTATTATGATGATGTTGATGGAATGTATGAAAGAGGGGGAAAAAAAGTTCCTATGGACAAATAACAGACTCGACTCTGTACAACACAGAGAACTGAAGATGACGAAAGAGTATAACGTCTTCTATTTTCTTATCGGCACATTGATCACCACTGATACCACCAGTAATTAACTAACTATTACTGTTACCACTGTCATTACTTGTAATATCACATCCACTTCTACAGATAAAGCTTCATACGAGACTTTAGTGGGATTATCTAATCTGTCTTCATGGATTTAATGTAAATATTTAATAAGTTTCATTCATTTCAGGTTACAATTCAAAATGCCTGGTTTTTATTTTCAGATAAATTCAGAGCTAGTAAACATCAGCTCTTCTAACTTAGTCAATGTTCTGAGTGAAAGTTTCTGGATATATCATATTATTAATAATGCATTTATTTGAGAGTTAAAACTTGTTTTTTTGTGCCTATATGATGGGAATGTTTTTTCTTAATCGCAAACTGTAAGTCGTGGTTGTTTCTTTTTATAACAAGGACATTTTATAATATTATATTAGTACTCCTGTTGTACTCACTACTTTTAGCCTACGAGTTATATTAAATAAAAACTACATGTGTTGAAAATCAGTGGTGGAATGTAGTTTCAGGTCCAAATGGTGGATGTCTTCATAATGCGACACTTTGCATCACGACTCTCCCACCAGACTGTGTGACGAGGGGAATCCCCTGGCTCGCTGAGTGCCTGCTCTGTGCCACATTATCCAATTAGCAAACCGCAGAGTGACGACTCTGATGGCAGATTACTGCTGGCAGCCGGACCACACTCACTGAGCTCTCTCTGTCTGTCGCTCCCTCTTATCAGAGCACAGGTGGAGCGATGGAATAAAGACCCTGAGATAAGATAGAAATAAATGACCATAGAAAAAGTGTGAAATCGAGATTGTATCCAAGACGTAAACTGAGGCAAAGATAAGACACGAGTGTGACTGAGAGAAAGGGATGGAAGAAAAAAATGGTCGATCAACAGTAAATTAGAAAGTTTTCAAGTAGGTTTTTATAACAGAACATAAAGAATCAAGAACATAAAATAGTGTAATTGTTTCATTCATTTATTTGCTTGAGGAACTGTAAACTATAAGAATCGGTCTTCTATATAAACCTAGTTAAGGGTTTTACATGCCTCCAAAATACGTGAATACAGAGCCATAAAAAGAATATATTAGTAAAAGTTATAGCTCAAAATTGGATATATATATATCTATATCTGGACTTTAATATAATATAAATCAATAAACCATCACTGGATACATAAAGAAACTTGAGCTCATGCGAGGAAAACTTTTAATGCCCCCTTTTAAAACAAGACTAATGAAACAAAGTAGATTCTTTCTACTGTGTGTGGATATTTTACATACAGTATAATGGCTGATATACTGGATCTACTGCAAACAGCGAAACATTAACCCCTCTGGAAATGTTAAAGGTTTGTGTGTGATATAAACTTTACACTAAAAATAGAATTTATAGAAAAATATTGGAGATGCATCACCTTACATTACCGTATTATTCCCGTAGCTCTGCAGCATCATACTAACAGTGTTTGTGCAGCCGTGACAGTGTCATGTCGTCCCTCGTCCTTCTACACTCATCTGGAATGTCGTCATAGGTGCCGGTGTCAAACAGGTTTCCGTCTCCCATGTGGGAAGACTCTTCTCCTCCTGGCTCGACGTGGACCCATCTGGGTTTGGTGACTGATTGCCTTCCTCAACCAGAGGAGATTAGTCTGATAAATTACAGCTAAGCTCCCTTGATGGCAGAACCTGGTTTACTGTGGCAGGAGACCAGTTCAGAGCTGGAAGTGGAGACAATAGGTCAACACAGCCGGATGAAATCTGGGAAATGAGCGATATTAATGTTGTAATGCAAATTACTTGTTTTCAACATAAATCTTGTGGACGCACAGTTTCCCTCCGTATATGAAACTGGACAGAACTTTGTGAACACACCTGACTGAGTTTTAGTTTGTGACAACCGTGGTAGAAATTGTGTTTATTTTTATAGTTATGAAACTAAAACTGACTGGAAGCTGTGGGAAACAGCTGGAGCAAGAAGACTGTTATTCTGTCTAATTTCTGGATGATTCTTGTTTTCAAACCTTTAATTCTTTTGTTTTGTTATAACAGTTTATTATCAACAAGTGAAACTAAATCAAACACAACTATTATTTGAGTTGGCTGATGAATCAAGATAAGACTTGTCCCATTGAGGGATTTAAATAAACTTTACACATCATCCAATACAAACCAAAAAATGCCTTATCACACATATTTTCCATCAGAGGTGGTGTTAAGGGCTTTAAAGGGAAACTTCACAACTCAGGAAATTTGACAAACCAACACTTACCAACACTTGGACAATGTTCCTGTTTCCACCGATCTGTCCGTGGTTTCAGTATTTATGTATATTTCATTTCACACAGCAACACAAACAATAAGAGACTCGCTCCAGGCCCTCATCACAGCCTGCATATGTCCCTGGAGGTTCCATTAATGGAGGCCTTGTTTTTGGTGTGTGGCCTCCTGTACGGATCAATTAGACCTCCAGAGCTCGTCATCACATCCTAAATGAACTAAATGCATAAATACATTTGGCCTGGATTCAGCCCCATGGCAGACATTACGTACAGCGATGCCATCTAGGGACTTTAATTAGTGCAACACACACACACATTCCTGTGTGTGTGTGTTTGTATGTGTGTATACGTCTGTGTCCGTCTGAATTTTGTCTTTCTACAGCTGCTATTTCAAGCACCTTCACCTTTCTGCTCCCACATTCCCGCACATTTTACCCTCTGGGGCTCTTCTATATTTTCTCACACCCTTTCCCAGCTGCAAATTGGGGGATGGAATACAACTGATAATAACTTTCCCTGTGTCAGATGGACCCATGAACAGTAACAAAACAGTTAGGGCGACTCTCTCTCTGGTTGTCACACTAAGAGAGAAATGTCTCCACCCTCCCTGCAGTGCGTCACCACAGACAGATGCTCCAACTGTAACTGAAATCCCAGCACCTGTTATGGCAGGATGACTTCACCCAGAACACCTGACACGCTGCAGGAAGTCTGTTTGCATGTTGCGCTGTAACACTACACTGTTCTTCTCCATCTTCATGAAGCATATATGATACTTCATCTGAGTGCAAATTGTGATGTATATTTCTGATCACCTGTCTATTACCTATAACTTTACAACCCAGGTGGGACTCGAACCCACAATCCCCAGCTTCGGAGGCTGATACCTTGTCCATTAGGCCACTGGGTCACATCTCCAGGCCAAATGTTTGTTTAAGAAATCGCATAATCATAAAAGGTAGTTTTCCTGTGATCCACATGAGCATATTTAATGAATCTTTGGATTGGAAGAACAAACTTGATGATGTCACCTTCAAGCACTGACATTTTAAATACACAAAAGCTAAAGTGTGAGTCATGAAGACATTTTTTTTTACTCCGATAACAATTCCAATCACATTTAACAGATAACATACTTTCACGGTTTCTCTCTTTGCCACGCACACACACACACACACACACACACACACACACACACACACACACACACACACACACACACACACACCCTGGCAGCTGCACTGATATTGTGTGGGAGAGTTAACTCAGTCAGATCAATCCCTGTTGTTGTGCGACATCCATCAGCAGCCGTGACACCTAGAATCCAGGTTCGCCCTCAGGTGTAATTTTTCATGACCCCCTTTTTGCTGAATTAGATTTATTTATCCATCTATCTATCCATCTTTCCATCTTTCCATCTTTCCATCTATCTGTCTATGTATCTATGTGTATGTCTCTCTATATAAATGGGATGATGAGGTGTATTATTCTGTACAGTAGCAGGAGAAGATGTTTATTCAGAGAAAAGAATCTCAAAATCCCCTGATTCACTTCTAATCTACTAATCTAATATGCTCCTCGGGATGTGATGGTGGAGGCGAGCAGATGTTGGAGGGGCGGGGCCGTTGAGCAGCATCTGGATGAAACTGGGACCTCGGTGAATCCAGCCAATCGGCGCCACCCTCCCCTCCTCCTCGGCGCTGATTGGCTGGCTGGCGGAGGAAGAGGATGACGGGACAGCCAACATGTCCGCGCTCTTTTGAAAACCTGCCGTAGCCAAATCCGCAGTTTGGCTCCTGCCCCGAGTTGTTTGTATGTCGCAGCCGGTGGAGACTCACGCACAGGAAGGACGAGGACTCCGCGACCAGAGCCAGACGATTCCTTATTGACAGGTCAGCCGCTAAACGGCCCTCAAACGCCAAGCTAGCCGGAGCTAGCGTTAGCTTGAGGGCTAACCGTGAAATCAGTGTTACTCTATGGGAGGTTTAGCTTTAGCATGCTAACGCTAGCCTACCGGTGACATGCCACATAATAGCATGTTCGTGTTTATTCCCTGTTTAGTGCGTTTGTCTGTTTGTTTTGAAGTTGACCGCCTCGAGTACAACCTGACAACTTAACAGCGTCACTTTACAACCGCTGCCTGAACAGCTGCTCTTCTTCTCTTCAATGAACGTGTAGCTGTTATTGTTTTGACAGACACAAAATGAAGTTTCCTCCCTCACACGTGTTTTCAGCCCGTCTGTCACTCAGCCTCGATCCTTCCACTCATGTTCCTGACTCTGGTTGTAGGTCCGTATGCTCCAGATACAGTTGTGTACTGCACTGGCTTGACAGCAAGTCAGTGAAGTACAGGTAGAAGATGTTCCACCATGTTTACTATATATACGCCCCCTTCTCACTCAGAAGGTGGCGCAGGTTCTGGTCCAGGTTCTGGTCCAGGTTCTGGTCCAGGCTCTGGTCATCTCACGCCTGGATTATTGTAACTCCCTCCTGGCAGGTCTACCTGCTAGTGCCATCTGACCTCTGCTGCTCATCCAGAATGCAGCAGCTCGACTGGTCTTTAACTTACCTAAATTCACTCACACTACTCCCCTCCTCCGCTCCCTTCACTGGTTACCAGTGGCTGCCCGCAGCCGTTTCAAAACATTAGTACCCCCGTGTCTTTTCTCCCAACTGTCCTGCACAGGGGGAGATATTCCTCCCCAGGGGGGTTCAAACGGTCTCAGGGGAGGTGCAGGTAAATTTAGGTGAACAATTATTTATCAAAATGAGATCCTAAATGTGTTGGATTCTGCCAATGAGATGGTCCAGATGCAGTATTTTTTGGGAGTCAGAAACTTATAAATACTTCACAGCAATTTTTGGTGTTGTGAAAGACCTCATTCCCAGACTCTGACAATTGTGCTGTGACCAGTGACTGAAGAAAACAAAATGTTTATTTTGTAAGTATTTTTCTCTCTTCTTCATCCCGTATTCTTCCCAGAAATAATGCTGATATCTGTAACTCATGTCGGAAGTCGTGTATGAAGAGACAGCCACGATGATCGCCGCAGGGGAATTGCAGTCGTTTGTCCCGTTTGGCCGCGAGCACTGCAGGAACCATCCAAATGCCTTCAACCTGCAGCTCAGAGAGCTCCAGCCTGCCTCGGAGCTCTGGTCCTCAGATGGTGCTGCCGGCCTGGTCGGGTCCCTGCAGGAAGTCAGTCTGCAGGAGAGAGAAAAGGTGGGATTTCATGGCATTACATGGCTTTTACATACTGGAGCTTATATTGTAGCATAAAAGTACTTCTGTTTGTAAAATACTTTAGAAGATCAAACTAACAGTAGTGCATAATAAAACAATACAGAACAGGTAAGTTTACCTCTCAGTACAGTGTGTATTTTTGATTCAGTCTTTGTTGTGTTGACATGGGCATGTTTTGATTGACAGGAATGCTGGCAGCTTAGGAAGGGCTGCATGGGAGTCAGGCAAGAGGACTTTGAGTTTGAAGAAGAGCTCTACACAGCAGGAAATGTTGTCGTCTGGAGTCAGGGAAGTCGGACTCAAGCCTCCAGCGTATACAAGGCCTTCACCGTCGACAGCCCAGTGCAACAGGTACGTTACTAAACCCTGTTTTCAGACAGTAAAAGTGCTATGCCATTCTAAATGTCTCTGGATGGATCTGTGTGTCTTTTAGCTTTACGTTAAGTATTTAATTTTTAATCTCAGTTTTGAACTTTAGATTCAGGTGCCAGCTAGATGTAATTTTTATTCCTAGGTAACATGTAGCCATGTATATGAATTCAATTATTAAAATAATTATTTCCTTCTACCAAATATGTCATTCAAATCAGTCCTTTTATTCTGTCTGCAGGCCTTATGGTGCAACTTTGCTGTTCCTAAGAACAAGAAAGATGGTACAGTATCATTTACAAGATAAAAAACAATTACTGTTAAAATGTATACTTTAATTTGATTGTGCAGAAGAAAAAAAAACAATGTCTTTAATAATGTTTTACAGAGGAGGAAGTGGAACAGACTGTGTGTATTGTCCAGAGTAGCTGTGTCAATGTTCACACCGTGACTGGGAAGGATTTCATCTCACCACTACCGTTCCAGGTGAGAGACACTGCTGCAAAATGCTTAAATCCACATAATAAGAGGGGACAAGGCTCTCAAAGGAAAAAAAGTTTCGGCTCAGAAGTCATCTTCACCTGTAAATAAATTCCTGTTATGGGGGGATGAATTCCTAAATTCTCAAGTATCCACTTTGGAAAGGCAGCATTTCAAATCATCATGCTAGTGAGTGTTATTGAGATCCCCCTGGGCTGAGCTGTTGACTGGATAACTAGTTGTAATGGAGAATTTGGATCATTGACAGTGGGAAAGAACCCAATACATGTCAGATGCCTGTGTCTAAACTGTGTGTGTGCTTGGTTGGATCCTTTTCTCCTATGGGTCTTTGTTTGAAGTCAGTTTAAAGGAAAAGGGCACTTCTGAAGCATACAATTTGGAATGCATCTATTTCTTTATTCATAAAGTACATTTTATTAATTTAAGATGAATATTGTCCTCATTACGACACAATAATTTAACATTATGTTAAATATGTCTCTTCTGTTCAACTTATCATCTCCTCCAGGTCTCAGATGTCTGGGCAACCAAGTTTGGACTTTTGTTGGAACGAAAAAACTCTGCTACCGACACACAGCTCCCCCTGGGGTACGTGTAACACTCCATGTGGATGCAAAAGCTCATGGCAAAGATTCAGTCGCACACATCTAAGCTCAATTCCTGAATATATACACCTACATTAAAGTCCTCCTCCTAATCATGTACACACAACACATTGTCATTTGGCTTGTTACTGAGTCACCGAGTGTTTTCTTTTGTCTACAGGGAACCTCTGCCCACATTGTTCAGCATGCTGCATCCTCTAGACGAGATCGCACCAGTAGTGTGTAAACCTACAGGTATGAAACACACATTCGCACACAATCACAGAGTCTCTCTGTGTCGCTCTTCCTAGATGAGTAATAATAAGCCATTCTTTTACCTCTGTGTGTGTCTATTCCAGGCCAGTTTGAAGGCTCCCGTGTGCAGTATGCATCTGACTCCACCATGAAGATTGTGTTCAGCTGCTCTCAGCCCTCTTTAGTTGTCACCTATGACACTTTACAGGGAATACACGTTGTATGGGCCCTGCGCAAGGTCACTAATGATGTGAGTGATCACCCACACACACACAGACACACTCACCCATGTTTCCTATCCCTCATCTCGAGCCTCTGACCTCCATCAGGAGCGCTCTGTGGTCCTGCGGTGTCCAGCAGAGCCACTCGGCACACCGTTGGGTCTGAGGGCCTCAGGTTTCCTGACCTCTCATCTCCGTAACATCTCCCGTCTGGACTCGCCTGGAGGGAGTGGGGTAGCTGGGCTCGGTCCTGTGATTGGAACAAGGTAAGGAAAATCAAGTGAATGATCATTCGTGACACGTTACTTTAGTCGACCCTCTGCTCCCTAACTGTTGTCTGACCCCATCCTTGGTTTTCTGTGTCTAGTTGTGCTGTTGGCACGGGCTCCCCGCTCCACTGCAGCGCTCTGCACAGCCACCAGAGCAGGATCATGACGTCCTCACCAGGATTACATTCCCGCGTGAATTCCCCGAGTATATCCAACATGGCTGCCTTAAGGTGAGTGGAAGTTCAAGGCAAAAATGTATTTATGCACGTGTGCATCCTTGTGCTCACTGAAACATTTCTTTACAACACCACTAGTGGTCAATAATACACACTATGTGCACTAATTTCTCTTCCACCATCCTTCTGTCCCAGCCGCGCCCACTCTCCAGGAATGGCGGCTCCATCCTTCTCAGGAGTTTCTCGCTTCAACACGTCTTTCAACAGCCCGTCACCCAGGGGCCACCATGGCTTGTTAACGTCTCCCAACAGCACGGTCAATGAGACGATGCTGGTGCCAGAGATGGAGCCCATTGTACCTGACCTCTGCATGGAGCAGCTGTGGAGTGAAACGGTCACAGCTGGATGTCACAGGTAAATATACCAGGACTGGACTCTACTGAAAATAGATGTAGAGTTTGTGATCAATAAGTTTACTTTGATTTGATTTCCACTTTGTCTTTTAAACTCAGGGCTCCTCACTGCCTCGGTAACAGTGAAATCTTTCTCAGATCATCTGCCGAATGGGTTTCTGTTTACAAAGAAGTTTGTTTTTATTCTTAGTTCTTGTTTGTCAAGTAAATCTTCACCTTTACTCATTCATAGGGAGATGAGCAGCCAGGCCTCTAAAGTTTTCCTGACCTCGGATGTCTGTGAGAACCGATACCTCTGTTTCCTGGTGGAGTCTCACCAACAGCTCAGGTCAGCAAACCTACACAATGTTTTCTCACACAATTCAATTTGATACAGACACTATTATGCACATTAAAGGTCAAATAGTTACTGAACAAGGACAAACCACTTAAAACTCTTTTTTTATTAAATTTGTATCTATTTCTTTGTTTTCACAGATGTGTGAAGTTTATTGAGAGTAATGATACGTCTCAGCTCATCTTTGCCTCTGTCACGTCCATCCCTGCCAAAGATGCAGAACCTTTGCAGGTACTTTCTTTATTAATGCTTTATCAAATTTACATGTAGGTAAAATTTAGATTAATCTGTAATGAAAATAATTATTTTGCAACCATTAACATGCTATTGATAAAACCTTGGTCCACAGAACATAGATGCCATGCTGGTTCTGGAGGCCTGTGGGAGTCTGGTTCTCTACACAGGAATCACCAGGGTGAGGACGAAGACCTTTAAAGTCAGATCAACTCCTTTTGCTCTACAACCCTCTTTTTCAGCTGATGAATAGTAAACAGACATTCTTGGATATTTAAGTGATATTACTGCGTCTGTCCAGGTCAGTAAGGTGTTTGTCCCCGGGCTCCTGTCGCCCACCTTCAACCTGACCAACCACCTCCCTCATCTCAACACGCCACTGGAGAACGTTAGCACGCCGGCAAACGCTGGCAGCAGGCACATGCAAAGACTGGATGAGGTATCGCCATGTAAATGTATTATACAAATTGATGGAGTCATTCATGTTTTCATAATTTATATATAATATAATATGTCTTTTTATTTAAGGTCTATTTCAGAATTTATAGTCTGTCCCCTCATCTTGGCCGCTCACTTCATTTCCTTCCGTTTCCCCTTTTTTCTCTCACTTCACTTCACCTCTCTCGTTTCTTTTTCCCTCCTTCAGGCTGCGATGCCTTCACCAGTGTCAGAGCTGCGGGGTCCAAACATTAAACACCACGAAGCTTCGTTTTTGGAAGATTACTCTTTTCAACAGGCCATGCCCTACATCCATGCTCTCCGGGACCCCGTCTGCAACCGGGTCACTCTGGTAGGTTTGTTTCTGTGGGTTTTCAAGAACCAACTCCAACATTTTGAACTGTAGAAATGCTTGGAACCATATATTTGAAAATGTCATTTATATGCATGAAAAGCTAGTAGAGGTGAGGACAGATCAAGATTGTGTTGGATTAGAGGTTTGAGGAAATGGTCTTATTAGTTTAAATCAAGGCAAATTGAACAAAAAATGGATTTTGATTGGATGATCATGAACCACCTTTCCAGAAGGTTTTGTTTCTTCCAAACCCACAGTGCTGTGTATGTTTCTGCCCTGTGGGTTCATACTGTCAGACTGGATATAGACAGTCTCCTCCGTCCAAGGACTCGTTAACAGAAAGTCATCGCTTTGACTCCTTGATGTGTGAGTCTGGACACCAGTTGTTTGCTGAAGCCGCTCGCTGGACTTTGTAAAGCACCGGCTGCTCTGTGTGTTGTCAGGTCGAAGGTGTATTTTCTCATCAGGAGGTCTTATGAATCAGTTCAGCAGTGCAGCGAAATAATGACAGAACAGGGCCAACACCGCTGGAGAAAATATGCCAATAAATGAACAAGTGACATTTTCTCACTATTCCCAAGTTCCCACATCATGTGTGAAAGGCTGAAAAATCTCCATTGTGCTGCCACTACCTTCCACCGTGTTTTCATTGACGCCCTACAAATGCATTTCACTCCCGGTGAGACTGCTGCTAACTTTGGTTCATGCCAATCAAACACTATTTGATATATATTTTGTACAGTGTTAGTATGTTTACTAGAATGGCACTTAGTAGATCTGCACCAAATTTCACACACTCATAGATGCTGTTCCCTAAATTTGTTTTCCCTTTCATCAAGATAGATGAATTATTCTTTCTAAAATCATCGAAAATGGTGAAAACCTCCTTATCTCACAATGTTAAAGAAATCTATGAATACCTGGATCCGGTAGGTAACAAAACTTCATGGAGTCAGTGTGAGACTGAGACTGATACAGGGAGGAGCAGCAGCCGTTTTCTGTCTGTCTACCTGGAGATAGTGAATCACTGCACACACACTAATGAACTTTCTATAAATGTGGATTTTAGATTCTCCGCAGAGGTATTTCTTCACCTTGTGGTGAACAACAGACCCTTCTACAGCAGACGATTTGACATGTCACTGTTGCATTGGTATAAATAATTGAATTAATGATGAATGGATTCCTTCTAGCTGCATCATTCATATGAATGCTGTCACGATGTACTGGAACAGTGTAGATGATTTATCGGCATGAAGCTGCCACAACACTGACCACCTGAGCTGATCCAGTTGTGCTGCAACAACATGAAACTGATCTGAATGTGTGAATTGAATTTGTGTTCAATCTCTTTATCTGTGTAGGAACTCAACAGTGGCACAATGCTGAGGATCTCAGTCCCAGAGATCGCTACCTCAGAGCTGGGTGAGACACACACACACACACACACACACACACACACACACACACACACACACACACACACACACACACACACACACACACACACACACACACACACACACACACACACACACACACACACACACACACACACACACACACACACACACACACACACACACACACACACACACACACACACCCCTATGGCTGAGTCAGAGCAGTTAAGCCCTGGAGATTAGGTTTGAGAGCTGCACTACATTGTTACGCAGTGACGTATAATCTTGATGTATTGATGCCATTAACACACACACACACACACACACACACACACACACACACGCGCGCAAGCACACAGCATCCCACTGATAATGATTAAGCCATTATATCAGTTAAGTTTCAGTGTGTAGCTGAGTGAGAAAAATCAGAGACACATGTTTCCATGCCTTTATTAAAAAAAATAAATCTATTTTTCTGTGGAAACATTTTAGCTGTCTAAAAATAAATATGACTTCATATGAACTGGTATATTTTTCATGTCCCATGGAAGCCTTATGTATTACAAAATTATGTTTAAATAAAGACATGTAAATAATTATAATTGAATGACTATTTGCATTGGAAAATATAAAAATACGGTAATATATTTTGAGGCAATTAAAGCCAGAAAATATTTTTTGTCAGCTTGAGAGATTGAGAAGCAAATGTAACTCACCTCTTTGTTGTTACTGAGGAAACTGCCGATGCCACACAGTCGAGAAAAAGCATCAAAATGTAAAATAATACACATTTCAACCAACATTTTCCCCTTTTTAAGACAAATTACCACCGCGTCAAGATTTAATCTAAAGCAATTATAAGAATGTTTCCATCAAAATGTCTTTTCACTAACCATGTCCTGTCGGATCATTTTTCTATTACACCAAAACACCATGTTTCGTGCCACACCATCGTTCCTGTTAAGCTTTATGTTTCCATGACAAACACTTTTATGTCAAACAGATAATTGCTTGTGCAGTTAGATAGAAAAAGTCCATTCAGCTGATAAATGGAAAGCTTCAAATTGCTAGAAATGACGTGTTGTTGCAGTCGCTGGGGAAACATTTCCACCCTGAGTTTTCCTCTTGAATATAAAAAACAGTTCATGACAAAGTGCTTTTTTAGTTTTTTACCCAATTAAGGACATTTTTCAAGCCGCCCCCTGCTTCTGTTCACATCTCAGCATCTGTTCCGACAATTAACTTTTAAATCATTAAGGTTTTCCGCCACCTCTTAACTTATTAATTACCTTGTACATGAAAAAGAAGTTAAGTATCGTCACTGTGGTGCGTGTCCCTTCCTTTGTGTCTTTGTCCCCCATTATTTACTAATCAATCCTACAGGAGAAGCTTTCTCCCTCTAATGAAATGCCATTTATCCCCTTCTTCCCTGACCTTTCCCACACTGGATGTTCAATTAACTGACGGTGACGTTGATTAGGAATCTGATTGGTCAGCGTTGTAAGCAGACACTCTTACACTCATTACTGCCATAGTGGTGTTTCCTTTTTTAATTTCCTCCTTTCTTGAGAAGAGGCTGTTTAAATGAGTGTAGAGGAAACTCTAACACTCTTCTCTCGCAAAGTTCTGGTACAGCATCAAGACATCAACTGGAAGTTCTTCAAACTATTTCTCACCAAGTTATCTTAACTCTTAAACCGGAGCCTTTTTCTTTGACCTGTGGACTAAACTATCACCTTAATATGGGGACATGTGTGTCGAGTGTTGAGTTATATGATATAAAATCTGTATTTCTTACGTGGAGTGAAGTTAAGGTCACGTCATTTCCCTTTGCCAAACCCATTTTTACTTATTCCTAGAATTGCATGTTGTATTTCTCCATTGTCAGTTTTTCTTTCTCTGATTTCTTTCAGTGAGGAAATGCCTTCAGGCGATTCGTATTATCCTGCCCAAGGAAGCTGCCATGAAGGTTTGTTGGACTGATGGTTAATTCTAGAAACACTGCTAAAAGAAACCACATCGGTTTGCATGGACACTTCTGTCGACATGTGTGTCAAACAAATGCTGGCTGGCATTTTCCTATTGGTCAATAACACCATAACGATGTAGTTGTTTTCTGGTTAACACATACTCTGTCTGCTATGAAAAGTACCGTTATTTTATCCATGCATTCAAATTATTTTATTTATAAAACTTATTTATAAAATTAATTTAAAACTGATTAAGAACTGTTATTATGCAGGTTTTGGTGAAGTGGTATAACATCTACAACGCCCCCGGCGGTCCCAGTGCTCATGCAGAGTGGAACCTGTTCGTCACCTGCTTCATGACACTGATGGGCTACAACACTGAGCGCCTTACTTGGACAAGAAATGTAAGTCACCTGCACTAGTGCTCTCTATTTTAAGCCTCACAAACCTGGTTTTAACTTTGATCACTTACTCGTGGTTCTTGACCTTGCTCTTCGTCCTCCATGTCTCCCCAGCTGCATTTTGAAGTGCCTCTCTCTCCCGTGATTGCAGCCAAGAAGGCGCGTCCCTCTGATGGAGGCTCTGATGAGGTGTGTGACTCATCTGTTGTGATGTGATGTTTGTAGCACAGTTAGCACTAAACACAGTAATATCTACTTTAAGATAACTTGCAGCTTTGTTTTCTTGTGGGAAAGAAAACAAAATTAATGCTTTGTTACTGGAGTTGGTGTCAAAGAAAACCACAGGTAAGACGGTTAGCCCCTGTTTCTACTGGCTTTTAATTTGCCTTCCTTCTGCAGGACTGGGACTATTTGGTGGGGTCTCATTACCACCGTCAGATGAACTTCCAGCCTGCCTGTGGTCCTGTGGACTCCAGTACTGTCACCACAGAAATCAAGGGCATGTCCTTTGTATGTAACTCACTCTGGGTGGATCCTTTTATTTGCATGTTGTTTGCACATGTGGTTTAGACAAGGATGGACATGATGCACTTTCTTTGAATAAAACCTGATGTGAAGTAGCTCCAGGTTTTTCACCCATCGTCTTCCCCTTACTCTTAGTACAAATTTACTGCTACATCATACAGTGAAAACATATTATCCCCTTTTTAACACTTTGCCTTTTGCTCCTTAACTCTTTCCCTCTCTACCCCTCTTCTCCTCTTCCTTTGTTTCAGGTCTCTTCTCCCTCCAGTCCGTCACTGAAGCTGGACAGTTCAGCTCCTCTCTTCCCGCACATTCCTGCACTTTTCTACGTTCTCCACCTGCTCTATCAGGAGCTGCAGCTGGACGAGCTGCAGAGGGCAAGAGCCTCGTCGCTGGTCTGCCTGCTGCAGCAGATGGCCAGGTAACCACTGCTGAACCCACGTGTGTTTAAGGTCTCCTTTAGCTGCTTTGAGGAAAGTAAATGGCATGTGACTGGTGCGGGCTGATCGAGTGAAGGGAGCATTTGCAGTGTATTCACAGATTAATAAAGGGAGTAAAGTCATGCACACATAGAACTGAATGAATATGAAATAGCAGAAATGGCAAGAACTGTTGCTTTAATACACGAATGTTACAAAATCGAGAAGAGACTTGTGACATTTGTTACAACAAAGAACCTGATCTACTTTCCTGCCAACAACTTTTAGCTCCTACCACAAGAAGAAAAGGTGAACACGCTGTTCATTGTTTTCAGTGAACGCTTGTGTGTAATCAAGGCTCTTTAGTGGCGTGTACAGAGAAATAGACTTCAACAGGTTGTGAAGAGACCGCTGTGATTGGTGCCGATGACATTCACAGAATAGGTGGAGTGGGAGAGTGAAGCGCTCTACAGAGTAATTGGCCTGTGTTGGTTTGTATGTGGGATGTTGTGAAGTATGGTGTAGTTTTTTTTATTTTTTACTGTTTCTGCTTTTATCAGGCTAACTGTCTGATACAACATTATGGTGATCCTGATGGTTTTATGTGATATTGTTCTGGAGAGATGTTTTTTTTTTAACCTTTTTATCTAAGAGTTTGATATTTACAATCCAGTTATAAATATTACATTCTAATGAAATATCAGTGCCTCGTTTGATCTGCTCCCGTATCAGTACATTTCCTTTCTATTTCCACAATTGTGTGGTTGTGGGGGTTTGCTACCAGGATTAAAAACTATTGACTATCTGATTAATGTGTTTAATTACTTGCCAAAGACAAGTTAAATGCCACAGATGCTAAAAATGTACGTAAAGCCATTTTTAGATGTTTGTTTCATTGTCCTGCAGCACAAGGTCGATGTATTGACTGTTTCGTCACTATGGTAAAAATAAAATCCTACCTCCGACCCTTTAGTGCTGTAGATATCTTCAGTATGAGTATGATGTGTGATGTGTTCAAGTACACTGAGTCATTGCTGCACAGGGATATTAATATACATTATAATTGTTCTGCTTGCAGAGACCTCCAGTTGGATGAATATGTGGATCTATACTGGAGAGACTACCCTTCATTAATTAGGGGCTTCACTGAGAGCTGCCTCATAGACCAGGGTAAGACCCGTTTAATTACGGTATCAAGTCAGGAAGCAGACGAGACAGTGCTGTAGTGGAATAGATGAGGCTGGATGGTCTGTGGTTGATAAAGGCCATAAGGTTTCTTTGCATGTCGATTTTTAAAATTTTGTGGGCCAATGAGTGTACGTATGAAAATTGATTTTGCGTCTCCACTTCCTGTCCAAACCAATATCATGTTAACTCCTCTTTCCTTCCTCCTTTTGATTCCATTTCCCAACTTGTCATCCTCTCTTCTCTTCGCCTGTCTGCTCTCAGCCATGATTGGCCAGATGCAGCATCCCTCCTTCCTGAGGGCAGGAGCCTCCCTGTGTGTTGAGCTGGCTCAGTAGCTGTCTGAGAGGAGAAGAGAGCCCCCCTTTCCCCTACCTGCCCGGCATCTGTCAGAGGACCCGGCTGCTGGTTCTGGTACGGCCAAAGCTCCTCTGTTTCAGCAGATAAACTCCTCGGACTATAGCTACTGTAACAGAAACAACTGCCTGCACAATCAAAAAAATAATAAATCAAACATATAGTTGTAGAGAAATCTGAGTAAGAGTAATTACAAAAGTCCCAAATTACCTTCTTTTCCAGGTTTTGTTAGGAAGAAAACTGCAGATTTAATGAACATTTGATCGTCTGTACACCAGAATTTATCATGGTTAAATTTCATCATCATTATCAGCAGTGAGACTCCACGACACCCAAATAATACAAGCATCCTCAAACTGGGATGTGAAGCAATCTGTATATTGTAATTTAATTTGTCACACGTCACAGGCAGCGAGGAACTGCAGCTGTACGTGAAAGGTTGTATAAAAATGTCACAGTAATGCAACAACATTTTTATAGATAGACGGATAAGATTTGTCAGATATTATACAGTTTGTGTCTGTGTGTGCGTGCGTGCCAGACAGTGAGGGTAAAGAGTTGAGCCTTGATTGAGATGCAGTCTGATAATCTGTTCGTACAGCAGGTCTGTGATTGTTTTTCGGGACATAAAGAGCAATTACGTCATGGTATAGATGGAGAAGTGTGTGCGTGTGTGTGTAGGGCTGTTATATTTAACCTTCGATGATCATGGAAGAAAGGACACTAGAAAAAAGTCTTATTTCCAGGTGCTATTGTTTGTCTAGACGATGACGGAGGCAATGACGACTTAGCCCCAGTCTGTTGATGATGTGTCCATTTTTCTCAAATACAATTAACCAGTGATGTTAAAAACGTTCTGTCTACTGCAAGATAAAAAAATACATTTGACGCTTTTAGAAAGTTGTTATTTTATTAGTTTAAAAAAAGTTTGATGTGTCTGGATTCTAGCAATGCCTTCAAAACAAAAGTGTTTTTTTTTTTTTTATGATTGAGAGGAACAAACTTTAGTTTATTAGCTATTATTAACCAGACTGAGAGGAACATTAGAGATATACAGATATAGATATTTATATATAGAGCATTTATTCTGTAGAAACTGTAGAAAGATCAGTATGAAAATACATTGTACGTTAAGTCATTGGATTAATCTATATATATATATATATATATATAGCTGTTTGACCAATGCTTAAATAAACTTGAGATATGTAAAGGATTATGGCACATAAACCAAGAATGGTGCATAACAGCCCCAAGGCCCAACAGAGGTTAAATATCTAAACTGAATTTAATCAGTGAAGATGGTGCATATCGGCATCTCTATGTTTACTGGTTGATAATGCTGCTGCCATCCCCTTTCTTCACCCCATGGTGGCGCAGGTTGCACTGGCCGGCTGGAAGCTGCAGACATTGCAGCTTGCAGTTGAATAAGACTGCCTGTTTTAACTGAACCTATATTTGGGGCTTCATATCAAGGCTATAAATAGAAAGGCCCTCATACAGTCTTTTCGTGTGCATGTGAACATGGACTGTATTTGCATGTATGTCCGTGCTTTGCTTACTCTTGGCTCTTGTGCACTCTGCTGGTTTATATTGTGATGGATGTTATATTATCCAGGATCTGCAGTTGGAAGAGTAATGCTATTATAGTAGAAATGGCTCATGAGCTAACTAGCCCTCTGGTTCACCTCCCTGTAATTCTAAATGCCTCCTGAGTTAAATATTTATTTCCTTGCAGCCAGTATCATCAGTCCCACTCTGTCTTTGCTTATCAGATGAACTGTTATAGAGAAGATGCACATTTAGATTAAATTCACAAGTATGGAAAATATTTTCCTTTAATGTGTCACAGCCTTCTACCCAGTTTCCTGGAAATCCTAGTTTTTGCGTAATCCTGCTGACAAACAGACGGTGTGGTGAACACATGACCAGGGGTAAAAATCTGACTGATATAACTTAAAGGATCTGACTTAGCACAGTTGATACCTGCTCTAAATCTCTTTTATCTCCTCTCTTTGTCTCATTTGGCCTTTTCCCCTCAGAGTTATGCTCTCTACATCGCCGGAGATGAAAATGCCACTTCGACTGATGTGTCCACGTACCTGGTCAAGCTCTCTGCAGGTCCGTTTGTGTTTGTGTGTCTTGTGACCAGCTCGAACATCATTTTACTCGTCTTTGTTCGTATCCTGGGACTTGGGACGTGTGTTTCTGACGGAAAACCTTTCACTGTGTGTGTGTGTGTGTGTGAACATTTATTGACAACCAGCCTTTATTACCTGCCAGTCCCATAACTCCCTGCTTCAGGCTTGAGAAACAAAGAGAGAAAGGTGTGTGTGTGTGACGCAGATTTGTGTGTCACCTGATTTTTTGCAGTTTGAGCGCTGAGGTGAGAGCAGTCGCTGCAGGTTCTTTTTTCTCCACTGACACAGAATTGGATCTTGACTTTGTGAGTGGCTTTGTGCAGAGTGACTTTTTTTTCTTCTAATTTCAGTGACGAAATAAAACCAAACAATAGCATATGTCATCCCACATAAACGTTGTCCTCCACTCACCAGGAACGAGATGTTATCTTGATTGAACCCCTTCATTTTAGTGCACTTTTCTTTTTCAACAAGCAGTCAGTGCAGGTTTGAAGTCGAGAGTTCAATGGAATGAGCAAATGATGGATACAATTTTGGGACCAGTTGACCTCTTTCCCCAAAGTATTGCTCTCGTTCATCACTCTTATCTTTATTTTTCTCAGGCCACAAGACTGGTGCCAGTGAACTACATTACAGAAGGTAATTCCGCTCAAAGCAGTGAGAGGGGGAGTTGATTTTATTTTTTTTGTGTTGTTCCACAGCAGCTAAATAGTTACGTACAGTGGGAAGGTCTGTGAAGATCAAAGTAGAATGGCTTTAACTCCTTATCCTTATAATATATTTATTGATAATAATAATATAACACATTTGAGTCATTATACCTGAATTGCATTTAGAATATTTATAAAAATGGATTTTAAAGTTCAGTTTTTTTAATTATTACATTTCATGATTTTTTTTTTTGGACTGTCATTACATTAAATCTGTAATCACTTATTTTCATGTGTATATATTCTAGACAGAGCAGTGTCAAATTCAAATCTTCCAGTGAGAGTCTGGCTGAGCAGCTGGTGGTGTGGCTCGCCTCAGAAGGTAAGACGAGCACAAGCGATTTTTTTCACCTGCATTATTTACACTGGAGAAGATGTACTGAACCCATAGCCTCTTTATCAGCATCACAGCTTCTACAGTAGGTCTTCACATGCCTTTTGTGTGGAATGAGAAATAAACAGTCATTCCTCTCATTTCACTGGTCTAGGTTTCACCCTGAAGGATCTGGAGTCCGTCCCATTCGGCGTTGCTTTGCCCATCAGAGAGGCCATCTACCGCTGCCGGGAACAGCCGTCTTCTGATTGGTCTGAGGAGGTCTGCATGCTGATTGGGCGACAGGATCTTACCAAACAAGCTCACAAGATGACCCTGGCCAAGAGCAAAGCTGTGAGTGGGGAAATAAGTTGAAATAGCTTTTCTGAATAACAGTTAGATTAAGATACATATTCCGGGCAGTGCTTATAATTAAATTCTATCAACATTATATATCGTTGGCAACTTTCCTTGTGGTTTGTAAACATGTGTCTCACTTGTGTTTGTCTCCAGTCTGTAGGTTCTGGTCTGTCCTTGGAGCCTCCTGTGACCACAGAGCCAGATGAGGAGGAAGACGGGATGTCGGACATAATTCAAGAGGTAAGCGAACAAACAAATGTCGCTTCCAGCATTATTGTTCTGTTGCCACTCTAAACCTATTTGCATGAAACTTGGGGCAGAGATGGGTCATGAGTCCGGATAGAACCCATTCAATTTTGGTTCAGATCTGGTTTAAGGCAGATTCAGGATTTTTAAAATCACTTTCCTTGACATCACTAGATTGGGCATCAATCACTTAAAATTCAACCTGGATGGATTTGAATTTCTCTTTTTAACACCCTCCTTTCCAGGTTACTGGGCTGATCTGGAGTCAGGATCTGAGGGTCCAGGAGGTCAGGAGGCTCCTGCAGAGTTCCAGACCCGGTCCGAGTCAGTGTGGTTCAGCTACCAGAGGTTTCTGACCACGAGTACATAGAGGAGAAAGAGAACAAGTGAGTGTTATGTATGTGTGCCCTGATTGCCTCTGGTCTTATAATATAATATAGATGCAACAATCCTCTTCCATAGGATTTCTCATTCATTGATTTAAGGGATTTATTTCTATATATTTACCTCAAGACCAACAACAGGTGAGAGAAGACAAATGTGTTTCTCAAAAATATATTTTGTTTTTGTCCTCGTCTTTGTATCTTGTCCAGACTCCTGCAGCTGTGTCAGAGGACCATGGCTCTCCCAGTCGGCCGAGGCCTCTTCACTCTCTTCTCCTATCATCCTGTACCGACTGAACCTTTACCAGTGCCCAAACTCAACCTGACAGGTAAAATCTGTTAATGTTGAGATGTGAACATTCTCACCGGTGCGTGTGCATTGGCTAATATCATTCGATAAACGGTTTATTGTGGAACAACCCAGACAAGTAAACCTGTCTATTTCCAAGGGCAAAAACAACAATTAATGATTATAATATAATACAATTTTATAAAAATGTGAGAAAGTATAGTGATTGTCCAGCTTGATGATCGTTTCTGATAGATGTTAGAAACAGGACAGTGTCCATCAGGTTAACTTGTATAAATGACAGTGATTGTTTCCTATTCAAACAGTGAAAATAATTGAAAGTGCGACATGATCAAACCTGGGAAGTTGTGAGTCTTAGTCGTTTGGAGATATATAAGAAATTACATCGGTAGTGTTGTCATGTTCAGTGTTTGTGTAGTTTATTCTTTTACCCTGTAGTTCTCTTGTTTCTCTGCAGGTCGAGCTCCTCCGAGGAACACGATGGTGGATCTGAACAGTGGGAACATTGATGTTCCTCCCAATATGACTGGCTGGCCCAGTTTCCATAACGGAGTCGCCGCCGGACTCAAAATAGCTCCAGCTTCACAGGTCTGTCTGAAACCAGAGGGGCTCTCCTCTCTCATCAGGCCTCATGTACAGTTCTACATACCGGCAGCTGATCACTCACTTGTTTCTACAGACTGCCATGTTGGGTTTTTTTCAAATTAAATTCGCTGTTTATATTCATAGACTTCATAATAAACCCTAATAATTTGGATGAAGCTGTAATGTTTCCTCTCTTGTCTCCATCAGACTGACATTTCATCTTCAATCTACTATCTATTCAGAACTTTCACCTTTTGAAATTTGGAAATACTCAACAAATTCAAACAAATTCACAGAAACTACTTGCACTTGTTCAAGCTTGCATTGCAAACTTTCTCACCCTGTAGTAAACAACTCATTTTGTGTTTGTTAAGGTCGACTCAGCGTGGATCGCCTACAACAAGCCAAAGAGTCCCGAGCTGGCCAATGAGTACGCAGGCTTCCTTATGGCCCTGGGCCTCAATGGACACCTCACCAAGCTGGCTACGCTCAACATACATGACTACCTCACCAAGGTACACACACAGTCACACTCGCGTGTACGTTCTTCACAGCAGGAACAAAGCAAATATACACATTTTATTCATAATCCAATACAGTATTCACAGGCTTAGTGAACACCTTAACGCTCAGTTTACTGTTGATTGTTCTTTTAATTACTGTTTCCTATTGTGGTTTAAACACACACACACACACCAACATACAAAGAATTGTAAGAGAGTAAAACAAAAATGAACTTAAATACAGTTTACGCAAAGGCACCTCCATCTACTTTCATTGCATGGGCACACACACAAACCCCCACACACATTCTCATACCCATTTCTCCAGATGACTGTATGAGATGTAGACTTGCATCAGAGCCAAGCAGCCAGTCAAAGTGAAACTCTGCTTTGAAACTAGGCTTCCCACTTTCAGGTGAGAAAAACAACAGGATGCAACGAGACAAAGCTTTTTTTTTATTCTTTTAACCCAATGTGTTCACCCTGGGCTCGAGATCGATTCACTTTCAGTTCCCATATTGATTGAAGGTGTGAAATGCAGCTGCAGTTCATAAGGATGAGCGAGTTCTCTGTCTCAATCATCCCTCTATAAATACGATGTGAAAATACAGATTTCAAAGTTCAGAGATTTGGAGTGATTATATTCAAATGAAGCTGTCTCTCCTTAGATCCTTTCAGAAAACTGCCAGCTCAGAAAAAAACTTAAAAATAGATTGAACAAAATTAGTGACAGGATTTAAATGAACTGTTCTAAAAATGCTCCTTCACAATAAACATTTAAAATCATGTGTTGTATGATGCAGGCAGAGCATGATTTGACACACACACACACACACACACACAGAGGTGATTTACAGGGGTCTAATGAGAGCTGTCAGTCACGTTGAGCTCTGTGGAAACTGATTGGATTCTTAAGAGATCGGAGTCATTTGTTCTGCTGCAGCGGGAATCTGGTTCACGGTGTCTACACTTTACTTGGAAGAGAAGACTGTTGTTCAGAGAAAAATCCCTCACCTCAAATCCACTGTCTCTGTCATTCTGTCAGGGCCATGAAATGACCAGTATCGGGCTCATACTGGGCGTTTCCTCAGCCAAGCTGGGCACCATGGACATGTCAATTACCCGCCTGCTTAGCATACACATCCCTGCCTTGCTCCCACCCACCTCGACTGAGCTGGATGTGCCACACAATGTGCAGGTAAAGAGTGGGTGTGCGTGCAATCGTTCAAACATAATAATCTGAGAACACATGATGCATATCTGCTGCTCAACCCTGTACACAAACAGAAATTACCGTGTATGAAATTGAAACATTCAACTCTCTCTCCTGTCTTATCTGCAGGTTGCTGCTGTAATTGGCATCGGGCTGGTGTATCAGGGAACAGGACACCGGCACAACGCTGAGGTCCTGCTGTCTGAGATAGGTGTGTGTGTGTGTGTGTGTGTGTGTGTGTGTGTGTGTATGTGTGTGTGGACGGATAAAGACATGAGCTGCATTGATTTGTTGATTGCAAGAAAATGTATCTATTTTCTAACCGTATCAAGATTTTTGAACGTTTTAAAGACAAAGCAATCTATAGATCTGGAAAACAATGGTCATATGAATCTATATTGATAAGGAAAATATTTGTGCGTTGCATTTAACACAAATTAACAAAGAAATTGTCTTAGGTCGCCCCCCTGGTCCAGAGATGGAGTACTGTACAGACAGAGAGTCCTATTCACTCGCTGCTGGACTGGCCCTGGGCATGGTCTGTCTGGGGGTAAGTGACTGAAGTCTTTACGTTGTATTTAGAAGTCAAAATAGGGATGACTTTTTATCCCCCGTCCTCTCTTCCTTCATCTCTCTCTCTCTCTCTCTCTCTCTCTCTCTCTCTCTCTCTCTCTCTCTCTCTCTCTCTCTCTCTCTCTCTCCCTCTCCCTCTCTCCTTACAGCATGGCAGTAACCTGATTGGGATGACGGACCTGAATGTCCCTGAGCAGTTGTATCAGTACATGGTGGGGGGCCACCGCAGAGCTCAGGCTGGGGCCAACAGGGAGAGACACAAGTCCCCCAGCTACCAGATCAAGGTAGATGCACAGATCCAAGAATCAATAAACAATATTAGTGTTTGATCCTTCTGATTATGTCCTGGTGAAACCTTTACTATATATAACACCTGTTGTATTTCACAGTATATCAACACAATAGTAAATGACAAGTGGTACGTGTGCCACCACAACACAAAGCAAAGTTTCACAACTGATAGAATAGGATAAAACGAAAGAGAGTAATGATAACCAATAATTATCTGACCAGTTAATGAGGTTAGCTAGCTGCTAACTAACAGCCAGGTTTCCTTCAAGCACTATCAATCATCGTTCCAGGAAGGTGACACTATCAATGTGGACGTGACGTGTCCAGGGGCCACGCTGGCCCTCGCCATGATTTACCTCAAGACCAACAACAGGTGAGAGAAGACAAATGACCTCTTTGAAAAAAAGGCCCGTGTTGAATGTGATTGCTGACGCCTGATTTGTTACATTAATGTTTGATTCTGACTCAAAATCAGGTTTCCTACTGACCCAGTCTTTATTTTCTTCTGAGACAAACCATTAAAGAAGATTATGCAAATGACAAAGAGCATGTGGGACCTCAGATCCAGTAAATTACACGAATATACAAACTTTATAACAGACACATACTTGTAAACCTTGACTGTGTTAACTCTTATGCTGAGTTTTTATTACATTGCCAAAGTGTGGTTCTTTCTATATCAGTGAGCAGAGCATCATAACTCACCTGATGAAAAATCTCACCCCTCCCTGAGTCCCGTTGTCACATTACGCTACAGAAGAACAAGTCTCCTCCGTCTCGTAGCGTTCTGCAATTGGTCAAGAGGTTCCTGTGTTCTTCGAGGCTCGTCGATGCCGGCTGTCCATTGGTTCAGTGGTTGTTGAAGGACGGTATTAACACCCCCTTACCGCTTTGTGGTTTTCTCCACTAGGTCGATTGCTGATTGGCTGAAACCTCCAGACACTTGGTTCCTGCTGGATTTCATCAAGCCAGAGTTTCTGCTGCTGAGGGTCAGTGTAGCATCTAGCCCTGTGTATGCGTGTGTGTGTCTAGTCATTTTTCTCACCTTTCTCTTAATATGATATACCTCTCTCTCTCTCCTTTTTCTTATCTGCCCTCACAGACTCTTGCTCGGTGTATAATCATGTGGGATGAAATCCTCCCTAATACCGAGTGGGTCAAGAGTAACATACCCCAGGTGAGAGAATACACACATATGCAGACGTACTGTGTTTGAAGCTGTGATGCCACAAGTCACTATAACTCGTACCAAATTCCCAGCTGAGAGTTGTGGTTACTTGTTCTGCTTGAGGGCAGGTTTAATTATTTTTTCTTTTCAAATATTTACTCAGTTTCATTCGCTAATTTGCTTCAGACGTTCACACTGATTTTAAATATTTTGTCTGTGATTGTTGTTACAGAATGATCTCTCCAGCTTTATTGAGTCTTTTCATTTGTTGTCGTACACAATCACTGTCTAGTACCGCTCTCCGGATTCACAGGAAGAAAAGAGCAGTGATTGCTTAGGGACTGACATTCCAACAGATGATTACAAAACATGTTGCACTTATATTTATTACACCTACATCCTAAATAAGAAAATGGCACACATTTTTCAATTACATTTTGGGGTTTCCAGATCATGAGGGGGACATTTGACCCTTCAGAGGACATCAACATGGAGACAATGGCGTAAGTATTAAGATCAAATCTGTCATTATTTTTCAACTTTACACCTCACAGCTGGTCAGGAAATATTCTCTTAATCCATGATTCTTCTTCCACCTTCTGTGGTGGTTGTAGTTTTGCTCTTCCACCATCATGACTGAGCACGTCATGTTTTCTGTTTCCCTCAGCCAAGCCCAAGACTACATCACAGCCGGGGCCTGTATGGCACTGGGCCTACGCTTCGCTGGCTCCGCCAACTCCGATGCGTTCGACTGCCTCTACGAGTTCGCCAGGACCTTCATGAAGATCATGTCCTTTGCTGGTACAGCTGCTGTTGTAAGTGTTTTAATTTGTGTATATACGTGAATTTGTGCTTTGACCTTACAAGATGGTCACAGTTACACAGTTATGACAAAAGCCTCACTAACTTATACTTTGAGATGAGTTGAACATTGTAATTTCTTGTATGTTTTCTTATTATGTTTCTCCTTTGTTCCTTCTTGCTCTTCTTCTTGCCAACGTGTGTGTTTGTTCCCCAGCAAACTGGTTATTACAACCTGCAGACCGGTCTGTCCATGATCCTGCTGGCTATGTCCATGGTGATGTCTGGCACTGGGAATCTGAAGGTCCTGCAGCTCTGTCGCTTCTTCCACAAGCGAACTGGCGGCGAGATGAACTATGGCTTCCACATGGCTCATCATATGGCTCTGGGCCTGCTCTTCCTGGGAGGGGGCAGGTGAGATGCTCATGTACTCACGTTCATACACAAACAGCAGCTATTTTAAAGCTACTATACGCTTGGGGTCAAAATCAGCTGTGCAGAAAAGAAAAGCCAATACATTTTTTTTAAATGAATAGACATTACACTGCTCCGGTCTCCTCTATGGGGAATTTATATGGTATTTGACATTTGAGTAGTTTCTGATTAATTAATTATTTAAAATAACTCCAAGGAAATGATGTTTGGTAACTGAGATCCCAGCAGCAATAGAAATCATCTATATATAATATATAAAGGCACTTGGATGAAGCAGGTTAACAGCAACAGTTTTACACAATATATTGAATAGTTGTTATTGCAGCAAAAAGGTATAAAATATAATGTTCTCCCCCGTCTGTGGTGTTTTAAGATTATTTCTACATCTTTGAAATTTCTGGGTGAACAACAGGAACGGCCGAGAAGCATTTATTCTTGTTATGCCCTTACCCACTCCTGCATCAGTTGGACAGATGTTTGATTAAAAATAACACCTCCCTCTTTACAAGCCCACGCTCCTCGCAATGAGTGTAAATACTCATTTGAGCGATACAGTTTGTTTAGTCTGCTGAACAGTTTCCTACCTGGAGCATATCACCAACATGGAGAAATATAAAAACTAATAGAATACACTTTAAAGTTATACAACATAAAAAAACAAAATGACATGCACATACACATGGACATACAGGGATCATTGTTTTGAAGCTGCTCGTGTCACTTCTGACCTCTGAGGAGCCTTTGAGCAAGGCATTGAGCACCCAAGTGTCCCTGTTATTTTGAAGTTTAGTCTTACGACAAAACTGCGTCCAAATATCGATGAAATTAACTGTTTGATGAAGACACTGAGGTTAAATTATATTCTAGGTGTTGTCTAGAATATCACATAGCGTACATACTGGAACACACCCACTAGATCTCAGAAGGCCGTTTCCGCGAAAAACCAGGTGCGCCACATACACACGTCATGTGGGTGAGCCGTACAAATACACACAAGTCTATTTTGACTGCTGTGTTCTGCATAATGAATCTCACACACACACACACACACACACACACACACACACACACACACACACACACACACACACACACACACACACACACACACACACACACACACACACACAAAAACCGGGTTACTCTAACCACTGACCATGGCCTGTTTATTTTCTGATTACATGTTTCAAATGTTTCTCCACCTACAGCCACAACCAGATAACCCTTTTTGACTTTAATCAGGTTATGTTGTTATTTTAGACCTGCCAGCTGTGAGCAGAGCCTCAGTTTGAATGTCATGCTGTGTAGTGTGTTTCCCACGTGCCTGCAGAGGCTATATGTCATGCTGGCGAGCCGTCGTTTTGCCATGTCATTGTTTTAATTTCCTTTGTTTTGTCTGTGTGCTTGTTGTCCTTTCAGTCCGTTCCACACATTCATTTCACTGCCATACACACGTCTTTGCTCTTCTATGCATTTTGTCAGTGCTACATTGCCGTCATTCATTTTCTCACCTCTTTTCTTCCAACCTTTGCTTCCTCTCTCTCTTTCTATTTGCTCAGTTAGTTTCTCTTCCCATTTATTCATTTTTTAAGCAGGAAACTGAAGTGAAAGTTTTGTTTTTTCCAACCCAACATCACACTTGGTGTTCAGACTAATTGCTGCTACTACAAACTGTAGGACTAACAGCTCATTCCACCGGCTGACGGGGGCTTTCTCGGTGGCTTATCATGTTTGCGTGGGTTTCCTGGGAGTGTTCAAATGTCCTCCCTCACCAAGTCAGGCCATGTAAGGTTCTGTGAAAATTGTACGCGAGGTTAGTTTGTCGGAGGCTGCTCACTGCCCCTAAAATATTTAGTGTGGTTCAAATGTAGAAGACAGACTTCCTCTCATCTAATTAACTTCACACGTCTTTGTGCCGCAGTAGAAAACAATAGCAATAGAACTTCACTTGTGAGGTTGCAAGTTTTTTGTGTTGGTCAGCAAAAGTCTGTGACTGTTATTTGTTTCAAACCCAAAACTGCTGATTTCTCACAGTGTGATCAAGGTTCCTAATCCAAGCAGTGCTATATACTCTATGCATACTATAGGGTATAGCAATGATTCAAGCTCTTTTGGGCTTTTGACCTCTTAAAACAAATCCCTATCTCCTTATATCCCCTTGTTACTAGTTGTTGAGCACAATTTGACTGAACAGTGATTTCTCCTTTTAGTTGAGGTCATTTAAAGCGCAGGATTTTTAGAAGGTCTTTTGAATTGTAAACTGAAGAAACAAAGAATGTAACGTTGAGGTTTTTAAAACATGCTAAACACGACTAAAGCGTCCATTTAAAGTGGAGAGCAAAGTAATTCACCTCAGTTAACAAGTGCTCTTACAAGTAACCCGTGTGCAAGCAGCCTTTTATTATCTGACCCAACTTAAAGATAATGACTCCATTAGTCAAAGTAGACACTCAACTGGCAGCTATTACGTTTAAGAGGCGATGACGTTAACTGCATCAGAACGCACACCTGGCTTCACTAACTTCACTTTGTGAGGATTGTTTCATGAGGACAATTTAAAAGCAAACTTCTCTGTGTGAGAGACACAAATCAAGTAACAGTCTTTCTAATGTTTTTTTGTCAGGTACACCCTGAGCACCTCCAACTCGGCCATCGCTGCTCTGCTGTGTGCGCTGTACCCACACTTCCCCGCTCACAGTACCGACAACCGGTGAGACTGATGCACACTCAGTGGAGTGGAACCTTGCATCAGGAGTCACATCTCACACAAATTATAAAATAATATGATAGAATTTTATACATTTCTGATGTTTTTACGTACTAATAATTTACTGTGTACTGAATCTGTCTTGCCCACTTATATTTGACTGTAAATCACAAACTCTTTGTGCCGCTGCAGCTACCACCTGCAGGCCCTGCGACACCTGGCCGTGCTGGCTGCTGAGCCGCGTTTGCTGGTCCCCGTGGACGTGGACTCCCTGAAGCCCTGCTACGCCCTTTTAGAGGTCACCTACAAGGTCGGTTCAACAAGGGCGGTCTGGTTGACACATGCAGACACACACACCTGTGAATCAAGGAGATGCTCACTTTGCCCATTGACAAAGCATGTTTTTGTGAACGCGATATCTCCGGAACGCCTCGAGGGAATTCTCTCACGTTTGGCACAAACATTCTCTTGAGCTTGGATTTCATTTTGGGAGCCAAAAGTCAAAGGCTAAGATGATAGCCTTTGACCCTCTTGAACATGATATCTGAAGATCGGATTGAAGGAATGTCTTCAGATTTGGTACAAATGTTCACAAAGATGAACCGATTCCATTTTGGTGCCTGGAGGTGAAAGGTCAAGGTCACAGTGCCCCTCATGTTCCTTGTGAATGTGATATCTCAAGACTGCTTGAGGAAATTACTGAAACTTTTGATCAGTTGTCACTTGAACTCAAAGATACTGTTTTTAGGTTTCAGTGGTCAAAGGTCACAGTGTCCTTATATGAATCTGGGAAAAAAGTATTTAGAAACATGTACGGTACATGGAATCTGCACTGATTGCTAGAGGGATGTGACCTCAGTGCAGTAATTCTAGTTTTACAGTTTGTCACAAAATTGAGCTGCAATATGTTAAGCAACCAAGACCATAACATTTTCTCCACCATTTGCTCGACTTCCGTATTCAGTCATGAAGAAGATCAATGTGGACACTAGAGAATGAAACTCAGCAGTAGGTTGTTCTGTTGCATAACCGGGAGTGCAGTTCCTCTCTCACTCTCTCTACGTCTTTATCTCTGTCATACTTGTAAAATCGCCACACTTCCTCTTGACACACACACACAAGCGAACATGAACTCTGACACACAATATGAGCCAATGTCAGTTCATTTCAAAATAACGCTCCTGCCCACCAAACCACCACGTTCTGCTTTTCATTGTTCGTTTGCTTCGTCAGCCGGGCCGCTTCCTCCGGCTCACAGCTTCAGTGTCCTCACACTCATTCACTCAGGGCCAGCTCTCTGCCTTCTCTCACAGTTTGTCCCTGACTTATTTCAGAAGTATATATGAATTGCAGTTAAAGTATAGTAGATGAAGAGGAATCTCACTTTGCTGTTCAGAGGGTATTATTTATTTTGGCGCTGCTGTACCTTGACTGTTCCTGTCTGTACGATGTTGTGGGTCAGTGCAGGATTTTTGATGCAGTTTATTAAAAGCATCCGTGGTGACAGTAAACTACAGACACTAGAGAGATGATAAGGAAAGTGCAGGATGTACTTAGATCAGGGACACGGTTGGCGTCTTAACCCACTGTGGATTCAAGCTGCTGGTGTTTCAGTACTTCCACATGTGACGGATTTGAAGGTCAAAGATGGACGTTGCTGTCCACAGTGGGGACGACGCCTGACAGCGTTCCTCACTTCAATTAAAGTCACAGCAGAAAGCTCAGATGGACACTACGACGTCAATTACTCGTTACGTGAGTCTTGCAAACATTCATGAACATTTTCTAATCTTCTTGTTAATTTGTTTTATAAAGAATTCAGATACAATTCTTTCATAAAATGTTAACATGATATATTTGAGCATTTAACCTGAAAAGAGAGAAGAGGTCTGAACCTCTGTATTTCAACTTTCTGGTAACATTATTGTATTTATAAGCACAAAAACCTGTTTCATTGTCACATGTTGTCACCGATTTTGCAATTGAAGATGACTCCTGCTTAACACTACACACCCATGTTCCTTCTGGCAAATACTTAATTTATTCGATTTTACTCTCTTCATCAGAATAAGTCTACACCCTTGTCTGACTTGGTTGAGTTGACTCAGGTGCGCCTCTGTAATATTCTGTTCTCTTAAAGGAATTTAGGCTTTCACAGCTCATATCTGTACTCCAATAATTATCTGCTCTCTGATCAAAGTCATGACTCTCACTACCATGTGTTGCCTGGGCAGAATTCTTACCTTCACTCTTAATTTCCAGGAAGCAAGATTATTTCATCCGCTTTGCGTACGCTCTTCAATTCAGGTTATAGATCTTATCGATCAATTTCAATGCATCTGTGGTTAGATTTAACAAATAGTGAAAGTTTGAAACTGTGTCTGTATATGACCCTTTAACCTTGTGCGTGCTGTGATGACGTATTTTCTGCTCTCGTTTCAGGCGACCAAGTGGTACGATGAGACGACGGTAGAGTTGATGGCCCCCACCATGCTGCCCTGAGCTGCACCATCTCAAACGGGTAAAGTCTGAGAATAGCAACTTCACAGCGGAAATAAGGTTTTCAGATAAAGCTCTCATCTCCTCATCTTTTTATCACCTAACATGCAAATTTAATATTTGCTTATTGCAGGTGAAGGTGAAGGGGCCACGTTACTGGGAACTGTCCATTGATCTCACCAAAGAAACACAGCATCTGCAGTAAGTGGGGCCGGGCAATCAACGAATATCAGCAATTATCACAACACAACTTTCATCAGTGGCAATATAACAAAAGCTTAACATATCAATATAATTCCTGTGCATTGTGTAAGCACAGTGAAAAGGTGCAACACACAATTGATCGACCTCAGATGTGTTTGCCATTGAGTTTCAACTTTCACACAGGAGCACAAACCGGTCTTTAAACTTGTGTAAAATTCGAATTTTTATCTTGATATAATTTTTATAGTATAGAGGAAACCGCTTGTCTTTGAAACTGATGTAAACCGTGAAAAGAATTACAGAAACCACCAAATACACTGATCAGTCATAGATGGATAAGTAGAATCCAGGAATTCACTCTGATCTCATGTATTGATCAGATTAATTGATTTTAAAGAACAGCTTCTCTCTCCGTCTCCCTCAGGTCCATCCTCTCTAGACACGGGGTGCTGTATGTAAAACTACGGGCCGGCCAGCTGCCCTACAAAGACGACCCCCAGGGCTGGAAGAGCCTGTTGGCCTCCACCGTCAACCACCGTAACTCCGGAGTCCAAGCCTTCAAGGTCTGTCACACGTACACAGTAACACCTACAGCCGTCACTGGAGGTCCTTTCAGATTCTGTAGAGCAGAGAGAGCGGTGTGGGCAATTTGAATCTGAATGTACAGACCAAACAAACCATGTCCTCCTTTTTTTCTTCTTTTTTTGGTCTTATTTTTGCAGGCTGTTTTTCTTACTACAGTTTAACTCTGCTGAAATTGTGTGGAGAAGTAATAATACACATGGATACACTGAGACTGAAGTAGAAAGGAGATGGAGAAATAAAGAAACATTTTCTGTTGAAAGAAATACACACAAAAATGCCTAAGATACACATTGTAAGAAACAAGTTTGCACCAACAACAACAACGGGCTGCAAATAGAAGCGAGTGCAATTTAGGTGACCTCCTTCCCTGTGGCTGGTTGTTTCCAGTCTTGGCAGGTTGTCACTACAGGTTTCACCAGGCAGCTGTGTGGCTGACAGACTATTACTGGTTTTCAAATGGCCTTAGTGTATGCTGTCAATACACCTGCAGGTCCAGAGAACACACGTCATTTATTCCACTCGTCCTCACTGTCCTTCCTCCCCCTTCATCGTTTTCTTCTTGTGCATTCATCTTTCCTTCCTTTCTTTCTTCCCTTGATTGCTTCTCCTCGCACACTTCTCTCCTATTGTCTAAAAAAATCTTTTCCTTATTCTTTTCTCGTCCTCGACTGTCTTTGTCTTGTTTCTCTATTCTTCCTTTGTGTGTTTGTGAATCTAAATAATTTCACTCTTTCCTCATGTGTTCTTTTTTTTGCAGCCTGAAGCCATCTCAACATTCACCTCTGAGCCGGCCCTGGTCTCCTTTGCTGAGCTCTTCTGTAAAGCATCTGAAGGAATGAAACACGTGAGTTTGAGCGCACAGAAATAGGCAATTAAGGATTCAGTTCCTTGCACGAGTGCACTTCACCATGCGGACTGGACGAGCAGGGGATCAAACCGTCAACCTTCTGATTAGTGGATGACCCGCTCTACAGCCACAGCTGATCAGGAGCGATTGAATGTCTAAACGAAATGTAATCTCTGCAGCAAAGTCTTTAAGGTCATGTCCTGAATATGTAAAAACAGATTTAATGGAAAAACAAACCTTAAATGTACGGAGCACACTAAGAGCAGACATGCTCCAGATGCCATGACCACTGCTTCATCTGGTTAATCACTTGACTCATACCTTCTGGGTAAAGAGGCGGCGTCCTCACACCTCCAGGTTAATTGGTTGGGTCGCTGGCTTCAGCTTTCACAGTGAAATGGAAGAAAATGTGTAATTTTCTAGCGTAACCGTCGGTAATTGAATTTAACGACAACAGATTTCTGTGCTGTTAATCAGTTATTATCAGTCCAGTGACACCAGCTCAGTCTTTTCTGCTTCTCCTTTGCGTCTCCTTGTATATTTAATGTCAACGCCTTCTTTCTTTTTACATTTAGGACGTTGTGTTTCCTGGCAAGTAATTGCAAGATTCATTGATGTCTGTTTTTATTAATGTAGCGTTAAATGGCTCCATGTCTAGACCTGAACGTACAGGCTGCATCCTGCCAATCTCCCCATGTCTACTAGATGTGAAAATGAAGAGATGGCCTTGAAAGTATAGTATAGTTGTTAGTTTGTACAATTTCTAAATGAGTACACCTTAACCTTCTGGCTGAGTTCAGATTATTACTTTATTTTTTAAGGAAATGCTTGTGGTTTCCTTTTACTGATTTAAAATGAATCACTTTGGATTTTGTGATATACAAAGGCTGAATTCCATGGTCAGGTTTGACAAGTGCCTTTTTTGTCCCCATTCCATTGCTTCCAGTTTATTTAGATGTCATTTAAAATGTATTAGTTTTGTGTATAGGAGAACTGTCCCAAAAGAAATCCCCACAAACTTACATACCCAAGATTGGAAAAACAAAAATGATTGGTTTACATCACAGGGGTTTGATGTGGCTGTGTAAACCATAGACTATATATAAAGCTGGACGACATGAAGCCAGACCATCCTGAACAGTTCCTTGTGACTGGCTGCAGTATGAATCATAAACCCCACCTCCTCCATGTTAGTTAACAGGACATGGACTAAACTTTTAGGTACTTCTCATCACACTGATGGTAGGTAATGATTGACAGCTGAGACTGACTGCGGATCGATGGAGTGTGTGTATCGGTGGGACCTCGATACACGACTCCACACCACAACCACTACTGCACAGACTCCAAATTACATTAAAAGCACAAGATTGCAGCCTCTATTTATTGTTTTAGCTTCAGTTTTTATTCAATAGGAGGAAATGGAGACATGTCGTCGGTGTTTAATTACAGCCTATGGTGTAAATCAGCATGTGTAATACCTAAACCACACAGACTAACACAATGTGTGTTGTGTTTGTGCAGAGGGAGGATACTCTGGTGTTGTTCTCGGCCATGTTGTACGAGTGTGTGACACAGGAGTGTCCAGAGATGTTGCCCACATATATCGCTATTGAGCAGGTAAAATAGACACACACACACACACACACACACACACACACACACACACACACACACACACACACACACACTTCTCTGTTTCATACCATGACAATTTCATCTATAATAAATAATAATAAAGCCAATGTTCCCATGAATAAATAAGTAAACGCTGTGAAATTAACTGTATCGTGTCTGTAGGTTGATTTTAATTTTGTAGGAGAGCTGTTCACAGGGATTTTGAAATATGCAGTTACTGATATTCTAAGTTATTAAACGTCACTGTCAGAGATAAACATCTGATCTACACATACAAAGGTTTTTTTCAAATCCTGCGTCTGCTGTTGTGTGTTAGGCGGTCGGTGCTCTGCGACGGGGGGACCTGCTGCAGACCTTCCCCCTTTGGCAGCTGCGTCTGGTGGTGGAGTTGTGGGACGGCAGGGTGCTGCGGGCCGCCGCGAATCGCCACGACGCCCTGCTCACCTCCGAGTTCCTGCCCGTCATGAAGAACATGGTGGATGCAGCGCTGGACAGCTGGGTCAAAGGTGAGGAGAGGCAGGAGGGAGGGAGGAGTGTGAAATAACTTAAATAAAAATCTGACTAGTTTGACAAGTGAAAATATTAAAAACATTTTCATATATATTTTCTTTAAATTAAACAGAGATATAGCTAAAAGATAAATAAAGAGGTTTCAACTTAAAGAAGCATCACTTATTTACACCATTAATATTTTGCCTTTTGTTGTGTCAGGTGTGTCTCTGTTGTGTCACTGCTCGGAGATTTCACCGGCTGGATGTGTTTCATCTTGTTTTCCTGGACTGGGTGTAGCAGGCTAATGTCATAGTTTAGAAGTTAAACAGGCCGTGTATACACTCAACAAACTCAACATTCCATCCCTTACTGGTAGATGCACACCCACACACACAAGAGGCGTGGGAAACAGGTGTCGTGGGACAAAACCTGTGATCATGTAAACAGATCAAACTTGTCTACGCCGTCACGTTTCATGAAGACTCTTGTTGCTGGCAGACGAATCAAAGAACAACCAAACTAACTTGAGCTCAAGCATCAAGAATGTTGCTGTTCTCTGGAACTCACCCATGAATCCGACTTGGTCTAAATCAAACCTTGTTATTTTTATTACCATTCTGGGGTTTTTCTCCTCTACTCTCCAGATGTGAGAGGAAACACTTAGTTAGTTTCTTTGATACATAACTTGAGAACAAATTTAGTTTCTTGCATCTTGAGTCCCATCATCAACTCTCTTGTTTAAGAGAAAACAGTTACAATGGAAAACGTGTTTGAACAGATATTTTTTACAGCTTCTTTAATTCATCTCGTGTTAAATCAGAAACAAGTTTTGTTTTGAGTTCGTCACCTGGTTAAAAAAACACATTTATGCAAATAATCGCTACAGGTACAGTAATCTATTACACAAACACCCACCTATGATTAAGAAATACCTGGTTGACCTGTGTGTTTTCTGCTCTAGACAACCGCTCAGTGCTGAGGTCCTACCTGAGGGGCGAGGCCCTCCCTAAGGACACCCAGTCCATCACGTTGGCCTGCTTCCTGGTGTACCGCTCGATCCCCTGCCTCAGGAACACGCACACACAGCTGGAGGGTGAGACTAACATGCTATCACCGTGTACGAGTGTGTACGGATACACAGTAGATTTGCACTTTCACAGTATTTATATTGCACCAAGATCTGCTTTATAATCCCAAAATACATGGAAAGTTACAATATGGGGACTTAAACTAAAGGATCTGAGTGCTTCTTCCACCACTGAGGATGTTATAATAGTCTTCTTTATCCAAATCCCATCCCAACAACTTGAGTATACGGAACAATGACAGTCGTACTCCTGTAGCGGTGATGTTGACCTCATCTGAAGCTCTGTCCTCTCTCCCTGCAGGCTGCAGCTCACTCGGGGACTTGTTGTCACGTAGCAGCCGGCTGGGCATCCCGCTCAGAGACCTGCTCAGGCTGGTGCCCGTCCTGCTGGGCTCTGCGTTAAATCCACAGACACTGCCGGGCTTCCCTCTGCATGCATTTTGATACCGATGCAGTTCACAGCCTTATGCTCCCGCTGCGAGCACAGGTAGGACAGATAGCTGATACCTGCAGGTGTTTGTAGCAAGTGGGACAAAATGTGAAACGTCCTCACCGCATCTGTGTGGCTGCACTTCCTCCAAGTAGAAAACACTTTGTTTCCTTCTCAGCCACGAAACAAGTCTAATAAGATTTAAAGCTTTTGTAAAATAATATTTGTATTTAGTGTTTTTATTAACAGTGTAAAGAAAGTTTAGGCTTCAGTAATTTTGCAGTGCAGAAGCCAGTTCTCTGGTGCCACAAATGCGAAACGGGGACTCGTACGATGTCACTCGGTCAGAAGTCCAGCAGGAGGCAAAGGACAGAAACGACTGCTCAGTGCAAAATGAAGACTCTCCAGAATTCAGGCTAGTGTCCTGTGAAGACGGGAAAACTGAGGCGAGACAATAAAATCGTAAAAGTACGCGCACACTTCATGAATACTGTGGTTTATTCTCGTTACTGTTTCCCCAGGAGGTCGGAAAACCCTTCAGGAAAATATGTGTTATTCTCATATTGCCTCCAACCGCTGTGCATCCCAGTGTCTGACCCATTAAATATCAACAACCTCTGCCTCAACGATTTCGATTCCAATCTGAGCAACGGAAACCCTGATGTCATGAAGACGTTGTGTGGGAGGATGTGCAGTTTGAGCTCAACTTGGAATTTCAGATTATTTTTAACCAACACAACATTCCAGTGAAAATGGAAAACATTACCAAAACAAGCAAATGGCCCACACCCGCTTCACAGAGCTGCAACACACAGATCCGCTCCTCACACTCGGATCAAACCCATTAGATTGACTTTCTGTTGGGTTCTTTGTGTGCATAGACACACAGAGCTGGAGGAAACATTTCATCCACCTCAGAGTTATCAACTGCTCGCAACACGTTTCCATTTGTGCTTGAGAAAAACGTTTTGTCCCTTGTATTCAGTCATTAGCACCAAAGGTTACACAGTGTCTTGTGTCCTGAAGACAAAGCTTCTCCAAACCTTCTCAACACTCAAACTATTAAAAGACTCAGACATGACTCATTCCTTTTTATGGATAAAAACAAACTTTAAGACTTTACAGGATAATTGTGGTTTCTTCTGTTTTGTCCTTAGTAGCTTATTTCCAAACAGCTTCTGTGTCAAACTAAACACCAATGATTCATTGTCTCATCACTCTGAGACTCGGTTGTTTAAACACTCAATGAGATACCACACATTCCAAACTTTCTGCGGTTTCATCACTTTTTGGGAAGTTTCATATTTTCTAGCTGGTTATGCTTAGATTTGTTCACCAAGCACGACTTTATTTATATAATTTAACGGGTTGGAATCGAACCGGCAGCTGCTGCAGAGCGATCTCACTACATGGGGTCCACGCTCAATCAGGTTTTAGTGTTTTCCTTATCGATGAAACTGTTTTTAACTTTCAACCTTCAAGTTCTGGAAAATGTAACAAAAACTCCCGTTCAAAATATACCGAGCAAGTTTATATCACTTTACAATGATATACAACCAACAAATCCTCACATCTGATGCTGCAGCCAGGGAATGAAAGGCATTTTCCTCACTGACCTACTGGCAGCCGTCCATTTTTAATTGTTTCAGCATTTCGAAAAGTTTTCAGATGTTGTAACGGCCCGCCATCATTAGTTTTGATCGTAAACTGAACTTAGCAAACAGGCTCTGCCCCGAGTGTTGGAGCCAGACCATCTGCGTGTAGTCGATGAAAGCAGGATGTTGTCAAAACGCCTCTTCATCGCAGACGTCGCCTCTTCGCAATGCAATGACAGAGGAGCACACACCCAATGACCAAGTGCTCACTGAACACCGCTGGAGTTTCTTCCTGTGACCGTCCAGTTATACAACTCCTCTCTACTCACGTCCATCTGTGCTCTGACACCAGAGTTCATTAACTGCTCGTCCACATTCAGTTTACATTGGGACGTTACAGTTTATTTACGGTTTTATCTTAATCTGCTTTGCATGTTTCTATTTTTTTACACTTTACTTTTCTTTGCTTTTCTATTTTACAGAAGGTTTTTCTTTTACTTCTTTTCCTATGATAATAGTCAATAATAGTGGGGGGGGGTTTGATTGTCTTCTTCCCTTAATGAAGAAACTGACAAATGCAAAAGTACAATCAATTTCAGAGAAATACATAAAACAGGCGCTGTCTTGATTCCACTCGGTTTTGGAAGAAACCTTATTATTAGGCCACGTTCATGTTAAAGTTTGCTCTCCAGTATCTGACAGTGTAATTTGTTCTTCTGTGTGTTTATCTTATTATCTGGTTAATTTATGTGTGTGTGTGGTTTCCTGCTAACACGTTCTGTCGACGTGTCTCAACAAACATCCTGGGGAATTGCCACATGAAATTAACCAGTAAACTGAGAATCCGGACCCAAGGGGAACCGGGACGGGCCTTTGGGCGTCTTTAAGATGATCAAAGTCTTGAGGTTTTAATGGTTCTGGAGTCTCCGCTGACGGCCTTCTCACAGACGGCTCCTCTTTCCTGTGCTTGTGTGAGCTACTTGTGTCCCGGCTGTTGTGATGCCGCAGGGCCACAGTGTGTTCTGACTTAAAGGCTGGATGCTGAGGATTGTAAAAGGATTCTCGCTGCTGACGAAGAGACATTAAGTCTGGAGCCTGTGTTGAAAGGGTTTTAGCTCATTACAAGATACTGAAAGTTTTAATTTCTAAACTAAACTGAAATTACCCTCAGATAACATGTTGATGATGCTCCTCAGGGACAAAGATACAAAGAGGATTATGCTCTTCAGAGATTCTAACGATCTAGTAGTGAATACTGTGAAAACTCAGAAAACTGTGTTGTGGTTCCATCTGTACTTAGTTCATGTTGATTCCGGGGTATGTGCTAAAATGACAGATTCTGTGGTTTTTCTCTGGAAGGTCTCATCACAAGATACTAAAAAAAACAGTCAACGATTTCATGTCAACTTAAGCTGGCCCCAAAGTTAAATAATGATATGACATGTGACAACGTGGCCTGTCCAGTTTTTTTTGTAGCGTTGGCAGCGTTTATACCGTTAGACTTCCTGTCTCAGCTTATTAACCACTAACCTACATATATATATATATATTCAAAAACATCTAATCTTTCGCTAAGTTGTTGCTGAGACAAAATTTTTTTAGTGACATTAAGTCAAAAGGCTCACTAGTCAAAGTTGGCAGCTCCAGGGTGGTCTCTCTGTCTACATGTGATGCACAACATCTCCACAGCTGGATTTGTTGTAAGTCGCTCTGGATCAGATTTAAATGCCCAAACATAATGTGACATTGTGTAATGATGTGGGAGTTGTGTTTGGTCCCAGACAACTCGGAGGCATGTGTTGTGAAACAGTCCGGTGTTTGTGATGTCTCTCTCCCTCTCTGTTTGTGTTTGTGTGTCTGTCTCTCTCTCTGTCTCTCTGTCTCTCTGTATGTGTGTCTGTCTCTCTCTCTGTCTCTCTGTATGTGTGTCTGTCTCTCTCCCTCTCTGTTTGTCTTTGTGTGTCTGTCTCTCTCTCTGTCTCTCTGTATGTGTGTCTGTCTCTCTCCCTCTCTGTTTGTCTTTGTGTGTCTGTCTCTCTCTCTGTCTCTCTGTATGTGTGTCTGTCTCTCTCCCTCTCTGTTTGTGTTTGTGTGTCTGTCTCTCTCTCTGTCTCTTTCTGTGTGTCTCTCTCTTATTCTGTCTGTTTGTGTTTATGGATTCTGTGGGAAAATGAGCGCTGCTGTCTACTTCGAAAAAATCCTCTGGTGTTTGTTTCCACAATAACGCAAAGTGAGTGTGTCGCAGTGAACACGCCCTCCAGCCCTGTGGCTTTTTCTCCCATCCCAACTGTACACACAGACACACTAAGGACTCACGAGCGTTTAGTTACAACTCGTATTTAAAAGTACACTTTGAATGACTTTAAGTTTAGAACTACAGACGACCAAGGAGTCAAACCGTCGACTCCTTTGAGGCCTCGTCCCGTCGTCACAGCTCCTCAAACTGAAACAGACAAAAAAAAAAACAACTGCAGATGATAAAACCTGTTTCTAATCACTCTGTGTCTCTTTGTGGACGGTTTTCCGTCTCATTTTTAAACTCTTTGAGGTGGTTTTGCGTCTGTGGCCATTTTGTTCTTATTTTGGTTTCCTGTGGTCATGTTAAGTCTCCTCCGTTGTATTTTGTGTCTTCATGGTCTCTTTGTAGTAGCATTTTTTTTTTATCTCATATTATTTTTGGGCACTAAAGTGGGGAAGACGTGCAGCAAAGGGCCGGGTCGGAATCGAACCCAGGGCCACTGCAGGACTTGAACCTTGATCTTTGCAGTTTTTTGTGTTTTCGTTATCATTTTGTCTCTTTGTCTCTTTCTTTCTGTTTGTCGAGTCTCTTTTTCGATCTTCGTTAATTTTGTGTCTCTTAATTGTTGTTGTTTTTGTCTCTTTCTTGTTTTGCCTCGTCCTCGTTTTTGTCTCTGGGGCTGTTCTGTCACTTTGTCGTCATTTTCTGATATTTAATTTCTCATCATTTTACATCTTATCGTAGTATTTTGCAGTCTTTGTTTTGTGGGCCCTGATCAATCCATGGCAGAAGAGAAAATCGGGAAGGCAATCTTTTTGAAACATCTGTCGTGGGCGGAGTCCCTGACACGACACCACATCTGTACTTCCCCCTCCTCTAACGTCCACTGCTCTATACAGTGTCAAACGTACGAGCAGCGGTTGGCTCAGATCACGTTTCCCCACAATTTGCACTCGGTGAGAAATTATGTAAATCTTCACAGGATATTTCCTCATGTTGCATTTAATCAAATTCCAAACCAGGGTTCATTTGAGTTTGTGACTCCTCACACACACAGTATCCATCACACTGAGACATGAGCGAGAGCCTTAACTGAGGGAGGCCGGGGACGTCCACACATGCAGAGCGCTGCCCTCTATTAAAAGACTGTGGCTTTCTTTTGAGCAAGGCACCGAGAGCTGAACGAAACTAGCTGCAGGGAAGTGAACCTAGCTTTTACTGCAACTTCTGCTTTTACTTCCCCATGTGTGCATTGTGAAAATGCTCTGAACGTCCCTCAGTGTTTATGTATGAGAGGTTTAACACATCTGCATAATCTCCTATTAACAATACAAGGGCACGGGAGGAAGAAGGAAGACAGAAATCCTCTGTATCAAGATCTGCATGGTCCTTTAGTTTGAATAGTTTTTCCTTATATGGTTCGAATACTTTAAATATACTTTTATCTTCTGTATTCATGTGTTGAGGAGGATGAGTAAACTGTGAAAGTTGGGATGAGTAAATGAAACCTTGAAGCTTCTTGGTCAGTGAGAGAACAGGCCTCTATAATCCTCACTCACACCCCACCCACAATGACATTTTAAGAACTACACTGAAAATAAGTTTGGGGATTTATTGTGTTGTATTTTACATTTTCATTGTTGCGTGTGGTTTAAGATCTTGTGATATATAAGGTCACGGGGGGGGGGGGGGGGGGGCCTTCAGCCTATTGCATTTCTACATCACAAAAGCACAAAACTAAAGGCTGCCCTAACCTGAAGGGGTTTATTTCCCAAAGTGACATTTCAAACACAAGGCTCTTTCTCTGACTTTACAAACAACCGTTTACAGTCTCACCCACGAGGACTTTCCAGTCTCCCCTTAACCCTAAACTGTCGTCGGACTGTGGAAGGAAAGTACCTGGAGAAAACAGCACAGACACAGGGAGAACAACTCCAACCAGAAAGACCCCGGCAGGTTTGAACCCAGGTTATTGGGTTTAATTCCCACTGGTGTGAGTCTCAGATGGAAAGAAAATGACCAACACGGTGAAAACAGAAGGCAGGTAGGTGGATAAGCTCTTCTTTGGAAATAAGAATTAACCTTTTAAAAATTAACCTTTCCAGACACTTTCCGTACATTTGTTATTTCCATTTAGTTCCCGTTGCTTCAGCGTGTGTGTGTGTGTTTCACTCCACAAGCTGCCCACACACAGTGAACTTACCACTGAGACCCATTGTTCCTAAAGGTCAGTGACAGGTGTGTCTGTGTGTGTGTGTGTGTGTGAACCTTCAGCCTTCGTGAGTGTACTTTACAATATGTCCCTGTGTGCGTGTGTGCGTGTGCGATCTAGTTTTACAGTGATGACAAACAGAAGTCCATTCATGGTGCAGCACAGAGGGAAGGGCTGGTGGGTGTGACCGAAAAATCCGAAAATGTATCTGGGTGCAACTCTCGCAGCCTCCTCACTATGAATGGAGGAGCAGCAGAGAAGAACCAGCCTGGTGCAGGAGTGAACAAAGTTCAGAGAGAGGCAGAGGAGGAGCGCACATGGCTCCCAGTGCGTCGGGATGGCTTTTATTAAGGCACAGCAACACGTTTGAAAGTGAAAGAGAGAAAGAGCTGTCAGGTGTACAATCGGTGCACATGCGCGCCTCAGCCAACATTGCTGAGTTTTGAAAAAAGAAAAGTGAAAGACAGGACATGTTGAGTGCCCGTGACGATGAAGGGGGTAAGTCTTCTTTTTCTCTCATGACTTTAAACACTTGGTGCCACATTCTGGAACCAGGTTGTAGCTTTGATAACGAAAAAAAATGGTTACGTGAAACACATTTTCAAACTTTTCTTATTGACAGAGTAGAAATGGTGAATACTTAAAAAGTTAGAATAAAGTTTGGAGACGTGTAGGTACCGCGCACAGACTCGTGCGTAATGGGCGGTTTGCGCAAAGATAGACGGAAGTGAGCAGAGATAGTAGCCCGACCTTCCTCTTCCTTTTGTATCTTTTAAAAAAAAAACATGATAAATGAATGACTCGACCTGAGACAGCTTTTCTGTCACATGACGCCACAGCTGTCCACCTCCTGCTGTGCGCTTTTAGCCACACACGCACCGCAGAGGAGCGCGCACCCGGTTTTTATTCTTGCCATCATCATCATCATCATCACCATCATCATGATCAATCTGCAGACAACATTCCTGTGGAGCTCGATCATCTTTCTATGGTCTGAGGTATGTGTTAGTGGGCGTCACCTCCTGGATGGAAAAGAGCCTCAGAAGAATGTAGTGGGCGTCACTTGAATACCTCTGTGAACTGCTGGAGCTGGAGTTTCAGAGCAGGTTTCAGAGTTAAGACAGAAAACACACAAGGACAAACCAGACACATGGAGCTGAGGGTTTAGTTTGAGTCAAACTCGGCTAAGTTACAGTGAAACAAAACCTACATTTTCATATTGTGACTTTGCCTCAAGGTCCATTTAGTAGTTGTTCTGGTGCTTTTGGTTGCATCACACTATCTTCCTCCGCTCCTGGGTTGCAGATTTCCCATATTTCGAATAATAAAAGTCGATAGCTTCTTCTTTCTAGGTTTTCTCGCTGTCTTCATCTGCTGTCGTTGACTCAGAGAAACCTCGAAGGCCGAAGTGGACCTTGAGTTATTTGTCCCTGTCGTCAAACTGGTTTAATTTCCTCCAGGGTTGTTTGTGTTCGCTCTTGTTAGTACACGATTGTTTTCTCTTGACATAGTTGATCCGTTGGCTACGAGTTCACCTTCGTCGCGACGTGAGAAAGCAACACGACTTTGTGCAGACTTTTCAACTGTCTAGAAAATAGCTCCTCCAATGAGGACCCTTCCACTGTGGCCTGAAAGTAATGTTAAATAGTGGAGAGCTTTTTCTAGAGCCACTGTTTGGTTTGTCCGTTCTGAGCTACTGTAGAATAATGGCAGTGCAATATGGCAGAATCTAGAGGACCCCCCCCCCCCCCCCACACACTCATTCTGAGATAACAAAGACACAAAGAGGCTTGTTTCAGGTGAATATACACAAATTAAAACATTATTATGAATATTATATTACATTTCTGCCCATAAATAAAACCCGAACTGTTACACACTTGACCTCTAAGGAGTTAAAGAAATAGTGAGTGTGTGTGTGTGTTTTAAAGTTTCAGAATGAGTGACTTGGGGTTTCCCTGTCCCTGTTTTCTCCATTCATGTGGCTGGAGCCTGAGAGGCACAGAGCTGTCGACCCGGATATGTGCAGAAACTTGAGTGAGTGTATTTGAGGGAGGAAGAGAGAACGAGTGTGGGTGTATGCTTGTGTGTGTGGGAGAAGAGAGAGAGAGAGAGAAGAGAGAGAGAAGAGAGAGAGAGAGAGAGAGAGAGAGACATTTGGAGGGAGAGTGTTTGCATGTTGTATTTTTACAACCTTTATTTTCAAAGAGGCTTGTTCTTTGAGATCTTTGAGTGTATTTTTTGCCTTGTGTGTGTGTCGTTTCCTCGTTCTGCTTCCTGGTGACCTCAGCTGCAGCTTCCTCTCGTCACTTTCATCATTTTTTTTTTTTGCATCGCCAGCAGCTTACGCGCGATGCTTATCAGGAAGAAAACGAACGCACTGGCTGACGTTAACTGATCTCACATTCTGTGTGGAGCAGGAACAAGATGAGAGATTACGTGTGAAGTACAGTTTTAGAGACCTGCCCTTCCGAGGCACAACAGTCAAGCTGCACCAAATTTCTCACACTCATAGATATCATTTCTGTAGATGTCCAAAAACGCCCCGTTTCACAATGTTAAAGAATGTTTTAAAAAAAAATCGTGATCTGTAATCCATTGAGTAACATATGTGTAATCTTGCAAGTGTAGCATCATTGGTGGACGTGATAAAACCATTAATGTTTGTAGTTAAACAATTTGATTGCAGAGTTTGTTAATAGTAGATCAGCCCCATTTAAAGCCTCTTCCACCTTTTCTACATTTTATAAATCGAAATTAAAAAAGTTCCACTCATTATATCTGTGGCTTTGTCTGCTCTATAGAACCAGAAGCCCTGCAGGAATTCATTTACCATTTAGTAATTGTAGTTGCCATGGCAGCAGGTAAGAATGCCCTCTCCAGTATCTGTGTGATATTTAGCTGTGTGTGTTGTGAGTTGTGTCGGTGCACAGGGTGATGCAGCAGGAACCGGCTGATTATAGGCTGCTTTGTTTTCTGTGTTTCCGCACACAGGCAAATTAGAGGAAAACTAACACGAGAGAGATGTTGCCAGGGAGAAGCTGCAGAGAAAGTTGAGAGTCAAAGGTGTGAAGTTCATTTCAAGTTCAACTTCAGCGGATGCACACAAATGGCCAGACTCGGGTTAGAGAACAATTAGACTTTATACAAACTCATGTTGCATATTCCTTTGCTCTCATGGTCAGTGAGGTCTGAGGAGATTCAAAGGTCAGATAGTGTTTTCAAACCAGGAAGAGGAAACTCACTGGAGATACTGTCTCTGCTGAACACTGCTACAGAGACGCGCTGTGAGAGGACCTCATACAGAGCTTATCAAGCATTTCTGTTGGCATCAGGAACTCTGAAGACTCTGCGTCTGATTTGCTTGTGCATTTTAATTAAATGAGCCGATGATGAAATGTCGAATATCGTCCTGACCGGAGGTGAAAAGGGTAAAAACTGTTAGAGACACAACAGTGTTGTTCCCAGAGACTGTAAATGAAGATGGACGACACGTCTCCTCTTCCTCAAACTACCAGAAATGAAGCCCAAATATCCCGGACACGAGATCTGCCATCTTGTGCATTTGGGTTCGACAGATTGAGCAAGATCCCATTCATCCACTCTTTTTCTTTTATAGTGTCATTTAAATAATTAAAACCTAAGTTACTGGTAACACTGACACTTGAACATATATCAGTGTGATAAAAACTAACTAAAACTGCCTTTGAGACAAAGTTACTAAGTGTACTTTTTATTTTATTTCTATATGGTCTGCAGAGTGAAGCTAGAAAACTTTGCGTTCATCCTGCCTGGTTTAACTACAGTGATATTTTATTCTATTTGGTCGCATGTACCTGAACTTTGGAACAAATCCTCTTCTATGAATTTGCGCAATAAGAGTTCACTCACACCCATAATACACAAATGGTTTTTTTTGGAGTGTGCAGTTTGTATTGGACGACCACACTGGTTTACAGTTAACGCTACTGGTTTTTCAGTAAGACCCTGCCTCAGGGTGTAGATGGGTGGATGGAGGATGTGCGACAGTTCTTGCATAGATGTGCCACCAAGGGGTTAACTGTCTCTCACACTTTGCAGTTTATTGGTAACGTAACGGCTGCCGCTTGTGCACTGTACACGACTCCTGTGCAGTTTTTAGTCAGAGCAACTGGTTTCCAGTAAAGCTCTGCACCCAGTGGCTTCACAGCAGAGGAAGTGGTGATGGTGGAGTCTGAAACTCTGTTCATAAAAAAAAAGTTGCCATGCATTGATTGCTTATCTTTGCATGCAAACACATGTTGTTAAAACTAACGCGCATTTACATATCTGCTTTTCATTTAAACGAGCTCATGCTACAGCAGCTTCCTGTGATCACACAGCGAGACAGAAGGACGAAGCCACAGTGCTCTGCAGTGAACACCACAAATATACACGTTTTTATGAATCTTGTGGTTTTGCACCACTTTATTGATTTGATCTCATAAGCAGAAGTGAAATACAGTGTAATGAGTGTTCATATACTATTATATTATTCACAGAAGTGAGCAATGAATTGATCTGAGTTTCTGAACTTAATCGTTCAAGTTTTAGGTTTGGACTTAAAAGTAGGAAATAGACATCCTTATCCTCATCCATCTCTAATTCTATACGTTGTTTGGTTCTGTGCAATATTTGGAGCTCAGCATTTTACTGAGTGTGTGTGGATGTGGGGCCACGGGCACCACCCTGTGTTATATACAGGCTTATATCGCCACCTAGTGGACAGGCACAGACATGACAACCAAAAATGGTCGAAAGGTCTTAGTTCCAGGGTCTAAATTGTTAAAAGCTGCTTAATCTTTGTCTCATGTGAAAGTAAATGAATTGAGATCTTCGCAGTTTGATAAAACAAGTGATGTGAAGATTCTCTTCTGGGTGTTTTTCACTATTTTCTGACAGTTTATAATAAAAGAGAACAATCACAATATTCATCAATGAAGTAAATGTTAGCATCGTACATTCTGCTCCTCAGGTTTCCACAAACAGAACCGCTCTGCCTCCACCTGCTGTTCCACTTTGAAAGCTGCAGAACCTTTTATTGTTTTATATATAGTTCTCCATCTCGAATCCATCCCTTAATTTACTTTTACATGCAATCTTTTGTTTGTTAAATTTCACTCGCCTCATTGATTTTACCTGCAGGGGTCATGAGACAAGAACAGAAGCCATTTCCTTTTTTATCTGTTCTTTTTTTGCTTTATTTTATATAGTATATACTAGCACATATGTGTTGTACATGACTGAATATATTGACTTATACAGCAGGTGTGAGGATGTGAGTGTGTATAAGAAACTATCTTATATTTATACACAAATGAAGATCCACCGTTTAGCTGAAATTGGCAGGATTTGAATATAAAATAATCCTAGTGATGTTTTCACGAGTGTGTCTCATCTAAATTGTACAAATTGTTGTTTTCTTTACCCTAAAATGAGCCCTTTATATTTATGTATTTTATATTTACGAAAGGAAGCAGGTCCTCCCTATGGAGGGTGAGTTGAGGGGTATTCAGCTGCAACATGCAACATGCACCTCACCACTAGATCCCTACATTCTACACACCGAACCTTTAAATATCCATCCCAGAACCTGGTGTGTGCGGTCGGGTTGTTGCCATAAGAGGGCAGCGTCTTCCTCGTCATCAGAACAACAGCTCGGTGTGTTTGAAACCTCCAGCTCCTCCAGCTTCTGTGGATCCTTTCAGCCTCTGTCATTTCCACAGAGAGGAAAATACCACATCTGAAACCCCGCCCCCCTGGGGAATGTGAGGTATTGATTGGTTGGTGGTGGTGGGGGGGGGGGGGGTGTCAGCTGGAGGAATTGATTGGCATACTTACAGGCAACAATGGAGGAGAGCAGTGAGAAGCAGCTGGGGTTTGGTTCACACAGTGGATCAGCACAGTGAAGACAGCTGTGTGTGTGTGTGTGTGTGTGTGTGTGTGTGTGTGTGTGTGTGTGTGTGTGTGTGTGTGTGTGTGTGTGTGTGTGCCCTCATAGTGAATATTGATTGAGCTGCAGTTAAAGTTTTCCAGTGTTTCCAGTGGAGAAGCTGAACGTCCTCAGACCTCCAGCTTCTCATTATCTTGACTTTATTTTTTTATACTTTATACTTCGACTATACAAAATTTCAGAGGGAAATATTGTATTTCACTGTTTACTCCACTGCTACTTACATTGCAGATGTACATTTTACTTTTTATATCAACCAAGGAGGAGCTGCTTTCATCTCCATTCGTGAATAGATTACCACGGAACTTGGTGGAAGGATGTGGGTCAGGAAACAACACATGCAGTTTACTGTGGATCTGGATCAGGGGGCAGATCCAGAAATTGTATTCTCACTTCCAGACATAGATAATTGTGAAGTGTAATGTGAAAACTCTAAAACCCCAAACACAGGAAACCCAAATCTACAAACCAGTTACACCCTCAACAAAAACTCATCATTGCCTCAAGCATATTTAACGAGTGGTGTTTATTATCCTCGGCCCTGAGCCTGTAAAATGATTCCCTGTCTCACCCCCCTGGTCTTTCATCTCTCATTTCCCCCCCCATCTTCCCCCCTAAAAACGTTGTTTCCCCCTCCTCCTCCTCCTCCTCCAGTCTGGGAGCGTCCAGTCTGAGTCTGGCTCGTGAGTCAGAAGCAGCAGAGGATCTGAGTCACCTCCTCGTGAGTCTAAACATCATTAGTTTCCAGGGGACTGAGACCCTATTGTGTTTCTGATTATTGTGTGTGTACGTGGGAGCATCTGAGCCAAAGTCTGCACCAGGAGTCTGTGCTTTTTGGGGTTTTTGTGTGTAGTGCCAGCGTTGTGTGTGTGGTCCAGTGGGCGAGTGTGTGTGACAGAGATGATTTGAAATGTGTCTGAGTGAGACCACCGGGCTCGACGCCTCAGGTTGGATGGTTTTGTCTCTGCTGGGTCCAGCAGTGACTCAGTCTAATAAACTAATCTGACGACACACTCGTAAAAACCAGTCCCCTAAACACGTCTGATACTTTCCATCAAGATCCGTGAATTATTCCCAGAGAAACCAATTAAATATTTCCAAAGAAAGTGGAAAACGTCCTTTATCTGCGCCCTTGATCTGGATCTAAATGTGGAGATGTGTCCGTCCGTCTTTATTCACAGTCTTCAATCAATACGCGGCCACCGGCTCATATGAAACCACGAACAGCTGCGGACTCCATGTTTACTGTCGGCTCAGCGTGAAAGTCAGACAGTTAACAAGGTATCAAAGTCATAAAATGGACCAAACTGCAGCCTCCAGGGCAGATCCAGTTTTTCAGATGACTGGAGAACTGTGTTTGCTGCCGTGTGTTTTGATAATGTGACACAACAGCCTGGAGAAATGAAAGCTGCTGTTTCAAAGAATCCAGCCGGATACAATCGGAGGTTCTGTTTTTGAGGCGCCGCGGCCTCGTCCGACTTCTGTCAACGTCAGAAATAATACAGCTACAGTAACACAGGCAGAAGACTGGCTCCCTGCAGCCAGACGACCAACCAGCCATAAATAATCACTTGGTATGAGAAGGAATTATATGGCATTTAAAGGGAGGAAGGAAAACTCTGTTCAGTGCCTTGGAAGACTCAGTGTTTCTGTGCAGAGATCAGCTCTGTTCTTTTTAGATCCTCATGAGACATTTAAATCTGTTTAATATCAATATATTTATTGGCAGGGCTGAAGTTTGTTGTGTCCTTTCGGGCTTCGAAAGAAATTGTGCAAAAAGTGGATTTAACTCTTCAAACTTCTTCTCAAAGATCCATTAATGAATTTCATCTATAACTTTAACACATTCAAGACGTTTTCAGACGTGAGCTCCTGAAAATGTCCGGACAGTTGACAGTTCATATTTACTGTATTCGAAGCAGCTGGGGATTGTTCGGGTCAGACGTGTTCACATCTGGAAAATGGCGGTGGGGTGGAGGAGACGGGACATGCACAGAAAACTGAGGCGCTCTCTCCCCCACGTCATCTTTCCAAGTTAGTGCGTTCGCCCCCTGCTGTCTCACATCCATCTCTTCCGATCAGAGCCGATAAAAACTTGTGTTTGCTGCCAAGTCATTTGATCCGGGACTGAAGGCAGATTTTCTTTCCACTGCAGATAAAAGCCATATGTGAGTGGGTGTTAATGGATGTTTTTGACCACTGGAAAAGGGGCGTACAGAAAACTTAAAACATCTTTTTAGACATGTTTTACCAGTACTTGGTGGTATTACATTATCTATAGGCTCTAAATCCATAGCAACGACTATGCGTGGTTTAAAAGTTTAATTTCCACACAACACACACTAAAGATAGACGACTGTTTGATTCATTCTGATATCGCCTGCAGTGGATCTCCTTGACTCATCCGCAAACTCAATCCCCCACAATCCTCCCACAGTGAGAGCTCTCAGTGTGTGTGTGTGTGTGTGTGTGATTGACAGCTTGTACCGGTAAAGGGTGGGTGGGCACCATTCAAATATGGTATCTTATACTCAAGATGACTCTGGACAAAATGCCAAACTTTAAAATGCCAGCTCACCAACCAACTGGTGATGTCACGGTGGGTTTCCACGGTGGGTTTCCACTTTGACTTAGAATCAGTCTCTAATGAGTCTTCTCTCCGCTCTGAAGGCAAATAAACGTTCGTTTGTAAATGAACATAAGAGGAAGAAGTCTAATTTAAGGTTTGTTCAAATTAAATATATTTTAATCTTCACGTCAGCAGTAACAGTCATATCCATATTAGGAATAATGCAGAACAACAGTAGAATCTGGTGTGCGTGCGTGCATGGGAACTGGAGGGGAGGATGTGTGTATTTATGAAGTCAGCTCCCAGTTCCCATGACTTCCTCCGGATAGATCTGCACAGAGCACGAGTTAATTCCTATCAAACTAATTATCAGACGCCATAAGAATTGTTCACAAACTGATGGACTGGCCCAGTAAGTGAGGCACCCAGCTTCGTCTTTCCAGTGGTGTGCAGTTTGAATGTGGATAGGAGGAATCTGTATCACGACAGAAGTGTAGTTACCATGCCCCCGGGAATTCTGGGAAAAAGGAAACGCTGTTTATTTCTGAATGTTGTGTCGTTTCTCATGACACAAGCTGTAAGGTCAGATCATGGGTCCGCTTCTCAGGCTTTCTGTTGCACACACACACACACACACACACACACACACACTCACACACACTCACACTCACACACACACACACACACACACACACACACACACACACACACATACACTCACACACACTCACACTCACACACACACACACACACACACACACACACACACACACACAGAGGAAGTGGTGGTAACCAATGACTCAGCCAAGCTCGTGCTTTTCATTTTCTCTCTCTCTGCTCTCCTCCCTCTGTCATCTGCCTTTTCTTTCTACATTCTATTCATTCCTCTCTCCTATTCTGGTTCTTTATTTTTCTGTCCCTTCATTTTCTCTTTCTCATTTCCCCTCTTCTTTTCCTTCTGTCCTCTGCTCCTGACCTTCGGAGGTATCTGTGTGCGTGTGTGTGTGTGTGTTATCTGAGTATGACTCTCAGAAATATGTGTGGGAAGATAAACTGCTTTCCTTCAGAGTTATTAAAACATTCCCTCTCTCTTCTTTTCTCTCTTTGCCCTTCTTAGTTTTCGGAGAAGACCTTCTGATGAAGAGGAGGATGAGGACTGACAAACTGGTGAGTGAAAGAAGCTGTTTTAACCTCTGGTTGGTATTTATCATGCTGAGAATGAACGCAGCTCTATAGGAGAATATCTTCTTTAAGATTTTGATGTTCGGGCTGGTCGACGATTGTTGCGTCGTCTTTTCAGATGAGCATTTCTGCTTTAAGACACTTGGTAACACAAACCCAAAAAGAGCAGAAAGGATTCAAGAACTAGACGGAAAATATCAAGTTGTTGTGTGAGGGATTCAATCTTTTTGTTAATACGTCATAACGTTGAACTCTCTTGCATGAATAAGTAGCATAACATGCAAAACACAGCTTCTGCAGCCGTGAGTTAAAAACAGACGATGTTAAGAAAATCACAGAGGAGACGAATGTCACTGTGACGACGAAGGTTTCCAGGTTGTTGGACGCTGCTCAGGTTGTGGTGAGCGTTCCATTTTTGGCTCTCGGCGAGATTCTCCAAACGCAGTCGTGTGATAACGTGACGCTGCGACCGCGCCTCTGAGGGGCTGAAGTGTAAGTGGAGACGTTTCAGCTTCAGAGGGAACAAGGTAATTGAAGCTCTGTGGAGAGGAGTGAGTTTGTAAGTGACGTTAGAAGGAGTCTCACACATATTCTATCACATCTGTGAGCAGCGCGTTATATCAGAATATGACCGAGACAAATACAAAGGCTTTGAGTGGGATGACTGATGCAGAGCTTTCATGCTGTTGTGTGGTTTTATATTTTGATGACGTCTCAGAGATGCAAGACATATTTTTGTAAATCGTCACTTGGAACATGAGGTAATTTGTTACAGTGCAGAAACATATATCAACGCCACATTCTGTTTCTCATTATATCTCTAGATCTATTTCGCCTCGCTCAACTCATAACGTCTGTATCGGCTCATCTCGGCCTTAGGGGCACGGTCACATACGCAAATGCGAAAGTGAATATCGTGGGTCAAAGGTCACCGAGTTGGAACGCAACACAAAGCCACACAGAGAGAGACAATGTTTTATTTGGCTCCTCGCTCGCAAAAAATGGAAATGAACGGGATATACTTGTGTATGTGTGACCCTCTGGCAGCCACATGGGAGGTCAGTTGTTGGTTGTGCAAGAGCTGAAAACACTTTGTGATTGTGTATCTGAAACATAGACTGCAATTAAAGATGGCCGACGAGTCCACTATCCATAGATGAAGCGGGAAACATCCCGGATACAAACGCTGCCATCTTGTGCTTTTGGAGCCAGAGTCTGTCCGGTGGCTATCGGGGGACGGCGATACACACACACTCGACCAATCAGGAGCCAGTCTCAGCGGACAATTGTGACGTTTCACCATTTTTTCGTAGCATCAAATAACTGATTAAAACCAAACACCTGAGCAAACATCAGTGTGATGAGAAACTACCTAAGACGACAAAAACCAACACAACTTCATTTATTATTTACACACATTCTCTGGTAAAAGAAACCTGCTAATGAATGCGTCATGCTCAGATCCTCCAGGTACAGCTTGACTGACGGTGACATTCGACTCAGTGTGTGGAGGAGGGGGGGGGGGGTTGGTGCTTCTTTACCTGGCAACAGAGAGCTGAGTCATCTCAGTCCCAGCCCTCCCACGCCTACCCACGCTGCACTGCTCTCTCTCTCGGTGGTGGAGGTGCACGGCTCCGGACCTGAAACCAAAACTAACTGCATCACTTCATCCAGGCCCACGCATGACAAAAACACACATTTACCGTAAACAGGGGGGGCCGGGGGGGGGGGGGGGCTGACACTGGCATAGGTGTGTGTGTGTGTGTGTGTGTGTGTGTGTGTGTGTGTGTGTGTGTGTGTGTGTGTGTGTGTGTGTGTAAAGTACTGCTCTGAATCAAGCAGGTTTTGGTTTGTCTGTATGTGAAACCATGACGTTTTTATTTTAACTTCTTATTTTAGAAATTCAAGAGTCAGTCACATGTAGTTCGTCACACATGTTGGTTTTAGTGTTTAGAGAGTTTACAACGGCCGTGGTGACATTTCACTAGATTTTCATTTGAGCTGTAGGTTGTTAAATTAAACATTAAAGATTCACATGAATATTTCACTGCTGTGTGTGTGTGTGTGTGTGTGTGTGTGTGTGTGTGTGTGTGTGTGTGTGTGTGTGTGTGTGTGTGTGTGTGTGTGTGTGTGTGTGTGTGTGTGTGTGTGTGTGTGTGTCCCTAAATGACACTAACACTTTGAGTCATGTGTCAGGATCGAGATCAATACACGTCAAAGCTGAATATCCTGTTAAGGTGGAAACCGTAGTAGGTCACTAGTTAGTGTGTGTGTGTGTGTGTGTGTGTGTGTGTGTGTCATCTTGAATTACGCTCTGAGATACAGTAAATGACTTGAGTCGGCCACAAACATCTCTCTGCTCATTACTCAGATGGCTCAAGAAAAGTCACGAATGACAAAGACGTTTTCAGAAGCTCATATTCCGCAGGTAGAGTCGGAGGTTCGGTCGCCTTTGTTGGTTAAAACTTCTCTAACTGACAGTTGTAACATGCAATCTTAGTATTCTAGTCTCCTTTTTCTACATCTTCTGACTACGTGACGTCCAACGACTACATTTCCTGCCTCTGCCTCTGAATAACAGATGTAACAGATTGTCACACACTTCTTTAATTTAACCTGTTGTCGGCTGCTCGGTGCAAAATGTCGACCGTGTTCAGTTCAGAGGATTATTTCTCTGAATCAAGTCTCCATCCCTGAGAGGACTGTCGGCCTCTAGTGGCGCCGGAGCGGCATTGATCCTGCTCACAGTGATTCCCAGTGTTTGTTTTACTGTTTTAAAGTTGTTCCAGGCTGAAAACACCAGTTGTGTCATATTTCCATTCAGTTACCTGGAGCTTGTTCGTCTCCACACATCAGAACAAAAGCAAAGATGTATAACTTTAACATATTCATTATCAGCATCTTGCATTTTCAAGTAGAGCAGGGAGAATTTAATTATTATTAACAAAAACAATTCTAATCTGCAGATTAAGCAGAGAATTAGATTCAGATTAATTAAATGTTCTAAACAGTATTAATTGTATTGGAACTAAAACACAAGGTACATAAATGTCATAAGGTTAAAATAAGCTTAAAATACAGATATTACTCTTATGGACAATGATACATGTTTTATTTTGAAATCAACACTGGTGACACAATTTACAAAGTTACAAAATACAGACTTCAGTGCGTGAAGAACGTCCCATGACTGTTAATAGTAATATTAACCTTGCAGCAGTTTATAAAATTAGGAGATGAATCCTCTAAATTGAACACAGTGTGACCTCTTGTATATTTGATGTTTTACAGCCGACTATAACTACAAGAGACATTTCCTGCCTCAGTATTTAACTTCATGACGAGTCCAGGTCTCCTCGCCTGCGTTTTAAAGTGTGGACACCTGATCACAGCAATCACTCCGATTTTCTAATGACGTCCCCAAAGTCTCTCACTTCTTCTCAAGCTCTGTGATGTTGTGAAACTCAGCTGATAACGGCACGCTGTTTGGAATTGGAGCGTAAGCGTAAAGAAATGTAATTTGCATGTATACGACTTTGTATCTGTGGAGTTGTTTCACTAATCCATGAAACAAGGAACAGGATTATAATTTAAAGAGAAGTAAAACTTACCAAAAGTCAATAGTGCTCAGAGTGAATAACACTTTTTACTCTATAAGCTTCATTTACATGTTGCTGGTTATTTAATATTCGGTTCAATCAACTGACTCAATAAACTGTTCAGACTCAACAGTGCATCGTACTTTATTATCACATCAGGTGTTTTAGCTCTTGTTGTGAAAACTCGTCCCTTCCTCCCTCTACCTGAGTTCAGTGTGGTCAGTGCTCCTCAGGAAACACTGCAGGTGTGTGTCTGTGTGTGTCTGTGTGTGTGTGTGTGTGTGTGTGTGTGTGTGTGTGTGTGTGTGTGTGTGTGTGTGTGTGTGTGTGTGTCACAGCAGTGTATGATTCATCTTGTCATGTATGGAGTGTTTACCTGGGCGGATGGGAGCAGCTCTCTTTGTTCACAAACTGAAACCAGGCCACAGAGTCATGCTGATACCGTGTGTGTGTGTGTGTGTGTGTGTGTGTGTGTGTGTGTTTTTGATATAGTTCTCCTCACCCTCCACTAGAGGGCGACTCCAGCCCACAGGAAGCCGCCTGGGCCTCCGTCAGTGTTTTTCCTTTGATAAAACCTCTTTAATGTCTCTGCGTCGAAAACACTTTTGATTTTTATACGTTTCTTTTCTTCCTAAACGTTATTTTCTGTCAGATTTCGATTTAAAATCAGCAGAAACAAGAACCAGTCCTGTGTTTTACTCTTTGACGTCATGAGCTCCAGCTCTGGGCTAGTGGAGGTTTATTATCTCCGCAGTTTTACGCAGCGGCCGTCGGACAAAAGAAAACTAACTTCTCATCCAAATAACCACCAAAAAATAACATGAATGTAACTTTAAAATGACATCATGTTGATGTTATACATGTCAAATTAATTTTTCAGTTTTTATAATAGATCTAATTTGTGATTAATAACATAATTCTAAGGCTGAGTTCTGCCTGACTCATAATAATGTTCTTCTTTTATTTCTCTTTGTAATTTTATTATAAAAATAAGTCATTCGTATTTATATTATTTGCTTTTTTTAAAAAACACTGTGGTTGTGTTGTTTCAGATCTACACGCGTCGTTTTATCACTTTGTTCTTTTTATTTCCAGGATTTCAAGACGACATCTCAACTGGTCAAATGAGATTTTTACCAAAACGAAAAAATGATCTTTCCACATGATTTTATTAAAATACGATATCTTCGTCTATAACTACATAAATCAAATCAAATGTTGATTTCACATTGACTAACATGTGGTGAGAAAGAAGCGCGTCATTAAATTAATCTTTAATTCGCAGTGAGTCGGGATGAGACATAAACACAAACTTCGCTGTTCGTCTTTTTTAAAAAAAGTAAAAAATGTCGATGTAAGTTTGTACTTCGAAAGATTTTATAAAAAATCCAGAAGCAGAAACATGTCCTCATATCTTCATGCAGAATATAAAGTTTATCGTTTTAAAACGTCTGCAGCTCCAGGAAACGACTCGAGACGTGACAGTAATTACAAGTTCTTCTTATATTATTGTTCAGTGGTGATTAAGTGACTGTAATTATCTCACGAATGTTTCTCTTTATGAAGTTTTCTACTTGAATTACATCTGATCACATTATCACGTTTCTCAAAAACACCAAACGCGTCTACAGATAAAAATAAATAATGAGACTCCTGGTTTTCTACCATTTTGTCCATTTCAAGTTTCTTGAGTTTCATTCCTTCGATGGTTATAGTTTAAAACATATTTGTTGCGACATCAATCTATTTATTAAGTTGTTTTTTTATCGCGCTGTTTCTTTATAATTTAAATAATATTTTGCCGACAGCTCAGTGAACTTCGGCAGAACTTTATTTTACTCGCAGACTGTTCAAAACAAACGGCAACGACCTGTCGCAGAAATAAAGACAGTACAGGTAATTCAAAACGGTACATTTTCCATCAAACTGTAATAACGAGAAATTATGACCTTTTCTGTACGATGTGAACAGATGAAATATCAGATCGTCAAAGCTCGACAATCCCCCTGTGTGATGAAAACAGAGAGATCCCCCCCCCCCCCCCCCCCCCCCCCACACACACACACACAGACATCACAATATGTGGAAAAATAATATTTTGTATATTTAGGATCTCTGTTCTCTAAATATAAAATCAAACTGTAACTTTTTAAATGACTAAATCATTAAAATCTGTAGTTGAAAATAAGTGTGTTATAATGTTTTTATTCATGACCCTTCATTATCAACAATTTCTTTTTCTTTTTAAGGATATCACACTGACACAAGGATTCTTTGTTTTTTTTAACCGTTGAAGGTGAATTTTAAATAATTTCTAAGGAGTCAAACTTTATTAATTTAGCACCTTTCATGTAAATTAATGACATAAACCTTTTGGACGTTTGAATTCAGAGACTAATGAGAGAAGACGGTCAGAGTGACGCCTGTTATTCAATATCTGAGTCATATCTGCCGACAGTGATCTATATCAAAAATATCTGTAAAACCCACAAAACGTTTAAAGGAGCTCCAACATCAAATTGAGTGTATGAATTAGATTTCCTTTGAACTTTGAGTTTGTAAAGTTTCACCTCTTTGTTCTGCTGTGAGTGTGTTTGTGTGTTTCTGAGTCACCTGCGGTCGTGAGGCAGAGATCTCTCACTTTAACTCAGCACAAAGTGGATATTGGAGAAGCTGAAGGTTGAACTGTCGCGTTCGGCGTTTCACGCAGGAGCCGGATTTGTATTTCACTCCGTAGCTACAACACCAGGCTCAGCAAACTGCTGCTTTCACGGCGAAAACAGACAATACACAAGTGTGAAGTGGAAAATAAACCACAACTACAAATACACAACAGGCTGAAAATGGTGTGTTATTGTGTAGGAATACATACATTTTTATAAGTGAAATATTTGTCACCTCTAACTATTTTTCTGGACTTTATTAGAAATTTAATGAATAATTTAACTGTGAAGTTTCTGTGAGAGAATATAAACAGATCAAAACTTAACAGTCTACTTGATTTAAACATATCAAACTTTCTATTCAGGGAAACTGATGATCAGTAATATGTTTATAGACCTAACGTAACAATTTACTGTGTATTTTTATTTTTAAACAACTGGGAAAGTAGCTTTAGATGAATCCCTCATCTGCGTCTGACTGATGTTTCTCTACAGGGACAGAATTCAAACCGATTCTTCAAAAATCCAAACGTATCTTTGCACTTTGCTGCTGTTGATGCAGCAACAGACACAAGAATCACAGACAAAATCCTGTTGTTTTCCACAATGCAAACTCTGAAACTGCACAATTCACAGCTGAGCCTGTGCAGAGGCTAAATCCCTTCAACCAATATGGACCAGATTACAACTTGTTCAAAAGTACAGAACTTAATCTCAGGTATAATCCCAGTGTCACCAGCAAAAAGCTACTGTGCATTAAACTGGACTATAATGGAAAAATTGACCTTTTTTGTATTTTCATTGTTTGAATACAAGCATCAAACACAGTCATTCAGATGTTCCCCCAGAAGAGAAATGAATGAGGCAACATTTTTTGGGGGAAAAACCAAAAGTTAGATAATTTTTATGAGTTTCGGCCAAAAACTATTGAGTGTTTTTTGGCACTGAGAGAGTGTGTGTGTGTGTGTGTGTGTGTGTGTGTGTGTGTGTGTGTGTGTGTGTGTGTGTGTGTGTGTGTGTGTGTGTGTGTGTGTGTGTGTGTGTGTGTGAGAGAGTGAGAGAGAGGTGTGGATGTTGATGCGTTGGCGAGCAGCGGGTTATGTAAGGCCTCCATGTGAGATGATGTTGAATAAATAACTCAAACATTAAAAACACACCTGGGTGTCCCAGAAAAATGGGGAGGAGGAGGAGGAGAGAGAGGAGAGAGAGAGAGAGAGAGAGAGAGACCAGGAACAGTTGTGTAACCATCATATTTAAGCTCTGTCAGACTGGTTGTTATAATGGAAATGAAGAGCGTGATATCAATAGATGGTTTCACTGTCTCACGTCCGCTCGACGCCCGACGCTGTGAAGCTTCAAGAGGAAACCAGGCGAGGCTCCCACCGTGAAACACATGAGAGATTCTTATCAGCCCTGACACACACACACACACACACACACACACACACACACACACACACACACACACACACACACACACATTCTATTCCACATCTGGCGAACTGGGATGTTCATGGGTCACCTTGACAGACGGTGTAAACCTGCTGTGTGTGTGTGTGTGTGTGTGTGTTTATCTTGTTGTGCTGTGATTTCTTTTAACATCACTGTTCCTCTCCAGTGTCGTGAAATCTGAGGATGTCGAGAAGGAAACACTGGTTTTTTTGAAGCACATTTCAAAGAAGTTAGAAATAAGTTGACATCTTTGGAGGTAATAGTATGAATCTTACTCACTGGGAGCATTGATGCTGGTGATATTGGTATTTCTGCTTCTGCAGCATCTGTCACAGCAGCTGCACAACCACAGCTATTACTAATAACCCTGAAACTGATGCTTCTGTACGGCTGGTTATAATATAACTGCTGCTACTTGTTATCAATACATTTCTATTACTATGTTTACAACTACTACTACAGATGTTACTATTGCTACATCTACCATGGTTATAGAAATTACTATAATTACTATAAACATTACCATAAGAGGTACTGTGTCAGCAGCTACTAATAAAACTACTGATTATTATTTATTATTAAACATGACAGGAGACATACGGAGACAATGTGTTTTGGTTTTCTTACATTTATTCACAACACATGAAGAAATCTCATGACACATGAAGACTTTGTTTTCATCATGGAGAAGTCATTAGTAATTAATCACTTATAAAATTCCCAAGAGCAGAGGAGAAATCGGAGCGCAGGATAAAACCACAAACTCACGCCTGCTTTCCTTCTGCGGAGAGACACATGCGTAGCTTTGCATCCGTGAACAGTGTACGATTTTCTGCCAGTCAGTGTAGTAACCACCTCGCTGCAGCTCCCCTGCGTCTCCTGATGTCCCACGTGTTGCTAACGTGGCATTTAGAGCCCACGAGCGCGACCTTTGAACGTTCACATCAAGAGAAAGTCTCATTTGAATCTTGCACACAGCTGTAAACATCAGCCTGTGACTGTGCAAGGGTCTGAAAACATGCAGAAATCTGCAGGAGTGTGTGTGCGGGTCGATGTTGTGTGCACATAACGGCTGCGGAGGATATCTGAAACAATTGTGTTGACGTATTTTAGTTGAAAGTGGGTTTTTAAAGTGTATTTAAGAGTCTTTGTCTTTATTGGCTAGTAAACCTGCAGTTAGCTGCTGTAGTGTGTTAGCTTGTGAAATCACATCTGTTCAGTTGTGTTCGTCAGATGAGATCCAAAGACGGATGTGTGTTGTTATTTCTATTAAGTTTTCTGAAATTGGTGTAAAAGGTCAAAAAATTACATCTTTTGATTCGGTTTGTATTTTTAGGACTGGATCTCCTTTTAAAGTCCAGCTGCATAGATTCAATTATTTCTGACCACATCACCAAGTTGGTGGAATTCTTCTACGTTACAGGTTGGAAGAATCTCACCTCATCATCAGATACATGAGTGAACATGGACAGGACTCACATACAGAAACATATTAGTTCGGTTATTTAGTTTATCATTAAAGAAAACGCCAAATAAACCAGTGACTCCTGCTTTAAAAATATCATTCACATTCATCTGTGATGGAAATATTTGGTGTAATTGATAATGGATCAGTCTTAAAAGTGTGGTTGTCAGGTGATGAGGAACCAGCGCACGGTGCTTCGTCACTGAGGAGAGACACAGAGAGAGGAAGATGAAGGAGACTGAAAATATTGTCACATTCGAGTGATGAGACTTAAAGTGTGTGGGCTTTGTTTGGTACCACAGATGGCACACAAACACCCACGCACACACAAACACCCACGCACACACACACACACACACGCGCACGCACACACACACACACACACACACACACGCACACGCACACGCACACACACACGCACACGCACACGCACACACACACGCACACTGTTGTCTCCTGTCAAACACGTCTCCCTGAATAGTAAAGCATCGTCTTAAAGCCACAAAACCAAAAAGGTTGATGAGATAAAACGATTCTGAGTAAATCTGTTTTGTTTTGAGGTGTTTTCACATTCCTGGAACACGTTCACTACCTGGCCTCGCGTCACCTTTTTGTTTGTTTATGAGAAACACTTGTGATGGAGTTCCCCCCCCCCCCCCTCCCCCCCCTCCCGACACATGTCGTGTGAGGGAACAATCGGCTAATGTGAGGTGGAGAGATCATGTGTTCGAGCGCAGGTTTACAAGCTCACAGCTTCTTATCTGATCTGACGCCGTGTCACTAAAGCAGAACTCGGAATTTTCATCCTGAACTGGACTTTCACATCATTTTCTATCATGTTTATCACTTCTGAGGAAGAAAAGATTCGACGAATTTCATAGTCATAAACCGTGTCAAAGTTATTTGCTGTGAACTCTATGACACAATTTAACCAAACAAAACCATAATTACTAGATTTTAGATCTATGATCTGTAAGAAATGTGTTTTTAATCTGCAGTGAGAGTGGAGTTTGTCTGTGTGAGGTTTGATGCCGTGTAGATTAATATGAGGGGGTGATGCACGCAGCCTAAACACACTGTATATACCCTAATGCTAACTTCTTCATATTGTTATAACATCATTTCATTACGACAATATTAACACGGTAAATGACAGAAGATTCGTTAATCTTTAATCTGTGGATAGTGTTTCTTATCTAATTGGTTAAAAATGTTAATACATTACTATACTACATGATGTTGTTTTTCATTCCTACCATATAATCATAAATACATGTTTTGCTCTGTTGATGCTTCAGGTTGTGTTTATAGTCCGATAGGATGCAGAGATACTGTACCTTGAAAGTTTCTGATCAATATAAACTTAAATAATCTCTCAAGCTCTATTGATTGTCTATTGCTCAAGCTCATCTTTGTGGACAAACCGTATTTCTACCTTCTGTTGCCCGGGGTCACCAGTGTCATCCTGTGGTCGACAAGTCAGGCTTTTCCTCTGCAGACTCACTTCTCTATGTGAGAGCTGACAAAGACGTGAACGGACATTCTACAAGTTGTCTTTGCTCGATGTCTGAAATCTTGGATTTTTGGTGATGACACTAATATAAAATCAGTTTTTTAGTTGTGACTGCTGGGTAACATATTGTTTTCACGAACCACGTTTCAGTGACTATTTCATCCTTGTTTCAGTGTCTGACAACAGAAACAGAGAAGATTGAGAAACTACGGTGGCCCTAAAGCTCAGAGCAACAACAACCTCGTCAATTTGGCAACACATGTGCCAAATAGACAAACACGCTAAAGAGACACATGAGTTGTCAAATTGATGAATTGATGAAATTGAAACTGCTGTGTCTGTGCAGAGAGAAGCAGATAAACTGGCTAAAGACGATGCTCGATGCAAATAATCCTCAGCGACGTTCGATGTTTTGCAGCGGTTCCCACGAAACGTGTCCTGAGTTGTCTCACACATGTCGTCCTGCCGTCCACTGGGTCTCGACCCGCTCTCGTCCGGCTGCTGTTTGTCATCAGTGACTCTGAGGATGAGGCAGACGGCGGCGTGAGACACAACAGGTCTGTTCGCTGCAGCAGAACAAATAACAGGAGGTTTAATTCACTTGGAGCTGCCATCCTGATTTATCTCTGCGCCGCTTTGAATTGCAGAGGGCCGCTGCCAGCTGGCAGAGGGCGGACTGAGCCGAGGACTGACTAACATGGCATCGACAGCTTGAGGAGGGTTTATTCTGGTCCCACTTTTTTATCATATTTCTTTTTAACCGCCTTGGATTTTTTAAAGACACGCTATGTGAGGACTGAACTGGAGGGCAGCGACCTGGCAGAGAAGACGTGTCCTCCACAGAGAAGCAGTGTTTTATCACCGCTGTCAAACGGTGGACTGGATAATTGGTCTTTTGTGGATGATGCAGAACTCACCACAAAGCCACCACTGTTCTCGTGTTTACATTTCAAATGAGGGACGGGTTGAGAAGAGTCTGTGGCCTTTGAGGCGCAATAAAAAAAAGATTACTCACAGTTTAAACTCAGAGTTTAGTCGAAGCTGCTTCTGGGTCAAGAATCAGATGGTTATAGAAGTCAAGATGATGTAAGTGCTTCTAAATCTACTTTAAATCTACAGATTCTGACATTTTAAGGACAGACGTCAAGCTGTAATGGTGAATTGGTCGTGAAGCTTCAGTATCAGGTCACAAAGAGACAGATGGAAAAGGCTTGAGGCTGGTTCGGGCACCGTGGCACCGTCATGTCTGTTTGTCAAGAAGTGAGTCTGTTCGGCAAATAAGTAGACACGACGACAAATGACGACATTTTACAAAACACAACATCAAATCACAAAACACCCAAAACTCATTGTGTTTTGTGATTTTCCATTGTGTGTTCTTCTTTGTCGTTGTGTGTTCTTCTTTTTTGTCGTTGTGTTTTCTGCCACCCTGGTTATGACAGCACATAACGTGACAGCTGAGACACTGATAATAGATAAATGACATCCTCATCACATGGGAAAACACAAAGTACGTGTAGTTTCCCGAAGTCTGGGCATTTCTCATCACCCTGTTTTGCGTAATAAGAAGAGTGCAACACTCTGCACTAGTTATTTGATGAAAGCCTCCACATGACGAGCTGTAACGGACCTGAATCCCCTTGTTGTCGTTCTACACATATATTGTATATCACTACACTCGTGTGCGTATACGACACAGTTTTAGCTCCTGATGCTGTTTCCTGTTGTGACGAGTTATTTCCATCTGCTTTGCCTGAATCAATGTTTTCTGACAAATTACACAGGTCAGGTCCCGATGCACAGCAAACTTCAGATTTCAGAGTCCAGCTGTAGTCGTGTTGTCTCACTGTGTGCGTTGTGTGCGTTGTGTAGCTGTGAAGCGTTATCCAACGATGTTGACACATGTCTTTCACCACGGCTGCATCAGGACACACGGCGACGGTCAACAGCTGAGTGGTTATTTGACTCTGGGGGGGGGGTTAGTGAGGAGCTCTTCTCTGAAACACACATATTCATCCGTTTGTTGTCAGGTTTTTGTGTTTGTTCTCAGTAACATTGTGGTTCACCACTGTAGGAAAGTACAGTAAATTCAAATGTTTTGGCTGCAGAGTGAGAACTGAGCCGCACCTCTTACCTCATCAGCCCTGTGATATGAGAACCACAGAAAAGCCATCAGTACGTTCTGCATCTGCATAAAAACTGTGTCTTATTCACAATCTGTGGGAAAACAGCAGATCACATGAAATGTCAAACAATTCAAACAAGAGACATAGTACCGGCACCCAACCTAAATTTGTTCCTTTCAAAAGTAGATTAAAAATGTTTCCTCACAAATAAGAGGAAACATCTTCTCCCCATCAGGGTGAATTTGTCAGTAATTGCATCTTTAAAATGACATTTGTTTTTATTACGACAGTGCAGTGAGATAATATCATGCAGCGTCAAATGTAAATTGGCATCCAATTGTATTTTTGTCTTCCGTTGTTAAACTGGCTCTAATCTTCTTGCAGAAATGGAAGATTATATCACTTGTTGAATAAGGTTTTTTCAAACGTAAATATAGACAGAAATTACTGGGGTTTTTTACACCCATGTGTGTGCCGCGTGTGAATATATGTGTGTGTTTGTGTGTCTGCATCCTCTCCCACTTGTGGTTATCTTGTCCCAGGCCGTGGGAGGTTTGCAGTCTTTCACATAAGGATAGCACGTTGTCTGAATGCCACCGACACACACACACACACACACACTTTTTTGCGATGTACAAACTGATAAACAGACACACACACGCTATTGGGTGTTAAAAAAAAAGGTGCTAACATTTAAAGGACATGTTTTCACTTCACCTCCTACTTGACCAGACAAAAAAAACAGGTTTCAAGTGTAAATACTTTAAGAGTGTTTGTGAATGTAAGTTACATATTTTAAATCTGCAGTAAACATACTTAATGTCGAGCAGAGAGACTTTCCTGTCATTTCACAGGCGATTTATTTTTGTTGCTCTTATTCTTGTTGATAACTTTTCCAGTGTTTGTTTGTTGGTGGTAAACTGGTAAAGACTCGCAGTTTCCCCGACGGTACGACGGAGCTGAGCCGAGTGTTGTTTGCTCAGTTTGAAGGAATAAATATCAGCAGGTGATGTCGAGGCTGATTGAGTCCACTCCACTAATCCGTCACATGATAAAACGTTTCGTACCTTCAGGCCTCATTGTTTCTGGATCCTTCCACACTTTACATATAGGAAGAGAGTGGGAGGTGTGGGAGTTTGATTCTAAACACTTCACTGGCCTCACAAGAACGAGTGCTTCTGTTGTGTTTCATTTTTAATACCTTTTAATAAAAAGGATATTAATGAGTTCTGGATTGTTTCGTTTAGACCTGAAGCTGTCAAGCTATGAAACCGGGTGAGAAAGTGTTGATTAAATTATAGATCTGGAGTCCGATCTGCTTCAGGACGAATGGAAATCTGTCTGAATGAGACACGGGGCTCGACTACGACGTGTGTGAGCTTGTTGATGGATCTGGGTTCAAAGCTACACTGACTGGAGAACTACACAATAAACCAAATGAAGTCAGCCACTGATCAGTGCTTCATTCAGCAGGTGGACAGACACAGGAAAGATATGTGCTGGTAGAAAATGTCACTCCACCGGTGGACAGATGCATTTTTATTTATTTTATTATTTCAGCCGCTTAAATTCAAGCTGCACCAACTTGCACACACACACTGATATGGACTCATCCAGCCACGTGCCATCAGCCATTAGACTGCACAGCGCCACAGCACCTACAGTCCAACACTGAAATCTATATCTCTGGAAAGAAGTGCTGCACATTTTGCACAACTTTGATCCCTGTATATTGCACAGTGTTGACAGCCTTGTGTGTATATGTAGCATTTTCTTTACTTTTATGTATATATTCCTATTTGTATTCCTATTTTTATACATTCCCCTTTCTCTGCTACTTTCTCCTGCTGCTGTGTCATCTGTGAATTTTCTCTACGGAGGATAAATAGAGGTAAATCATATTGGTTACTTCCCAGACCCATATCTCTCTCTATTAGTCACAATGAGTTCAGTTCAAACCACTTGATTAGATAATTAACACCACATGATCCAGATCTCTCTCAGTTCACTATGAAAACACTGAGATGTATTTATTGTTGGATTATTTGAAAAAATGATGCCACATGGTTGCATAAGTCTTAAGTTCTAACAAGCAGCAGAAATATTGTATATAATCATGGAGTGGTTGTTATCTTGAGTTCAGTTAGTGTGTGTGTGTGTGTGTGTGTGTGTGTGGGGCCTCGTTGAAACCGCTCGTCTCACTTCAACACTTTCAACAGAGGGTGGTGTCGTTTTCACATCTCACTTCAAAATGGAGTCAGCTGCTTTTAGGCCACAGCTCTCCTACGGACTCTCGTTCTTTGTCTGCAGCCTCCCTCACTCCTCCGCTCGGTCTGAGCTGTAATTTGCAACACGCACCACAGCTTAACCAACACGTCTTTCCCTCTTTCTTCTCTCTTTCTTATCTTCTTTTCTCTCTCTCTCTCTCTCTCTCTCTCTCTCTCTCTCTCTCTCTCTCTCTCTCTCTCTCATGTTTCTGCTTCAAAACATTTAGAGTCACAAGAGAACACTTACATAACATGTACATTAAATTCTCCTTTTTGGAATAGTTTTACCCTTTTAATATATCCACAACACTTTTCTTTTTAATTTTATTTTCTGCTTCTTTTATTTTTTGCACGTTTTAAAATGTCAGTAGCAAAAAAATAGAGGGAGGCAAATTTGAGCTCTGAATCTGAATCCAAACAAAGACAGTTTTCAAGTTAGTTTTACTTGTTTAAACCCAGAGGTTATTGGGTTTACAATTGCTCTTATTTGTGGAGATTCTTTATTCAACCTTCCTTCTGTGTTCTCTCCTGTTTCTCTTCTGTTTTCTCCCCTTTTTTGAATTCAAACTTTCAGCGGCAGAGACAGAGGAAAAGCAGATTTCAGCTCTCCTACCCACCGCTCTCTCTTCCTCTCAGCTTCCTTTTCACGCTCACTGATCGCATCAAAGCCTCGACGTCTCTTCTTCTGCTCTCTGACTAATTTTGATAGTAGAAAGATGTCGGGTAAAACGCCAGATCTGTCCCCACTTTAGTTTTTAGGTGGCGCAACCGTGCTGGGTTGTGTCATGATTTTCAGGAGGGAAACAATACTGTGGGGGAAGATCGCCTCCAGCGACGGCTGTTTACGTCCCACAGAGATAAACTCGGTCTCTGCCGTGTGGGGAAAAATTGTCCATCTTGTTCCCAATTTTACTTTGTGTTTGCTGGTTTTGTTGCAAGCTAGAAAATTGTAGTCGGTGGCTACGGCTGCTGATGTGTCGCAGGCCCCTGAACGTTCCTCAGGATGTGTGTGTGTGTGCGTGACAAAGAAAGTATAAGAGTCGATGTCGGCGGCAGAGAGAATGCAAAGTAATTATTAAAACCCACACTTGTGCAGAAAGGCTTTTTTTGTGTGTGTGTTTTTTAATAAATAAAAGGAGCAGTAATAGTGAAACTGCCTCAGAGTGAGAATGTCTTTGATCGACGATCCTTTAAAGGTGACTCGTGGGCGGACTGGAGTTAAACGGTTATTCTCTTTTTATGCTACGATCTAAATATCTGAAAGTGTGATGCTGCACTGAAACACTCTTCTTATCTTTAAGAACATTTATGGCCAAATTTAATTCCATTTAGATTCAAAGGGATTTATTTCCTGATTGGTTCAAAATAATTCATCTAAACATAACAAAAAAAAACCTTCTGTAATATGAGCAATGCCTAATTTTTACACTTAATCTATAAATTAATTTCTCATATTGGGACAGAAACAAAAAAAATCTAACATGAGATGTTTTGTTTCTTTTTCTCACTTCAACATATACGAGTTCATCCAGGACATTTAAACTCAAACCCGAGACCGCGTGTCGTGTTATTTGGTGTCAGGCTTGTTTTCTTCTTATAAATAAATCCATAAGTCAAAGTGAAACCATGATGCTTTGGAGTGATAATATTACCAGAGCATCGGGGGAAATTTGCCTTGTTGAAGTGTTCGGTTCTCTGACAACCCACTCAGTTTCGACTGGAAAAAAATCTTTTAACCTTTTCTGCAAATGCATGTTAAAAAAAACAAAAAAAAAACAAGAGCAAAAAGAGAGTGAAATGAGGTTGACTTGATATTGTCAGGCTGCGAATATCCTGCTGTTTAATACTAAGAGTAGTAATTTAGTCGTGTATATAAACACTCACTTTGACTCATCTCTTTTTATTTACACCTTTTAACTTGAGCGTTTTCGTCACTTTTAGAATTTTTCCGTCTCACATCTCGGTCCTCGCTGGAGCTTCGATCACGTCTCGGGTTGTGACTTGAGTCGAGCAGTTTCAAAATGAGTCGTGAGATATTTCAATGCAGGTTCTCGCAGTGCGACGCAGTTGTTTATCTTTACTGACTATGATTAATACCGACTTCTACTTTGATTCATCGTAGTAGATGTTTTGTTGAGGAGAAGTTTCTGATTGTTGAATTGACTGCAGTGGTACTGACTGCTTTTGCTTCGGCTTATGACCTGAATGCAGTTTGATATTTTAATCAAGTTCAATATCAAGTTTTATAGAGTTTAATAACTCTTTAGACTTTTTTTGTCTTGATTTTATTACAATAGTTTTTTTAATTACAGTCCAGTAAATTGGTTAAATGATTCCTTCAGTATTTATTTGAAGTTTAGGGAAATGAATTACAGAATAACTTACAAGAGCTAATATACTTTATATTTTTAACTGTAAACATGACTTGTCCTCACTATATTTCTGATCACTCTCCTTTGGGACTTGAGTGAAAGTGTTTGCAAATGTTGGTTTAAGAAATTAAATGTCAGACAGTGTGTGTGTGTGTGTGTGTGTGTGTGTGTTCGGTCTCTCTGATCTAGAACGAGACAATAAGTAAATAAAAACATGTTTATGGTTTCAGTCAGGCAGTGTGGAGTCCGTGTGGGTGGCATCACTTTGACTAATCACTAACTTGTTCCGTGTGTAACAGTGTGTGTGTATTTATACAGCTATACTTGTATCTTTTGAGCTGTGAATGAGCACTGATCTGTATGTGTAGTATGTAATACAGGTAAATATGCGTGTGTGTGTGTGTGTGTGTGTGTACTTAATATTTTATATATTTGTGTGCATGTGTGATTAGTGTGTTTGTGGTTTATTTCTGGTTGCTTTAGGGGCTTTAATAATTCAACAGTGTGTGTGTGTGTGTGTGTGTGTGTGTGTGTGTGTGTGTGTGTGTGTGTGTGTGTGTGTGTGTGTGTGTGTGTGTGTGTGTGTGTGTGTGTGTGTGTGTGTGTGTGTGTGTGAGAGAGAAATATTTGTCTAAATAGTATGTTCAGTTCTCATTGTGTCTTTTTGCACATCATGTGTCTTTGTAGACAATGTGTGTGTTAACAGTGTGAGTGCATGTAAGTATATGTAATAGCTGTTAATGTTGTTTTTGCTATTACTGATACCAACACACCAAGCTTGTTTGTGTGTGTGTACTTGTGCAGGATTTGTCAACACTGCAACTCTGTATTGTTGTCCATATGTGGGCTGCGTCTGTAGTGTGTGTGTGTGTGTGTGTGTGTGTGCATGTTTTGTTGTACTATTATTGATATGAATGTTGTTATCATGTGCAGGTACATGAGGCCTAGATGTGTTTATTGTCTGCTTCTGTATTGACCCACATAAAACTGTTATTACAGGTTCTTTAGCATGTTTCCCCCGTGTTAATGTGGGTTTGAGGACGTGCACTCAGTCTAAATTGACCGTAGGTGTGAGTGATGATTGTTTCTCTATTTTACGGGGACGGAGGTTTATATATCGCTTTCTTTTGCAACCACATCAAACACCGATTCCTTTATTCTGAGTGAGTGTTGGGTTGTTGTCAGTCACCGGATCTCATCCTCAGCTGATGTGTACGTGCTCTTTTTTTAAAGAGAATACATGTAAATGTCAGGTGTCCTCAGACTTTGTCTGCCGTGTCCTGGTGTGTGTGTGTCCTGGTGTGTGAAGCTGTGTCTCCTGTACTGCATGTGTTAAAATGTCCTGTACCCTGTGTGTGTTTATTTGAGCGCACGTGTGGTAAGAGCTTGTTCCCTCTTCTCGCTGCTCATCATCTGTCCCAGGTGACATTTACACATTCAAATCAGAGATTGTTTATCGTTGTTTGAAGCACATGACAAGATTTCATGCTTCTTTTTTTTTTCAAGATAACCACCGAGGTGACTGCAGCACGTAGAGACGCTGCCTCGTTTACCATCAGCCTCACCCAGCACAGACATGATGCTCTGTGGGCGTCTCCTCTCCCAGTTTCAGGAACTAAGAGGGTCAGCCTGGTGTTTTTGAGCTTCACCACTATGTTGCTGACCTTTTGTACATATCAGGTTCGGTAAAGAAAGAAAAGTTTTTAAAGAAAAAAAAATGGAAGTTGCAAAATGAACCAGTTTTTTATTTTTAACTCATGCTGCAGTGGAGCCTGTAGAATCCAAAACAAGGAGGAAGTAACGTTAAAACTCAAATAAACTTTTAGGTCAAATTAGGATGTTACTATTCAGCCTTTTTTTATTTTTTTATTTCCTGCACTGTACGCCTTACACTTCTTTAAATTACTTTCCTTCTACGTAAAGCTTGAACAATCCCTTTTACTGACTCCTACAGAGCAACAGAGCAAACACAAAGTAGTTTTATTTTTTCTTGTATATGCACGTGAAAACAAAGGTAGAAGGGCAGGTGGAAAAAAAAATCCTGGATCTATCTTGACATATCTGTGAAAATAGTAGTTTCAGTAGTTTTTGTGTAATCTTGCAAAAAAAGAGACAAACAATGAAAACCTGACATGAAAGAAAGAGAAGAACTGCTCCGTCATCACTGAGCTTTGTTATCTCATATCTTCACTTTCACAAATGTTCATAATGTTGGTTCATATCAGTGATGTTTTTTAGGAGTTTCCAGTGAAAACGCTTTTATTTTTTTAAATCAATTTCTGACCCCGTACACACACACACACACACACACACACACACACACACACACACACACACACACCTGGTATTTACATGTGGTTTCTGTGATCCGATCCCAAGTGGACGGCTCTAAGTTCAGGTGTGAACGCACTCAGATCAAATATAGATCCAATCACACGTGTGTCCACAGTCGCTGAACAGTGTGAACGTGAATCCTGGGCCACGTGTGAAGGAACAACTCAGCTGACGTCCTCTGACCCGCTGCAGTTTCACCATGAACTGAACCTATGCTTTTTCTCATCTGAACCCACACACTGTTTTGTTTGTGGCCCAAATATCAAACTAACATCATTTGGTCTTAACTAACACGGATGACATACGTGTTGCGTGTAGAGCAGGGAAGTGGTCACAGGAGACTCGTTCACTCTGATGCTGAGGTGTGAACACACGTGCTCAGCACCGGCCACTTGTGATGGGAGGATTAAAACCAGGTCCGATCGGGGTCTTTTAGTCGCTGTGCTGTGTTCAGGCCTCGGTTCTCTGTGTCGTCACAGTTATTTGTCAGTTTTACCTGAGCCTTTAATTTCAGCCTCTTGAAACAGAAATTCACACGACACATGATTTTCACGCACACGTACACATCGATCGTGTTTTTCTCGTCTTCATTTCAACTCCTGTTTTCGATATTACTGTCCCATGTTGATTTACATGACAGAATAAGAGCGTCTCAGTCCTGCAGGGGGGGTCGAGTTACTCGTCAGGTATCCATGTGACTGAAGTGATATTAATTGCAGCAGCGTGTTGTTCTGCTTGTCCGAGGTGTCACGTGTTCGGGTGGTTTGTTTCAGTCTCTGCTGCAGGAGCGTGGTATCAGATTTATTTTTAATGGGTGTAAGAGAACATGTTAAAGCCTGTTGGGTACAAATTTGCACATGCAGACAAATATTTAAAATAGCATTTATTTTTGTTGTTGTAGTCTTGACATTTTAAAAACCAGGTGACTTCTGACTCATTCATCCTCGAAACCCATCAAAGGAAAACAAACATTCCTCATCATTGACCTTATAAAAGTGTATCTGACCTAATACAGCGTATTTACATATTCATGTCATGTCAGGCTCTTCTGAAGAAATTACCAGTTTTAGCAGAACTGGTGTGAAGATTGCAATTTATTATCTGTCACTTTTATTTTATACATCTTTGCTTTTGTGCAATGTCACTAAGTGACCGTTGAATGTGTGAATGTTGATCTAAGTAAAGATTCTATCACCTTTCTGTGACGACCAGAATCTGGATGATGATGTAAATTGGATATTTTTAAAGTCTGATTTTGTCACTTGATTCGGTTCATTTCCACTTTTTCTTCTTTTAACCCATCATTAGAATCAGATTATAAACCTTTCAGATGATTTTTACTGGGGAATGTTTACTTTCACTTCATTATTCTAGATATAATAAATACCAGGAACATAAGGACTTTTCAATGCAAGGCTGCAATAATTCATCCACAGCTTTTCCACCTGTAAACTCAGCACGTGTTGTAATGTTGTTAATTTAAATTTTCAGAGTAGGAATCATGAATTTACTTGGCTCAGTTTTGTGGATTAAATTTAAAAGATATTTAAATGTGTCATATAGCAGCTGTGTTGTCTTATAATATATTTAAACATCTTTGGAGAGTCAAAGTCAAGATGAACAGTAACAGTCACAGGTTTTTAATAGAATTTTACATTTTTTAAAACGATTTAGTGTGTAAAGACTTGCATGTCTGACGAGTATCAACACATTCATTGTACCTCAGAACAATTCAGAGGCTGCGTGTGTTTGAAATGTAAATTTGAGAGCGACGACACACGTGCCTCCGATGACAGAGCTTCACGTTAACGACCTGTGTAATCTAATTAAGCACGCTCAGAGCTGTGATACAGAGTTCTACAGGGGTGGGTGGGTTGACACACAACCGACATGTGCGACACATCAGAAAAATACTTTCATATGTTTTGTTGAATTTTATGTTTACTCTTTGACCCCATTTCATTTCCTCAGCTCAGTTCTGTTTCTGTGACGGTGCGTTTGCTGCTGTCGGCCGTGACCTGCATCACCGCCTCCGTTACATGTACATGTTTCACAGCGGCGACCGTGCGCTGAGAATTGAGAACGTGTTGGATTTTCCCTGTTCTCCGCTGCCTCAGCACCTCACTGATATTAAACCTCTCACTTCCTTTTTGAAGCCGTGTTGTTTACAAGCCGACGGGCTATTTTTACTGGAGGCCTCGAAAAGGACGTTTTCTGGATGCAGTGTGTGGGAGCCACTGACGGTCTGTGACCGTTAGTTTAAGTTAGAAATATTTGCTCATCACTCCCATCGTAGCTTTGTAATCAAACCTGGGGGTGGGGGTGACTAAGTCGGAGCCTTGACACCAAACACTAACCTGTTCTACTGCTGCAATAAACATTTCACCGTGAGTTGTCCGACTGGAATGTATTTAAGTGTTGAATTAAACAAAGTAAATGAACTATAGGTGCAACTTTTTCTCAAACGTTATTAAACCAGGCAAATTAGACATAAGCGACTTGATGGGAAGGTTCATTTGACCTAATTGAGCAGCTCCACGGGGAGTTAGTAGGTTCAAGGTCAGAGGTCAGGGCTTCTAGTTCATACAGTGTAATGTTGGCGTACAGACTCATCGTGAAATCATACCAGGAAGGAGTCGTCGGTAAAGCGATTCCTGAGATCTCTCATCTCCGCCACATTTCTTTAATGACGTGAAGAGGCTGAAGGGTTCAGACAGCGACTTGTTGCTTCCTATCGTCGTGATACATCCTCCAAACTTTCCTGTGTCTTGTGCAACAGGTTAAAAAACAGGAGTAACAGGATGTCCACTTGTTCTCCACTGCATTGTTCAGAATCTCATCTCTCTCTCTCTCTCTCTCTCTCTCTCTCTCTCTCTCTCTCTCTCTCTCTCTCTCTCTCTCTCTCTCTCTCTCTCTCTCTCTGTCTCTCTCTGTCTCTCTGTCTCTCTCTGTCTCTCTCTGTCTCTCTGTCTCTCTCTGTCTCTCTCTGTTTACCCGGAGAAGCTGTAAAAAGTTGTGTTACTGAAGTGTCTCGAGGCTCCAGTTACATGTTCCATTTTCTGTTTTGTAGAACCCCAGCTCCTGTTTTGTAACAGAGTCTGTTTATTACAGTTTCTCTTATAGATCTATAGATTTAAAAAAAAAAGAGGCTCAGCCACAGAGGTTGTGTCTCCCCCCCCCCCCCCCCTGTTAGATCCTCTTTTTTACCTTGTGTCTGCTGCACGCACGCACACACACACACACACACACACACACACACACACACACACACACACAGTCTCCAGGTTTAGTCAAAACGCTGCCCACACAAAGGCCTCTTTGCATCTGTCTGCTGTGTGGGACGGTTTTTCAGACATTGTCTCATGTGTCAAACAAATTCTCACACACGCCGGTGAACTGTGACTTAGAAAGATCACGAGACACAAAACAAAACCAGGACTCCTGCGACGGTAAAACATGCAGAAAGATCAGAGGGTTCATTTAGTTTGACTTCTGTGAGGGCGGGTTTGACTCCAGAGAATATTCCAGTCCTGTGAGTGACCTTGTTTCAATTTACGGTTGTGCCATTGTGAGGAAGCTCCAGATTTAATCTGGAGCATCTGGATTTATTTCTTTGCATGCTGAAAGATTTTCTATTTGCTAAATTTTGAAATTGAAATTATATCACACATATTACAATTACTGTAAATTGTGTGACTCGATATTAGAGCTTTGGCTTGTACGCTTAATTTAAACATGAAACGAGGTGTAGTCATCCAGTGTCTTTCAGTGGTAACCACATGTGAGAGGATTGAGTTACGTGACAGGGGCTTCGGCACAGAAAGAAAATTTCTCTGGAATTGTTATTTCGGTTTTCTGTGAGAAAATCTCTGTGTTTCAGCACGGAAACGGATATTTCTCAACAGCAGCGTACTGAGTGTTCCTCCGCCGCAGCACAGTCTTTGCACCATTCATACCGAGAGTCGGCGTGTGATACAAGAGTGTGATTTCATAACACGCATAAGAAAATGCTCATCAAAATATCAGAGGGAAATTAGGCAAGATTTTTTAACTGAAGACTTGATTGTTTTTCTCAGAAGCTGCAGATCTCATCGCTGCACAGGGACGAGTCCACATCCTCATTTTACAGGTTGCAACTCAAATCATGTAGTAATTCTAAGACAAGAACAATATAGAAGTACATCAAACATTACAATAATGAGTGAGTGAATGAGGGTGTAAGTATTTATACTTCATAACTGGTGCTTTTATACTGAAGTCATCAAACTGACTTACACCCATGACACCAAAGCTGTTTTCAGACGTGCACTGAACTCCGCACATTTTCCAGAGGGGCTGAATGTCTGAGTCAGATACTCTGGACATTTTCCAGAACTTTTACTGCCGGACGTTTATTAAAATGTCCGCGTGAGCCCATGTGAGAGCACAACGAGAAAATGTCCAGAGAAAAATGAAAAATAGGAGCCATACACCCAGAAGACGAAGACGACAACTGACAGAGACAATGAGATATCGTTGACTGTTCTGTGTAACAAAGCAAGTGTCTCTGTTATGGGACTAATGCAGGATTATCAGATTATATCTTAGATCTGGGAGCTTTTGGGAATAAGGGCCGACTCCGGTGTCAATGTGCTGTAAACAAAACTACTGCACCTTTCTGCAGCTAAATGTCACGTCCTGCCTCCTGCTGCTCGACCCTGATGCTAATAATAATAATAATAATAATAATGTTCGGAGCCAGTTTTCTGGAGTTCGTGTCTGAAAACAGCTCAGATAAACGCAGGGAAGGATATTAAAATAATCCTTAAGATAGAAAAACTCTAAGCACTGAGACTCCCGACTTCATGAATTCAATTTCTAGCCTTTTTTGGGACTTAATTCTTTGCCTTTATTTTGTATTGTTGTTATTTGTCATGAGGCAAAAGATAAAGACTTGGATTTCTTTCTCTTGCAGGTCTCACGTGCAGGTTTCCACCACGTTGAAGCGGAGAGGAAACCACCATGAACATCTGGTAGGTGTTTGCACATTGTTAACTACTGGACGCTTTGGCCATCTGATCAGTGCTGTGTTTATCTCACATAATCCCCAACCCTTCCTGGGAGGTCTCGCATGCGAGATGGTGAGAGATGGATTTACAGGTTGATATTTGTAATGAAGGCTTTTTAAACACTGCAAACATAGGAAGCTGCTGAGCTGCAGTAAATGTGGTTTTTATTTGTCTTTTTTATTCTCTGTTCATTTTCCGCTCTAAATCTGATTTCCCCGTAATTCCACTGATGTCATTTCTCCGACAGCAGCGGCTTGTTCAAGTTCTCTTGCTGTGGTTTTTCTGTTTTATCAGAAAATATCAAACCTCAGGGTAAATAATTCACTTGCCCTGTCAAGGTCTTAAATCTGAACTCTGCCTTGACATCAGTTAGTGTCTAATAAATATAATGTAGTGATAATAACTCAGTGTCAGTGTCCAGTCTCCATTGCAGTAATATTTAATCTTAAAGAGAGGATCTACAAATATCGTAGTTACCTGAGGTCAGGATGCAAAACAATAAATAATAATAATTTGATTAATCAGATATTTCGACTTTTTGACCATTACATTCATTACACATGCTACATGTAGCACACGAGCACCTGAGAGCTGTTTTAAGATGAAGGTGAAAATGTTCTCCAATACAGCAAAATATGAATAAACAGTAAATAATAAACAAACGATGCAGATTACAAGCGTCTCCACAACAACAAATCTGTCACATCCTCTTCTCTCTTGCATTTTAGTTTCTCTCTCACGTGCGGCTGCAGCAGATTAATCAGCTAAAGTGCAACACGTCCATTCGTCGTTCAGTGATCAATACTGACGGCATCACGGCCTCGTGAGAAAACAGTGTGGGAGCAGCTGATGAAGACTTCACATGATGCAGCTCTGCAGTCACATATGACATCTAGACACCATGTTTGTAGTTTGACAGGAAGTTCACACCTTCATCACGATTATTAAAGTGCGATCATGTCGTCGTGGGCGGAGGAAATGGTTTGATAACTGCGGATCGTGTTGTGCTTGTCACGTCCTCTTGGAATAAAGGCTGTGCGTGAGTCTGTGTGAATCTGCACAGTTCACTGACTGGAAACTGAACATCTGAATGTGGAACGCGACCGTTTCACATCATGTTCCATCAGTCCTGCACCCGGACACTAATCCCACATAAACAAAACGTTCCAGCACAAAAGCAGCAGATGTTCATTTTCCCTCAGAAAGACTTGGAGCAGAAGAAGCTTTATTCCTGGACTTGTTTTGAAAGCTGGGTGTGTGCGACCACATCCAATTTGTGGTAAATGTCTCACCTCCCTCTTGTTCTGGTCTCAGCCATCTTATCTCAACATCCCTCCAGTCAGCAGCGCAGCTCCTATTTCCTGTGAAATGAAAACGATTAATCATTCACTCCGACTCTGAAGGGATTCGTTTTTTTTTCCACACTAACTGCTTCCATTTCGAGGGAAGTCAAAGTAGATGTGACACAAACTCAAATTCTGGGAAGTTCTGTTAATGATGTTAAACCTTTTACATGTTTGTTTGTAAGCGAAACACCAAAAACTAAATTATGACATGTTAAACATGCGAGTTGGGACCAATATGAACCAAACGACACAGACGTGATGCAAATTTCTGAAAAACAGACGTTAAATTGCTCTGTTTTCTCTCTTTGGTCACAAAGGATCAGTTTGTGAGTCTTACATACCGACTGTGACAGGATGTGACTTCTTCATGAACAAAAAAAAATCATACTTGTATCTGCTCTCTGTGGCCAACATTATTTTGAAATCCAGATGTTGTACATGTGCAGTTTATGTGTCAGCTTTGTTTAATGTCTTTAGTGTTGAACAATTAATAAATAATAAAGCAATGTCCTATTATTAGATATTGATATGAAGAAACAAGCAAAAGTAGTGCATTGGTTTGGCATCACTGTTGTTATAATTTTAGAATAATCATGTGTCGTGTCATCAGCACATTAGTAATATTCACGTTGGTTTAATAATGTTATTTTAATTGAAGTCGGCACATTTAAAGAAATAAAAGATAAGCATTCACTCCAGTTTATTAGGTACACCTAGATCAAACAGTGCAGTTTAATACAGTTTAGCAATTATACGATAAGTTTGTTTTTAAACCGTATTCAACCATATGGTTATTTTAGACCTTGTTGTGTTGTGGATTTTTAGCAGTAGTGTTAAGTAGATGTGCCAAATTCAGTTTATTGGGGGTTGGCAACCAACGTCAAGGTGCATTTCCGCTGGTGTGCCTAACAAATCGGCAGAGGAGATGAATCTATTGATAAGGAGCAGAATGATAAATCCGCTGCACACGTCCCTCACCTTCACCTCCGACCTGCAGCCAATTCATACAGCTGCTGTTTAACTCCCTGAAAGCTGCTGATGCAGGTTTTCACTTCATCAGAGGAGACGACAAACAGAGCATCGGCTCATCCGTCAAATCTCCTCTCAGCAGTAATGAACCGAGCGGAGAAACTCTGCGGCGTAACCGCTGATCTTTGACCCCAGAGACATTTGTATTCACACTTACGGACTGAAAGTAATGAGAGTGGAGAGCGTTGGGTGTTTCAGCTGCTCTCTCCACAAACTGGTGTCTCCAGAGGCTGATGGAAGTTCTCTGTTAGCTTCACACCTCGTCGATAATTCGTTCAGTAAATATGGAGCTGCACAGTTAATACTGATCCTCATCTTATACTGATCCGTCATGTTGTTCTGATGTAATCATAGGGAAATAAAACACTGTCTTAAACCAGTAGGATTTCAAGAGAAAGGATGCGGTGATAATCTTGGAATATATTTACAAATAATGAAAAGCACATCATCTCTCTCGCTCTCTCTCTCTCTACTTAAGGGTTTATATATATTGATATAATCCATCTTTCAGAAATTTGATTTTATTAGTCTACACTCAATATTTAGATTTGAACGTTGAATCACTTTCCTACGCACGGAAAACATCCGATTGTTTGACCTACTTAAAAAATGACATCATTAAATAACACAAAAAAGAATTCAGTCTGTTTAAGTTCAACTTAACGAGTTAAATCAACAAATACTAACTTTAGTTTGATTTGTTGTAAGTGTTTTTTAAATGGTAATTTTCCGTCACAATTAAATCTTAAACTGTAGAAGAGTGCCCTGATGTATTAGTGCATAAATGGAAATAAACAAGTGTTTTATTATTATTTTAAACCTCTGCATGAAGGCAGGTGTAGTGAGAGAGGACAAGTTTCTGTGAAACATGTAAACATAATCAGTTAGAAGCTTTTTTAAAACATCCTGTCACTGTTTTCAATAAATCTCCCCCTCCACTTAATCAGGCAGGAAGACGGAGCATCTATCAGGCTGGTTCCTCCCGGCCCCTCAGTCGGTTATTCATCATCGTCATGCGAGAGGAAAAACATCTCTGCAGCGAATGAAGTCACGTCCCTTTAATCCCTTTATTGTCTTGAATGTCTTCTGTGAAGACAGTGATGCAGTTGTTTTAATCCTGAACGAGCATAGACCTGAAATTTCAGAATTGATCTCACATCCTGAAAACCTGATTTCATCAAGACACCTTGTTGTTGACAGAAATATCTAACACCTGTACTGGAATAGAAAGAACTTTCAAAAAGCCAAAGAGTGGAAATTAAAACGTGTTTTCACGTCGACGTCGAGTCTGAAACAAATCGGTGCTTTGCTTAAAAAGGGCAAACGACTAATTCATCTCCTCAGCTCTCAACAGAAAGATTAAACGTGTTGGAGACTCAGAGCGTCTCGCCTGTGGTGGGTGTAATGGTGTGAGGAGAGAGAGAGGGGGGGGGGTTATAAATGGAAGGTTGTAATTTATCTTTTTTACACTTCTGACAAGGTCTTTAATCACAGTGTCCGACGATGGCACTTTAACTTGGCTGGAGACGTTCAACCTCTGGAGGGAAGCCTGTCGATTAGTAGAGATCTGTTTTCATAAGAAAAGGTGTGTGTGTGTGTGTGTGTGTGTGTGTGTGTGTGTGTGTGTGTGTGTTTGCATGAGATAGAGCTGCCCAAGGAGTTTGTGTCTTCATCAGCGTTTGTTTCTATATTACACAAAAACAACTCAACCCCCCCCCCCCCACCAAACTTTCTTTAATGTTGCAATCAGCATATTTTGGGAACTGATGTTTATGAGTGAGTGGATTTGGTGCAGATCCAAATAAAAATCCCTATCTAGTGAATTTAACTGTGGTTTCTTGGTGCAGGTTATGCATCTGCTCTTTACTGAGTCACAGTCTACTTTCAATTGTGGCTACAGGAAAAATGTGTGTGTAGAAATATAATCTTGACTCCATGACCATAAATTACGAGTAATTGACAAAAAATACTTGACAAGATGGAAAATCTGTCTGAGTATTTATACGTTCTTTCCTCCTTTCTTTATCTTTTGAAAACACACTAACACAGGACAAATGAGTCGCGATCATCAGCACATTCACGACACATATAATAAAATAAATAAAATGCTGCAGGGTTTGCAGGACAGGATCACAGCGTCACTGGTACTTATTTATTTAGTGTTTTTAGTTGATTTAAGGGAGTATTTATATTACAATAAACACCACAATGAATATGAGCAGATTCCTGTAAAAAGGGAACTTACATGTTTTCCAGAGTTTTCATCTGTTAAAAAACTCAAACATAAACATCTGCCAACATCTTTCATCTCTTCGGGTGATGCAGAAAGCTCAAGGGAAGAGGTCCTGTTGTCTGTTGTTGAGCCAAAACTGAAATGATCGTTTCTTTCCTGTAAAGCTTTACAGTAAAAAAAACCAAACAGTGCTTTGATCTGTTCAGACTGGACAGACGGGTGGTTAAATCAAAGTGACCCTAATTATTATGACCTTCTTTAAATCTGACCTCTGAGAGTTGGATTGCAGACATATTCCTAATGGTGAGGGGGACTGGGACTTTAAGACGTTTTGTTATGTTATACCATATTGTAGAATATTAACACTGGACAATCTGAGGAACCGTGATAACTTGCACCTTATTTTGTTCCTTTTTGTTTGGTTTCTTTTTTTGGAAATCGTGTTTCCTTCTCTGCAGGTCTGCAAATAACATTTTATTTAAGAGCAATAAGAGCTGCGCAGTTTGTGCTGCACCGTTTTCTGTTCCAGACTCTTTAGTTCACTCTTTCTACTATAATGGGTTCCTGTGCACCTCCTGTTCCCATCAGCTTATGAACTTATTTTCCTTGTGCGTTTTCTTTCTACTCCTCCCGCATCCTAACAATGTTTTTCTTCTGCTGTTCCAGATGACATGCTGCTGAGTCAGTTTGGGGTAATGACATCATGAGATGGCTGGTGGACGGAGACCGCAGCCAGCGCAGCAGAGGAGCTGCTGGGGTTGTGAGGCGCGGTTTGCAGCTGCTGGTTCGAAAAAACACACAAATGTGCTCTGGATTTCGTGAACAATTTGTTGAAATGTTGAAGGGAAGAACACATTCATGAGGTCTGAAGGGGCCGTGAGGAGGGATTCTGTTGTTGCATTGCACCAGACACCCATTAAACACCTGCAGGAGGATGTAATTTTCCGAGTGCTGAGGATTGGCAAACGTTGTGCAGCCTGTGGGCTCCACGCCCAGTGAAGTACATCCTGAATGCTGGTGACCACAGGAAGTAACACACAAGTAAAAGATAACGTAGACTCTGAAGGCAAGTGGGATTAACATTATTTATTTATCATGAAACCAGTTGCTGTGAGGCTTTATCACATGTTGAATCATTAAGAGACTAAGAGTGAAAGAGGAACTAAGGTAATGGATTTTACATGTAAATTAAGTGTAATATGTCTATTTTTTACTTAGTGAAATATATTTTGTTTTCCTGGAAGATAAACACTTTATAAACAAATAACTTGAAGCTGATTTTTGCTGAAAAAATATACAAAGTGTTGTGGAATAAGAACAGTTTGTTAAACAAATAATTTAATCAGAAGAACAGACATTAAACTAACGGACACCCTGAAGTGTGAGTCGCTCGTCACAGGGAAACAAGCGGATCTGGAAAGTTGTGATTGTAGAACACTGTGTGCTCACAGATGATCCATTGTTCTGTCAAGTGAATAACAGTCAATTTGTGCAGAATCTTTTTTCAAAACAATAGAAAAGACAGATTTTATTCACACGTCCATTGAACGTGTGTGTGTGTGTAGGTAGCTAATGCATCTTCCCTTTATTTCAATAATGCATTTAATAAATTAACTAACAATTCAGTATATTCAGTGTATAGAAACCAGGTCATTGTGTACAGTCAGTGCATCAATGTAATTTAAGGATGTGATTCATGTTATTTACATTTTCTCAGTTAATCGTCTATTAAAGGACAAAATGTTAAGTTTCACAAACTCCAAGTTAACGTCTTTAGATTATTTGTTTTGTCCAACACTTAAATCTCAAAACTACTTTTATAGCCAGACTTATATTGACTTTTGCCGGCCAATGCTAATACTGATTTTAGAGAGTTTAAAATTTCCAATATATATATATAACCCTTATGACAAAGAAATATTGTAGAAATGTTAAATGTTGTATTTAAATTTACAGTTTAATCATAAACTTATTTATAAATCAAAAAACACAAATACAACCAAATATATAGAACTTGAAATAAGTTTTCTTCATTGCTTATTCTATTAAATAAACTTACTCATAACTCATACCTGTGCATAAAACACACAAAAAACATTTGTGTGTTTCTCCTTAAATCCGTTTTTATGATCATAGCAGCTTGTCAAAAGCCTGAAGGAAGTGTGTGTGTGTGTGTGTGTGTGTGTGTGTGTGTGTGTGTGTGTGTGTGTGTGTGTGTGTGTGTGTGTGTGTGTGTGTGTGTGTGTGTGTGTGTGTGTGTGTGTGTGTGTGTGTGTGTGTGTGTGTGTCTTGAACGGGAAAGAGTGTGTGTGAGAGAGGACGGATATTTAAAACTTCTACATTTTAAATTCCGGGCCTGTTGAGTAAAGTTTAGCAGAAGTGAATCCTGCCTGTGAGAAATTACACTCCACCAATAAAACATCACACACTGAGGAAGTTGTCTGTTGTTTTGGTGTTTGAAGGAGCACAATGAAACTACACCTCACGTGTCATGTAGTGAACGTCTAGAACGTTTGGTGTACCTGCTCGCATGAGACTCAAATATTTAATATTAATCATCTGCAACCTGCTTCTTACTGGTTTTAACCCACGACATCACGTCACCCCAGGTCCCTGCTTTTCTCTCGTCTCTTTTAGAATTGATTACTTTTCAAAGCCCCAAGCTACATCATAGAAATGTTGACCACTGATGTGCTGGATTCTCAAGGTGACGGGGCCTTTGCCATCAGGATCCCTCGGCTTCGGCACGACCTGAGGAGATAAGGCTCGAAGAGGCAGTGACGTCCTTTAGATCACTTCTTAAAACCTGTTTTTATAGACTGAACACAGACTAAACTGAAATCAAAACCTCCATCAAACTCTCAGACGCCTCAATGCCAAAGTAAAAGAGCATTTCTGGGTTTGGCAGCTGTAACGTCAATGTCAGTTAGTAGGATTAAAACCTACTGGACAGATTGGCACATAAGGACGGTGGAAGGATATGGTTCCAGGCATTTTGGAGAACAATTTGTGAATCTATCTAAATCTATATGTGTTGTGCAATTTGGTGCAGATCCAAATGAAAGTTCAGATCTTGACGAAGACGTGAAGAGAGTTTGTGGCGATAAGAGCCGACGTCTGGGTCGAAAAACACACGATCTCTCCGCGGATGAAGTTCCATCCTGCCTCCACCTGCTGCTCCACCTCTCACCTGAATCCTGCGGATAATTTGTTGCTGTCGTGAACACGTCTGAGCAGAGAACCTCCCGCTGCAGGACAATCTATCTTGTCTCAATCTCAAACCAGTTTGAATATTTTCCAACATTTGAAATGTTCTAACTTTAATAACACAACACATGCTCCAGTGGGATATTTTAAGATATGATAACCAGACACTCTGGTTTTTTTCTCCAGCCTCCAATTGTCTGAGAATTTCAATCGTCACAGTAAAAGAAAAGATGTTTCAGTTGTTTTTCCTCTGGAGTTCAGGTGCAGCACAGGTAGATCCCCCAGGTGAGGCTACTGTAACACAACTCCCTCGCAGCAGTGAGTCAGCAGAGTGTTTTCGCTGCAGCACACGTCAGACGATAAAGAGGCCATAAAGCGATATTAATCAAGATGTGGTTCACTTGTACTCTGGCACCTGCACGTCTGTGAGGGTGACAGGTCGAATGGGATTTACCTCTGGTGGTTTGGGTTCAGTGTTGTTGTTTCACAAAATCAAATTCAAACCTTTACTTCTGTAATGATGTTACATTTTAGAATTACTCGAGTTCTCTTTGATTGAATCCTGCCAGACAAAAGGACTGTCAGATGCTTTTTTAATGCAGATGTCAGCCATTTAGTGCTTAAACAGTTAGTTTGTTTTTTTATTTTATTCTTTAGGATTTGATCAGTTTGTGTTTATGCATCTTTAGACGATACAAACTTATAGGGTGAAACCTGAGTATGTGTGTGTGTGTATGTGTCACAATCATTTCGGTGCCTCAGGCCTTTAAGCAGCACTGACTGAGAATACGCCCTGACATGTCTAAAAGCAATCGCTTGCCACACACTCTCCCAAGTACACGCACACGCACGCACACAGACACACACACACACACACTCTTAAATCTGCAGGGCTGAGATACACTAACACACACACACACACACACACTCTCTTAAATCTGCAGGGCTGACATACACACACACATATACACACACAATGTGACGCTGAAGCTTCAATAAAACACACTCGCAGTCATGCACTGTGGTTAGAGCCAGCTGTGCAGGCTGGTTTACAGCCCAGACAAGATACCAGGGACTGTACTGGTAAAACTAACAACTAGCACTGAGCTCAACAACAGCGACTGTGACGAGGAGGAATTCTGTGAAACCTCACGTATGAGCTGCTCCCTGCAGAGATAAGCCCGACAGGTCACTTCACCCTGAGGCTGGGCAAAGGTTCATTTACTGTTCCAAAGCTTTGCAAATTACAATTCAATCTTTTTATGATTCAACTGCAAACTGTTGAGTTTTTATTCTTGTCTTTGTGTTTATTGAGACTCCTTGGTCAGCTCTGGTTGTTTAAAATGTGCTTCATAAATAAACTTGACTTAATGACATATGCTCTCGCTCATTTGTGTTTGTGGAACTACTTTCTCGCGTGTTGCTCTTGTGTAATTTGTCAATATTTTGAAATCCCCTTGTGTTCATCGTATTTGAATGGCGGCAGACGCCTGGGGAACTGTCTGCACATTGCAGGCCACTGCTAGATACCACAGATGGACTTCTTGCATCTGTGCATTTGAGTGGTTCATGTGAGTATATCTACTAGAGTAGTTATGTGTAATCAAACTCAAACTTTCTGATCCAGGTTCCTGTCAAGGATCTGTACAAGCATCTAATCTGTAATGTCTTGCAACACCAGCCTGTGAGTCTGGGGATTTTCCATAAGTATTCATGGGGGAAAACAGGGGTGTGTCGTCTTTAACTCTCTAATACTGTGACAAAAGGTTCTTTTCTCTCCTGCCCATCATTATTTACGACTCACAATGTCAATAAGGGAAATTAGGAACTCTTCATGAGCTCTTTGCCAAGAAGACAAATATTCACAGAGGCAGTGAGGTGCAGTTTGATCTGTGGCGAGTGTGATGATGCAGGAGGACTTTCACCAAACCTGTCCATTGAATTAGTTTGTACTTTGTTCTACATTTGATTCTGAGATGCTGATTTCAAACAATCTACAGGAAAAGAGAAAGAGCAGATGAACGTGGACTTGGTTTGTTGAGGAACAGCTGGAGGTATTCATCCTCCTGCTGACGCACTTTAAAAACATCTGCACAGGAAGAGGGTGCAACGAGATGACGCACTTAACTCGTGTCAATCAAAAGTTCAAACGGTTGTAAAACGTGATGGAAATGCTGAATTCATGTTTTGATTTCTATAATAAGAATAATGACTTTATTTGTCAAGCACTTTTCAACACAAGTAACAAAGTGCTTCACAACAATAAGTCAAAAACCCAGCCTCCTCCATGTTGACAGACATGGACCAAACACTAAAGTTAAAGTACAAATTAAATAAATGTTTCTCAAAGAGGGTTTCTGGTTTCAATTAGTCATTTGATGCCATATATGGTGTGACAGGGGCATGATTGACAGCTGAGACTGGCTCGCGATTGGTCAGGCAGGTGTATCAGCGGGACTTCGACAGCACGACTCTACTCTCCACTGACTCCAAGTGATGTGTGAGTCACCGGCGCAAGATGGTGGTACCTGTTCCCAAGAGGCTTCCATTTTGTACAGTGGAGGGAAGTGGAGACGTGTCGTCCATCTTTATGACCACGTTTATCCAATTTTTGTCTCTTAAATGGATGTTAAAGTTATGTGCTTTATATATATATGTACAACACGATTTACCACACTTTGCTCTTTGCTCTTATCAGTACAACTGTTCCACCTTAAACAAGCTTAATAACGTTTTAACAATATCTTGAGATATTGTTTTTTTTTACATTTTTAGAACAGGCCTTAGTCAGCTTAGTCCTGGTAAACTACCTAATCACCATATCTGAAGACTTTCCCTCTTGAGGTCATGTGTTACACAAAGAGGAAGAAACAGAGTGCACATAGTGAACCACTGACACTGCACATGGCCTCTTTGCATTTAAAGAAAAACATTTTTGGCCATGGGTTTTGTTTTTTTTCATAATTTCACAACCACATTTTACTGTTTCACCAGCTACTTTTATATTTTCGATATTGTACTTCTACCTGGGACAGTAAGAATACAGATTATTGATGTTTTAAGATAATGTTTAAGTTGTCATGTCGAGTTACCTGTTGAGATGAAGAACTGTGCAGGAACAAAAACATTTGTTTAACCAATTCAGTGACAAGTGAGTCGACTCGTGCACTGACACGTGCACACACACAGACACGTTACACATTGGGCTATTTTGGAAGTAGCTGAATAGTTAACATTTACATCAGTTGCGTGGGGCATGATGTGCACCGACAGCGTTGTTAAATGTCAGATCTATTTTAGTTGCAGTGTGTTGTCGACCAATTTCAACATTAAATGATGCCCCGAAAGGTTGTAATCAAAAATTATCTTTAGCAAATTGGCATTTAAGAATGTGAAACCAAATACTGGAACATTTGCAACACAACTTGAATAAAATATAATAGTATTCACCTTGAAGATATGACAGATTTAGTCATTTGTGACCAACGTTCTTCTTGTTGTTTGTAACAATGTTAAGAAAATGCTATGCAAATAAAGTTCATCATTTTAATATGAAATTTAAATTGTGTTCTCATTTCACCTGTCTTACCCTTTAATATGTGGAAACATTAAAAAAACATTAACCTGTGTCGCAAAAAGATTTGAACCCGCTGCGTGAGAACAAGTCTTGTGCAACTCATGTCAAGCCACATGTGAAGGGTTAAGAGTAAGCTTAGGTTAAAAAGGAGAAGCTTGTTGCTGTGGAGAGGAGACACACAAACACACACACGCACACACACACACACAAACACACACACTCAGTGGCGAGGCTTCTGTTAAGAGGGAGCGCACTGTCTTTCTTGTTTAGACAGACCATAGGGACAATAGGCGGACATGTTGAAATCTGAAACTGCACAGTCACACTCGAGCTGACGTTGTCGTGCATGATATCACCGGGAAGTGCTGGGATGTGTTGTTGTTTGGGCTTTAATTTGTGACGTCAATGAAAATTATTATCCAAATAAAAACCTAAATGACTACATGATGTCAAATTTACACCCCTGTCACATATACGTGATCTATCAAACCTTCTCCTCCTGCTCCCTTCCAATCAGCGCGTGGTGAGGAAGTAAATACAACATTTGCTTCCTGTGACGAGGCAACTCTCAGCATGGAGTTCAACTTCGGTGAACTTTGACCCACGATACTCGCTTTGCATCCGCGAATGTGTGTTAGACGATTATGTCCAAATGAATGTCTGCTAAATGTGTGTTCATTCAAAAGTACCTGCAGTCCTATTTTCTTACTTTTTATGATTTTTATTCTTTAGGATTTAACTTCACCATCCAAATGAATGAGCACAAGAAGAAAGAGCTTTTTTTTATTATTCAGGATTTCATACTTTGGGATTCTATCTACTGGTGTCAAGCCTGGTCTTGAACAGCTCATATATGCACACGGGAACAGTTTGGCTGCCTGATGAGACACAAGAGCAGAGAGCTACAGAGCAGTGTTAATATACCCGTACAAAAAAAGCTCAGCCAATCACGTAAGAGGACAGTGACCAGCAAAACCAATCAGCTGCCATACGGGTAAATGTCTGCACAGACATGCTCACAACAGCAACAAATCCTCAGCGTTATTCAAACGAGAGGTGGAGCAGCCGGCTGCAGCCGACAGAGGCAGGAAGTGATGTATTATCTCCGCTGCAGAGATCATGTGATTTTATACACAACACACAGACATTGGTCATCAAACTCTCTCAACTCACTGGAAGATAGTTGTTTTTTCTTCATTTTTGTGTATGTCACAAAAACCACACACACACACACACACACACACACACACTCCCCACTCGCTCGTGGTGGATCCAGCAGGGGAACTCCTGTCTCTGTCTGAAAGCAGCCATAGTGTTAAAAGATGAGTCACAGTGGGGTAAGTAGAGGCAGGAAGCTGATTGGTGGGAAGAGTTCTGAGTCACCAAGCAACAGCTCCTCATTGGTTGGAGGAGCAGCCAATAGCAAGTGAGCTATAGGGAACCAGTTTTGTAGCTATTATAATGGCATTATAAAGAAATTGGTCATATTAAGCTCAGAACCATAATAAGTCCCGGTTTTACTGCAGTTATTTTAACCCCGAAACAGACCAGGTACATGTAAAGTATTCAAACCTCTATTCACGCAACATCTTATAGAAACTGCCGGTTTATGTGGATTTAAACTCATGTTGAGGATCAAACTAGCTTTAAAACAGACCAATAGCCGGATTGCCTGGCTACAGTATAAGGATAAGGAATAAAAGAATTAACATTACAGCAAAGCCAAGATGAGGAGCCAGGGTTGAATTTCGCAGGATTCATTGTGTTAGCACTTGATGATCGATGAACCTAATGCTTGGTGCCGGCACGCAATCAGCATGACGACAATCCCAGTGTCATGCTCGGGACACACAATATGGTGAGCTTTCATGCTAACATGCCATGCTAGCTATCGATACAACGCTAAAGAGAAGTAGGCCACAAGAGAAATGAAATCTGACTGACACCAGTTTCTCCAGCTGCCGCTGCCTCATATTTCACATTAACGGGATTTTCAAAAATGTGTCAACACCTCTCATGAAATACGAAGTTGATATTTTTCCAATTTGGGCAAAAACAATAGTAAAAAGGTATGAAACTTAAATGGCAGCAATGGAATAATAATAGAGGGAGTGAGAAGGACAATATTAGGTCAGTTAAGTGTATTGATCATTCAAATGTTGTTAAGTTTCATAAAGTGTGAGTTTCAGGATGAGAGTGAACATGTTAGTCATCAAAAAGGAAGGTTTGTGTTTCCACATTAGACATAAAGAAGTCAGTCAAACTTAAGACAGTGAACTTCTGTCAAAGGTGGTAACAGCAAATAAGTTTAACCACCTTCAATGTCAAACTTTTGGTTTAAGAATAAATGAGTTGTATTAAAGACATTCGTGTTGATCAAGGTGGGTTTACTGACAAGTTGGGAAGAAAAAAAAACGCCTACAGACAGTGAAACTTAAAAGCTAAGGAAGGGCATACAGTATCACACACACACACACACACACACACACACACACTGTGCATCTGTATGAGCACGAGAGAAATATTCTGGGAAGAGTTGCACAGATACAGACCGGAGGGAATGGAAGGCGGATACTCACAGGTAATTGTTGTTGGTTTCGGTCGGAGGCAGTTTATCCTTGTAATTTGAATGAGCATCAGAAGTAGCTTCCCTGTCAGGGACAATAAAACAAGAATCACAATGGAATAACATATTATAAAATACATTGTAGGTCACGAAAACACCTCCATATAAAACCTTTATTTACAAGCGCTTTATAGATCAGTTATAAATCAGTCATAATAACCGTTGGGCCCTCAGATAAAAATAAACTCCTGATTTACCAATTTCACATTGACTTAGTGATTCAATTTCAACCTACTTTTTGTCTTTTACATTCTTAATGGCCTTTAACGAATCTATAAAGCATCAGTAAATGATTTGTTGACCATTAACAAAACCATTAAGAGCAGTAAACCCAGTCAGGTCGATAATTACTGTACGATTACAAGCAGAGTTTCCAGTTATCAAACTGTTTGACTCCAAACTGATTCCAGGCTTTAATCAGCTCAGTGGACAAAGTCATCTTGTCGACTCCTCTGCTTCAAAGAAAGTGTCGTAGAACCAGCTACAGAAAGTGAAACCAAGAAAAATTCCAGCAAGGATGACTCTATGGAAAAGATTTGGAAGATGCATGTGAGTGTGAGTGTGAGACATGTGGGAGAAGCCATTTTGAGCAGGCGGCCCATTCATTTAGTCTTAATGGGAATCCGAAGTATCCCAGGCTGGACCAGCACTAGAGGATAGTCGTGCTTTCAGGTTCGGGCTTTGTGGATTCAGGCCTGATCTTTTGTTTGTTTCACAGACAAAATCTTCACGTCACACACTGGATCGGAATCTTGACGATTTCAAGTCGCAAATTCCAACAAGTGTCACCAACCGGTTGTTACATTTGTGTGTTTAGAACTGAAACATGGCTTAAATAAGACATTTGTCTCCTGTGCCAGGAGGACAGTAGAGAAGGAGGACAAACGTGTTTAATGTGATACCAGTGTGAATGTTTATTTTCTGAGATTTGTTTTTTTGGTGCCAAACACGGCCCCGACAATCAAAACCAGCTGATGATGCCATGTTTAGTTTCCTCACACACGTTTCTGTAGTTTCCCAATTCTCAGAAATCGTTTGATTAAACGGCCGGTGTGTGGTTTCAACTTATGAGTAAAATATTTCCAAATCAGTTAAGATTTCAAAATGTGCAGCAGGCATTAGCTTCCTCCTACTTTCAAGTGGAGCGGGAAACCATCAGCGTGCACAAAACAGGAAATACCAAAGTTAACGGAATTCAAATTGGAGTTCACACGAACCAACCGACTCAAAACAAGAATCCATTTTTTTATTTTTATTTAAATGTATCTCTTGAAAGTCAGAGGAGGAACCAGCTACTCCACCTTGCAGCCTCAGCATGCTCACAGATTCACATCAGACTGACACAAAGAACCTCACCGATTGGTCCAAATAGAAATGAAGGCGGAGCTTGGAGTGTGGTGTGATTACCAGTAAGTGAGGCCAGATCCCGACGGAAAGTACCTGAAGATTTTAAATGAGCCAGTAGTCAGGATGGGGTCAACTGTGTTCATAGTGTACGTGTGTGTGTGTGTGTGTGTGTGTATATATATATGTGTGTGTCAGTGTGTGTGTGTGTGTATATATACCCTCTAACCCTCTTCCAGCAAAAACACTGACCTTGTCAGGACCAGTGGACCTCATGGGGACCAGGTGTGGTTTTAAGGAGTCAGGACGTTACTTCTGAGGTCCTAGTTCACGTTAGGGACAAGATGTGATGTGTGTGTGGTTTCTTTCCCATTTACAGAAAAAGATGCATCACTTGTTTCAGAAGAGTAATTACCACCAATGATCTGCTGCTGTTGAGGAGCTGGTCACATGATGGACTCATGACGGACTCAGAAAAACAAGTGTTCAGGCTCATTCAGGCAGAAGAGGAAGTTGAAGAGATGTAAACAAAGACTGACGCTCATTGTTGTGCTACGAGTTCATGGATTCATGAGAATGAGGTTAAAATTAAAATGAATTCAAAGTTGAGGACGGAGACACAGACACTTGTCACATGGACACCACAGTGTTTTGCTTTTATTTGGCTCAGTGACCCATATTTTCCATGACACAGGAGGATTTTAGATGTGGTTCACCGGACTGTAAGAAGGTTCTGTGTCCACATCAAAAGACAAAACACACACACACACACACAAGCAGAAAACACATCTTCTGACTGTTTTTTAATATAGTTTTGCCTAATGTTGAATTAATGGTGACCCCATATTGAGAGGCTTGAGCCTTCCTGCAGCGGCTGCAGGTTCGGTTGCAGCCCGGCCCTTTGCTGCTCTAAACACTGAATTTACTCAACTTACGAACAACATGCACTCTGATGATGATCGTGGTCATATGATGACATGATGACGAACGTCTACAGGGTTCACCCTGATTCACCCTGATGACTATTCAGCTGAACGTTTTTGAAGGAGAGAAACGTTTACTCTGTAGTAAAAATAAAATGTGTGGTTAGATACTTCAACAGTTGCATCACAGGGGACGTTACAGTGGCTGACGATGACAAGGAACCAACAACCCTTCATTAATGTCTTATAACTGCAGACTACTTTTTGACTTTTAAGTTCTTAATGGCCTTTAAACAAATCTATAAAGCATCAGTAAATTATCTGTCAACCATTAACACAACCATTAAGAGCAGTAAACCCAGTCAGGTCGATAATTACTGTACGATTACAAGCAGAGTTTCCAGTTATCAAACTGTTTGACTCTCCACTCGGGTGTTTCTTCCTTCTGACTCCAAACTGATTCCAGGCTTTAATCAGCTCAGTGGACAAAGTCATCTTGTCGACTCCTCTGCTTCAAAGAAAGTGTCGTAGAACCAGCTACAGAAAGTGAAACCAAGAAAAATTCCAGCAAGGATGACTATGGAAAAGATTTGGAAGATGCATGTGAGTGTGAGTGTGAGACATGTGGGAGAAGCCATTTTGAGGTGGCAGTTCATTCATTTTGTCCTACTGGGAATCAGAAGTTACTGGTCTGGGCTGGACCAGCACTCGAGGATAGTCGTGCTTTCAGGTTCAGGCTTCAGCTTCAACAGCTGCATCACAGGGGACGTTACAGTGGCTGACGATGACAAGTGTCTCATAATAGACAATGAAAAACCACAGTTCCCTGCTGTGGTGTTTCTACAGATGTTGTAATGTATTTATCAGAAAAGCTTCACTCACATCTACACAGGCTGCACTAGTTCCCTGTGTGTTTTCCTCGGTAGAGCATGTGCGTCATGAACTGAATTCTGATGTAGTCACTTACAAACGTGGTTAACGGGCATCATGAGTACAACTTCCTCATTTTCCATTTCTGGGAAATCAAGGTACAGTATCTGAGAGGGCAACTCGTTTTAGACACTTTTCCTGTTTGCTTCCCTTTTCTCTTTTGAAAAATAATTTCCATTTCCAGTCTGTTTGTGTGTAACAATTTATGCTGACTTGTCCAACAAGCTACAGATATGACCCTGTAGTAAAATACTTAAAATACCTTAGACTGCAAGAGGGAAATGTTTGTCTTAAATAGTTTGTTTGTTTGAAATAGTTACAAATCACAAACATCAAACCATTTCCTCAACTTACATGAGTGAGTCAGGGTCCAATATGCAACCTATGTATAAACATTGTGAATATAAATGAAGAATAAATGAAAAGCTTATAGATATTCACTGCAGTTTAAATTCATATAAAAGAAAATTCATCCTGAAATCAAAAAGTCAAGATCAGATTGATTTAATTAATTTATTGGACGTATTGAACGTTTTCTGTGCAAAGACCACATTAATTATTTTTGATTGTCTGTAACATATGAATCTTTACCCTGGTGGTCTGGGTCACATCTATGACAGAACAACCTTGACTGGTTAAAAGAAACCAGCATCAACTGCTACAGAAACCAGAAGCCTCCTTAGTGGCCTCCTGTGTTTAACTGTTGACCCACATAACCAACCCTCTTTGGCTCAATAGCGATCACACGTTTCTTCTTTTGATCTCAACAGACAAGAATTCATAAATAAGCGGCAATGGAGAGGGAACTCATGTGTCATATCCTCTCGTCATCATTTTCGACTGACTCACTGATGCAGATGAGTGCACCAGGAAAACATGCATACAGAGATTTTCCTGAAAAGATATTTAAAGTGGAACTTGTGCAATTCAGTGATTTAGTTCTTCACTTCCACTCCTAAAACCTGAAGCAGTGAATTGAGAAATTCAGAGTCACAAATAGACCCTCCATTACCCACAATGCAACGCGTGGGCATTTCATCAGAACGTCCCTGCCTGGTGAATGACCACATCGCTCAAACCCTCACACCCACACTCTCAGAGCCAGACTGGACTGTAGAAGCTCCACCGACAGAAGCTGCTTTGTCTCTTGTGAGAAAACAAACTGAACTTGATGTCCATCTCCACTGATCGTCACATTTCCTTCTGCAATTATTTCTCACCGCTCACTTTTTTTACGCCTTTTCATTTCAGCACAGCACAAAATTGCGCAACTCAATGCAACTGGAAGAAGCACAACGCGATGCAAAAACACAAAAACGGGACAATCGCAAGACGCAACGCTTCGCAACACAGACCTTCAGAGCACAACTGTGCATCTGAGATAAATGAAAACACTGAATGAAAATCTTATCATTGATGTTGCATCAAGCCTTTTAGCGTTTCACTTTATTCAGGTGTATCTCGCATCGTTCTCCCCCGAGTTCAGTGCAAAATAAAAGTGTTTTCGTAGCGTCTCGTTGCCCCAGGTGGTGGAGCAGCTTTGATACTTCTGTTTTTGAAGATGTGAAAAGCTTTTGATTCTGAAACCTGTGGCAGGGTTTTTGCAACAGCACCTGATTTTTTTAGCCTAAGTGGAGCTTAAAAGATCTTTCGGTGGCTTCACAGAGATTAGAAGTGTTTGTCTGTGTTCTTGCTTCACGGTCTCACAGTGAGACAAACAGCGGATGAAATTTCACAGAGGTCGTGTGATGAGACACATGACAGAAGAAGAGGAAGTGGGGTGAAAGAAGATCATTTTCAATCTTCACTCATCCAGGAAAGCCACCCTGACACAGTACTTTGCACAAGCACTTTCCATAACCTGATCCAACATTTCTATAAACACTGTTCAAATCAAATATCTTGTGGTGACTTCAGGTTATTTCGTTTTAAATCTGGTCCACAGCTGAATCTGTTGCTGGTTTGTTTGCTCTCATGAATCACTGGAAAACGTCCAAACCAAACAGCTTTTCCACCGGAGAGGTTCAGCTCAGCAGTGGTGGGTTCAGTGCCAAAGCTTTGCATGGTCCTGGATGATTTCGATTCCAGCATTTGGTTCAGATTATGGACTAAATTTGTTTATTTAATGTGTGGTGTAAAAATTAATCATTGTAATCTGATACCAAAGTTGTCAATGCAGCATGGAGGGAAATCTTCAGGATTAAACGACATTTAGATCCCCTAAATCGTTTAATTACATAGTTAAACTTGAGTAGTTTAACTTGGTTCCAGTTAAAATAACATCACTTTTCTGCCCTGTGATCAGAACCATAGCCAGAATTTTACAATAAATCCTGCAGGTCCACCCAGTGCAACTTACATATATGCACATATATATATATATATAAAATTCAGTTTCTGAAAGTAGCCAAATTAAAAAAATTGTTGAGTTGAAAATGTTGGAATCTGCCCTTAAAGTATTAAACCTGTGTGGGATTAAAATTTGATGTTTCTAGAAACTCACTGTCTTCAATGGCACAGGCAACTATAGGCAACACATGAGCTGCATCCAGTTTCCTGTTTGAATAACAGAAGCTCTTGACTTTCTTCACCTGTAAGAAAATTCTATTTATTTGTAGTAACTACATGAAAAGTATATTTTCAGATTTTGATTTTGATATGAAAACAGGTTTGAAGACAATCTCTTGAAAAGTGTCCAACAAAAGTCATTTAACTTGTCTTTAACCAAAGAGGGATAAGATCTTATGTTGTTTGGGGGAATATCACAAGACAGAGTAACACTGAATCTCACTGTGAGTCACTGAATGACGTGATTGCTCTATTAAACCCCACCAATTATATGTTGTGTGAGACAAACCTGTCATTAACCCCGAGGGCACGGCAACAGCACCAAACCTCTGCCTCAATATTCTCTACATGGCTCAAACATTCAGTTTCACGTCTAATGTTGGGTGAGATTTACAATTACAAGCTTTAAGCATTGATAAGTTACAGTTGTGTATTTTGTCAAATGTAAACAGACTTGACTTCCTACACTTTTGCCCTTTTGACCTGACAGACTCACACACACTCACACTTACATGTCGCTTTAACTGAGACAAAAGAAATAGCACAGAATGTGAAGTGAGAAAGGGAAGATGAGAAGAAGAAGAAGAAGAAGTGGCTTTGTGAACATCATTCATCCGGGGTTGCAGGAGGAACCGGAGCCAATCCCAGCTGACATTGGGATTGGTTTAACAGTCCAATCGTCTAATAAAGGAACATTACTGAAGCAGGGGGTGACGTATATTAAAGCAAACAAACATACAACAATGAGAAAGAGTGAATTTCACACACTCAGAGATCAGTTCTTTAAATGAATTTTAATTCTGATTGTTTTCATCAAGATTCACCAATGTGGAAATACGCCCTATTTCTCAATGTTAAAGAAAGTGGAAAATAATTCCCAGATCTGCACCGAAACTTTATGCTGTCTTTCCTGACACATATGACCTCCTTCCACCAATTTCTGTGGAAATCTGTGCCGTTGTTTTTGTGTAATCTTGCTTCCAAACAAACAAATGGACAGGGGTCACCATTCATCTGTATATTAACAATTATTACAAGTTATTTAAGACCAAAAACAGAAATCACGACTGCTGTCTTTGTAATTTCAGCTTCTCTGCGGCTGAACCCCAGTTTGACATGGACGGACACGACCCGGGGACGTCCAGCGATTTGTAACAACAGCAGAAACCGTGTGTGATTGTAATCCTGTTTTTGCAAAGTAAGAATTTCCTCCCATGTGCATTTCTTTGTCGAACACACAGGACCCTGTGTTGTCATTTCTGCATCAACATGGTCTTTCTTCTGTCATTTAAAAAACACATGGAGGGAGAAAAAGGTCCAGAAGAGCCCACGATGTTCCTGTCAGAGCTTTGTGTAAATGTGAAGGTCACATAAATAAAACTTGTCTCATCCTCGGTTTTATATACGTACTTGTTCACTTTTATCCAGTTTTTCTCGAGGGGGTTTCCTGGAATTAGTGTTTATACAAGTGTCTCCCTTTAAAACAGCATTCAAACTTTACCCTCACAGTTGTGTCTGATGTGAAATCCCTCAGTATCTCACTGAGAGTCAGCTGCAGGCTTCAGGCCGGTGTGAAGGCCTCACGCTGCATTTCCTATTAAGAGGAGCAGGGGTTTGTTGGATGTTGGATGTGTAAACAGGAAGTGAGGTTGAGCCTGAGAGCCGCCACAGGAAGTGCATCAGTCAAACACAATTTATCATCTCCAAAAACTCACTTCAGCTTGTTGCCTTTTTACAGTAAGTTACATTTGTGGAAAGTGATATTTATATGACCCTGTGCTTTCTCATTGATGTTCTGTCAGTGTAAAGTCGGTTTGACACCTTTTCATCCGTTCCTCAATAAACTAACAACAGTTTATTAGCGACCATTGCAATTATTGTCATGTGTTTTGCTCTCTATTCTATACACAATTTGCTATATAAATAAATCTGCCTTGACTTGACTTGTGATTCCAGGTTCAACCTTAGATGTTATTTTTTTATAGGTCAGATGAAAATAAAAAAAAGATGTAACTATTCCTATAAACACACATTTAACAGCAATTACTTTAGTTTCCAAATGATCCCAAAAGCAAAAACAGCATTTCACACATAGTAAAACATCCACAGACAGGACTATTTGTAAGACACATTTAATGAGGACGAATAAACAGTAAAAACAACAGCTTTATGGTATCGGAGGGGCCATTTTGGATTTCGAAGTCAGGACACCGACCTTCCAAGTCGAAATTCCGACTTGAGGGGGCGCTCCAGCTCCAGCTGCAACTTCTGACTCAGAGGTCGGGTCAAGAAACAAATATGTAAATATATAAGTATGTCAAAGTACTCCTCTTACTTGAGGACCTGGAAATTTAAAGCTTATTTATGCTTAATGTATTTGTTGATTTGATAGGGACAGATTAATGAACATCAACAGCAGTATAAGACACCAAATGTTGGTGGCAAAGTTTCATCCGCTGGTCAGGTAAAAACAAACAATAAGAACGTGAGATTACAAGTAACAAAACGAAAGAAGGACAAGAACAGGGTTTGGATTTAGTTCCTTCTTTATTCCGTACAGGTTAAGTTGGGTGCTGTATATTAAAATTGGTACCTGCTTTGGTTTCCTGGGTGTTTTGCATTAACTCAGACAGGTTTTGTCTCGTCCTCATTGACTCATGGCTGCGGTGATTTTTCTCACAGTCTCTTGTGCATATCTGCTTCGTTTGGGCCACTTGAGTTAAATTGCTTGTGTCTTACATTTCACCGCTCTCCTTCACAGCGGTCTGGTTAAGTTGGTCGTGTTTCCTTCGCTGTGGCTCGGTTGTGGTTTGTCTCCTCTTTAGCTTGGATTTGTCGAGTTGACTCTGGAGCTTCTGGCTCGATTTGCCTCGGTGAGTCCAGCGCTGAGCGTCGGCTTTAGCTGCATCTCTTGCTTCAGTGCGGCTGATGTAACACTGAGCCAAAGCGCTGCAACACCACGGTGCTGCTCATGGAGATGCTTTGATAGAGACAGGCTCATATACTGTACGTGCATGGACACACACACACACACACAGTGGAAAATTCTCCCTGAGAGCCGCGGCCTTTTGAAGAAAAAGAAGAGGAACTGTCTTTTTGCTGCAGCGCTAATCAAAGGGACATAGTGTATCGTAGGAAGTGTTCGACATTTTAATGAGGGGATGTGAATAAAATGTACCGGGGTCACATGATGTAAGCTTCCGTGGAAAGAAATGTGCCACAGATGAAATACTGCAGGAGAAATGCAAATAACCGGCTGCCCTACAAACAGCTCACTACAGATTTCTCAAGCATTAAGCAACATCTTGTTTTGTTTTTAACAGCGTGTGTGTGCGTGTGTGTGTTGAGGAGGACGATGTGTGGATTTATCACATTTACACCGAGGTTCTGTCGACGAGGCCCAAGACACGAAAAGTACAACTTCCTTAAAATAAACCCTGCTCTTCACCTCAAGTTTTCTTCTTTCACGGACACAACCGCTCTTATTTCTCTCTCTCTCTTTTACCATCTTTTTTTTTACCACAATGCCAAATATATAGCGTGACTACACACTGTAGCTGTGTTTTCTCATATTGTTTAATGGGTGTAGAACTCAGGTTGTGGATTCATACTCATACCCGTCCATTTCTTTATTTGTTGGTTTGTTTGTTTGTTTTTCAGCAGAATTACACAAAAACTACTACACAGATTCACGATTTCTTTTAATCACTTTTCTTTAACGTTAACTCTTTTTTTTGATAGAAGGAAATCAAACGTATTCAGGGGACTGATCATTTTTGTGTGGAATTTGTCGCAGATCCAAATAGAAATAAAGATCTAGTATAGATTTAAATGTAGCTTCATGGGGGTAGCCTCTTTTTAGGAGCCGTATAGTAGCAGGTTTTGACTTGTAATAGATTATTTGTGCTTTTGACTTGAGCATCGTAATATGTCTTCCAGCTCAGGAGGCTCAAACACACACACACACACAAAAGACAACAGTTAATAGAGGAAGAGAATAGACTGGAGGTCTCTGACCACAGCATCCTGAATATGTTTTCCTCTTGGCCCCTGACAAAGCAAACACAACAGACGGAGCCCAGAGAGACACAGAGAGAGTCTAAGAGGAAACTACAGTACGTACACACCTGGTTCCTGCTGTGTTTTACTGAGGTGTGCGCTGCAGCCAAACCACTGAAAAGCACAAAGTGCGACCATGTTTAAAAGTGCACCGCGTGTAATCACGTCCCATGTTTTACTGTCAGTAGCATTAACACGTGTCTCTTGTACTTAAACAAACTCTTCTGGTTATTTTGTCAGTGAGGCAGCTTCTTGTCGCACCTCGTTAAATTGTTTTGTGTTAATTGCCCCAAAGTGTGGTCATTTCATTAAGTGCACTTTAACTTAGGAACATGAAACGTAGAAGAATAAAACTGAAAAATATCTTTACACTACATTTTGACCCTGTTCCTCTTTAAGACAGGACGTCAGGTTGAGTTAATGAAGACACAGATTTGAAGTTGCCTTGGTGTGGAAGCTGTGGCATTGAAGTAAAAGCAGGTCAGTTTAATGAGCTATAGCCAAAGGAGCTAATTATCTTGCAAAGTGAGAGTTGGTGGATGTTTGTGTGGAGGCTTGTTCAGACAGTCCAGATAATCACAACCCCATTAGCACAATTAAGCTTTTATAATCACCATATAAACATAAATAAAGTAATTATGACAAACTAAGATGTAGATATAAGTGCTCATTAATGTATTTGCCAAAAAACATGTATAGTCTTGTGTGTTTTCCTCTAAATACTTTTCTCCTTGAGACATTTATAAAATATTTGTACGTAATCTAATTTAACAAAAAGCCAACCTGCTGCATGAAGAAGAAAATAGTCGTTTGCTCGCTCACATTAAAACCACAAAGGGTTAAAACAGTTACTTCTCTTTCTCTGCAGATGGAGGAATCCACCCGGCTGGACTGCTGCTCTGACTCATGCACACGTGTGTCAGAATGTGTGCATGCAGGAGGCCTTTTTTTTGTATGTGTGTCTGTGTGTTAATGAGTTGTATGTGTGTGTGTGTGTGTGAATGCGTGGAAGACATATAATTATCTGAGCATGTGTTTGTGCCAAGCTGTGGAAGGCACCGTACTTTCCGTGTCCTGCAGATGAGCACACACACGCACACATGCGCACACACACACGCGCACACACGCGCACACACACACACACACACACACACACACACACCATAAGAGGACAAGGGAAAGAAAATAACAAGCGAGTCAGCTTCAGACAGTTCAGAGACAAGTTTAGGAAAAAAATGGTGTCCTCATTTCAGCTAAATTAACTTTAATGCCAACAAAGTACAATGACCTGAGATGAACTGAAGAGGCTGGTGATGGGTGGAGCAGAGATTTCACAGAAACATGTCTAATTAGTTCGACAGTTTCTAAACATTTCTCTCCCTATAACTTGTTTAAGAGGAAATTCACAGAAAGAAAACTGAGGACATGCAGTTTTATGGTTTAGTGCAGAGGTCTTCAACACGGGGTCCGCTACCCCTAGGTGGTCTGTGGAGGTACTGCAGGGGGGGGGGGGGGGGGGGGGGGTCGCGAAATGTTTGGTTGATTAAACATTTTTTTATATATTTTTTAATTAAAAAAATGTAAAAAAATTTCAACCAATTTTTCCCCCACTAATTTAAATGTCTTTAAATACACATTAACATGCATCCGACATATCGTGAGGCTGATACGACCCTTTGCTTGACAGCCTCCATCCGTCCAAGGTTAGATAAGTTGTAGCTATGTTTATACATGACACTAGGCCCAGTTTAATATAAAACACAATTTTATACAATATATATCGTAGGGGGATCCCTGCTCCATTTCTCAAAATCAGTTTGGGCATCCTTGGCCTGAAAATCGTTGAAGACCCCTGGTTTAGTCGACATGTTTGTTTTGTCCTGTCTTTGTGTAAATAGGCCCGATGCTCTATCAGTTTGAGATTTAAAAGGATTAGGACACAACATTAATAGTCTTATAACAATATTCACAATACATGAATACTATACTGAAGCAATTATTCCTCCTCGTCAGTGTAAAATTCTCCCTATGCTTCTGTTGCAGCTCAGTGTGGAAACACAAAGAGGGAGGTCATGAATATTTAATGTTATGCATAAAATATACGATTTAAAAGTCAGTTCTCTGGGGTTTTAAGAAGACCACGACATTTTATGTAGCTGAGAGAGGTACAACTAAGCAGAGAAAGCTACCATTACATTTGTTTTATTTCCAATAGATATGTGTTTTATACATTGAATATGTGTTTTGTCACAGAAATCTTAATTTGTAAAGATGCAACAGTGAAACTATTGAAGATAAATAACATCAACTTAAGCACAATGCCTCAAAATTGTAATTCACTTGGACAGAACTTGCCTCAGTGACTGAACTAAATAATAAAGCACTCGTGCACTTTCATGTAAAAAGATGAAAAGGCTTTATTTACAGCAATAACAGTATTTGAAAGAAATTAAAACATAATTACAAATATGTTCAGTGTACATTAACCCCCCCCCCCCCCCACAAAAAAAACCCCAAAAATTGCTACAGTTGTACTGGGTCATTTGGAGTCATTGAGTTTGTTATATCTGTACACACACGCTCTAGCAGATGTATTTCTGTACAGCACTGCAGAAGCAGGACACACCACAGGCCCGGTTCATACCAGACATCACCAGGCATCGCGGGGGGATCCGTTCACAAGTGGTCAGCTCCGAGTATACGTCAGTTCACACACGATATATTCACTACGTTGGTCTCCAGTGACGACTTGTGATCGAATCTCCCTTCCCAGTTCTATTTACAAAGGACAAATGCATTGTTGTTTTTAACTGGCAGCAGGAAACAATGCTCTTCCCGTGCCTGGTCTGTCAGACAATACAAACAAAAAGAAGAAGAAATCGAAAACAATACCGACTGGGGCTGTTTATCCGAGCGAAGCAGATCAGCTGAGATCTTTGACACTTTTATCTCTGTGAGCTTTCTGAAATTTTTAGACGTTGTGGACAAAACCAGCTTCTGCGAACTTCTGTTTACGCGAAACACGTGAATAAAACAGGCCGTCCTTCAATGTAGCCCCCTAGTGAAAAACATTAAATACAAAAGCTGACTCTCCTCGGAAGGATTCTCCTGTTCCATTGATCCTAAAAAGCTCAGAACAAACAGGAATCCGCAGCACGACTTGTCAAAGCCGCTCCAGCAGTAAAACCGTGAAGTTCACACTGTGACTGTTTCTGTCCTGTAACGAATACTAAAGTTAGACGGTGAATCAGCACATCAGCAGGTTTCCATATCAGTTTCAAAAGACGGCAATTCATCTTTCGGTTTCCTCCCTGCCATGCTCTCCTCTCGCTTTCCGGCTGTAATACAGTACTTCAAAAAATGAGGTCTTAGGTTTCACATGGCACAATATCATAAACATGCAGCAGTCAGCGCTCTCAGCGTCACAGCTGGGGTGGGGGGGTGGGGGTTAATATTTGTTCCACAGGAAGACAAGAGTGAGACGTTTGCATTTCCACACAATAAAGAGTAAGGACACAAGAAGTTTAAGTTTAACACTTTTAACTGTAAATTTTGTTTACGGTACCTCAACGTTTGTTGGCAACCAATAGTCCTGGCTCTACCCACAATGGCAGCTTCTATGAATGGGAAGTGAATGATTGGGGGGGGGGGGGGGGGGGGGGCAGGACACAAAGAACCAGTGTTCATGGTCATTTATCATCTCTTTGTGTTCCCTCGACTCGTCATCATCCTCGGTCTGAATCTCTTTGTGGACGTTTAGCGGCCATTTCTGATCATTGTGCACCTCTATACGATTGATGGACTGCTTTTCCACTAGCATATTATTGTTATTGCCAATCAGATTCTGGGGTTATGCTTTGTGTCCAATCCATTGTTTAAGAATAGTAACGTCATGATTTCTGACCTCAACACTATTTTTCTAGGAGCAGTAACATCAGAGGTGGATCAGTGAGAAGGATTTCTGCATCTGTACAAAAGAAGGTCCAAATCTTCACTTGATACGTCGTCCATGCAGCTGGACCGAGAACCTGATGCATTGCAGGAAGTTTGAAAAGCTGATTTAACCATTAAAACATGTGACTACTGATCTCAGGTGATGTGTAATGAGAGTTTAAGAAACGATGAAAGTCAGATCACACTTAATCTGTTATGAATTGGTGTTGACAGAACTGTGCAAACATCCAAGTTGACTCATGGACTTTGGTTATTGAATGTTTTACAGCAAACGTCCGCTGCTGCTCTGATTTGCTGCTGGTCTGGATGACCTCACGGGAGCGATACGAATGTGTTTTGGACGCATTAATTCAACACACGTTTCAGTGACGCTGGTTGATCTCGCCAAACATAAAACAAATTGCATTTCCATTTTTATTCCAGTCAAACTGCGGCTGATGTGGTTTTGTGATTAACTGATACTGATCAAAACAACAGAATATTTCACTGGTACCATCAACAACAGCCCATGATTTTACAAGTCGGCTTCCTCACCTACGTGAAAGAGACAAAACATACGACACACATACGATCTCTTGATGACATAAGGTGCTTAGGTCAAATTTGTCTTGCATAACATTTTAAACGGCATTTCATATTTTGGATTTATGCATTTAAGGGGTTTCACACTTTCACAAGCTGTTTATTGAATCAGCTGTAACTCCTAACATGTACTTTAGTAATCAGAAGCCAAGACCTTAAAAAAAATTAAAACTCCCTGACTGATATCTTTTCATATATACAAAGAAAAGAAAATGTGTTTGTTGTTACTGTTAGATAACCAGTCAGTAACCAAACCCTTATCCAGAGTTTGGTTTGTGTCCAGAAATCTCTCTTGTGGTTTAATGACCTGGCAGGCATGATGAGACTTGGCCTGAGTCTGAATCACTGTGCTAATAAACGGATAACATGACCTTGTCAACAAACCAGTACACGCCTGCTGCACTCAGTGGAGCCACTAATGACAAATCCAGAGGCTGAGACTAAGAACAGTAACAGGACTGGTTCGATCACTTATTGCGGAAGACGATGTCAAATGAAGGTTTGTAAACGCAGAGGGAAAGGAGATGAGTAAACGTGACCTCAAGACATGACCCAATTAAACGCTTTAAAGGATTTAAATGGTTTAAAATATCATCACTGTATTAATGAGTGAACTAAACTTTTCTTTCTTTGGATAATCAAGGCTGCTAAATCTTTGTTTTGACGCCAAATACAACCAGCGCAAAGAAAGTGAAGCCTCTGAATGTTTGTTTGGGACTTCGTATGAATCAATAAACACACATTGTATCTGGTGATGGAAGTGGTTTGGAAATTCTTACAAATCTTAGAAGACTTCAGTGAGGGGGGGGGGGGGGGGTGGTCATGTGCCAAATGGCTCTAGTGGTTTCAGAAACAGGGGTTCGTCTGTGCAGAGGAAGACTGGTATCAGATACTCTACGGTTGGTATTTACAAAGGAACTGCTCGTGATGTCTGTTGTGCACGAAATGCTGGTGAATAAGTCGTGAAGTGTTCATGAAATACATTGATAAAACTATTCATGTATCAATTTTCCAACTGTGCATGTTCAGAAAACTCATTTTACAAAATCTGCTTTCTCAATTCATGTACCTTTGAAGGAATACAAATCTAGATCAAATATTTACAGTAGCAGGAGTCACTGTAGCTAAAACTTTACCTTGGGTTTTAAAATATGACACAAAACATTAAAATGGACATTATATCATTAATGCAGATTATCAAGCATTCAAACATTTCATTTTTGGGGAAAGACGTGATATTAACGTGCTGATCAGTACATGGTTTGTTTGTTTTCCCTTATTTAGATATTTAATGTCCCAAATATCGTTTTCATCACCTCAGCTGCTGATCAGGAATATTCTCGAAGCATAAAGCTGGAATTCGTAAACAGCATGAATACCATTCTTAACACAGAAAACATTTCAATTCCAACATCTCCATTCCATGGATTATTAATCTAGTCTGAACAGGAGTTTTGCTGCAAAATTCAGCAAAACATGGTGTTTTATGTGAGACAATACATTTCCTGGGGCTGAAAACACTGATGAACAGTTGACAGTGCGAGCATAACACAATATTTAATGGTAGCTAAAAGTGAAGTGGCACACTGTGATTGAGATGTTGGATAAAAAAGCTTTGGCCCAGTTGGTTCCCACACAGGTCACAAGTCTGTCGCATCCTGGATCCTTATGTGACGAGGAGCTTTTCCCTGCCTAAAACTTTCCCAGGGGAATATTTAGTTAACCGGACCCACGTTCATTAACAGCCCCGGGTCTGCAGAGTTGATCTCCCAGTGAACACACAATCTCTGTACAAAAGAGCATAAAAAAAAAAAAAAAGAAGTAAGGAAACTGTAAAAGGCACTGTTGAATGTCCGCAGGCGTCGTTTTGCAGAGAGGCATATTTAGATGACAGGAGGAGAGGAGTGCAAATCTTTGGTAGCATCGCGAGGGCTCAGAGACCGTGAAGAAAAAAAAAACCAGGCGCAACATCAAAAATACAGGCGTTACAGAGTTCCATAAAGGTGTTCATACGTGATCTCCTGTCAAATTTAAAAGTCTCCCTCCTCAGTCGGAACAGAAAAGCACGGAGAGCAAAAAAAATCAAGTCACCCACAACGCAAGGAAGATTTAAGATGCGATAGATCCAAAAACACAAATATATTCAGAACAATGCTACGTCTGCTGGGTTTTCCAGAGGCTAAACCTGAGAGTGGTCCTGGAGGTTCGTGCTGACTTGCGTGTAGATTAGCCGTCCGATCACGAGGAGCAGGAGAACCATGCACAGCAGCAGAGTGGGCTCCTGGTTCGGCAGCTGGTTCGGATGGATGACAACATGTCTGCGTATGCCTGCCGCCCCCTGCAACACAAGGAAGAGAGAAAAGACGAGATACAGCATTAACGAGAGAAATCAACAACATCTGCACCAAACATGTATCGCATCTTTCCACCAAGATTCATGGAAATTGGTCCAGTAGCTTTAGTGTAATTTTGCTTTTTCAAACCATCCAACCAACAAACAAATGGTTATTCTTTTATTATCTAATGGACATCTTTCATGCAAAACATCCACGGGTTCAAATCCTGCTCACCTCATCCATCATTTGCATTAAGTTTTGCATGGCATGTTCTCGTTTTCACAAAATGTTCTGAGTGGGTTGTGACAAACCATCAAATGTTCAGGTAAACACTGTGGGGTAACAGAGGATCCCTTGATGATTTAAAATCAAAGGACACACGCAGGCATACTGAGTGTTTACGTCCACAGGAAGCAGGTAAGTACAGTTTTCAACATCCTGCCACAACTCTCTGCATCTCCAGGTGTGTCTCAATGCATATGTTGTGTGTTTATCTGCATGCGTTGTGTGCTGCTACAGGGCTTCCGATATTTGACCGCACGACAGTTACAGCTTCTACATTAACAAGCTTAACTCAAAAGAGAGGGCCCATTAATGCAAAGGGTATATGTATCTCTAAAATAACCTAAAATGTTTCATGGGGCCAAAAGCATTTACGTTTTTAATGAAGAGTAAAATAACAGGAGAAAGAAACGCTGTTTAATGAAAGGTGTTGTGGCTGCTGGAGGGATGTGGTGAAATTTAAAAAGGTGTATGTCAGTAATTTAGCGTTTTCACATCCATAAAGAAGTCGCTGCAAGTTTCTCAAGGTCTCAAAAACATTGGATCCTACACTTCTTATATTGTGGCTGTGAAATATTTGATGTGTGATCGGCTGATCTCCATTGAGGTGACCTTTGTGTTAAATTGTCTGAGTACACATTAACAGATGTCTGACAAGGGACATAGTCCTCTTCCATGAAACATTTCATCGTCTTCAAGTAGAGAATTGAATCAATGACTTAAACAAGCGTTTTCTTTTATTCTTACTATCCCTGCAGTCGACAGCCTGGTGCTTGAGCCTCGGACCGTCACTCCAGCACCTGTCGACGAAGGAGAAAGGACATTTCCCCTGGATGGATGCCCACCAGGAAAACAACTTATTTCAAGCCCAAGTTACTTCATATATTGATTCCAGTTCAAGCGGAGGATTCTTCTCATTTAATTGAAAAACCGACCCAGTGGGCCGCCAGCAGAAGTCTGCCGCTGTCCGCTGAGAAATCTGTGTGAATGTGAAGCTTGAAAAAAAAAAAAGATCCTCCCTCAGCTGCTGTTTGCTCGGCTAATAAATAAAACTTTATAACACTCAGACTGAAGCGTTTACAAGAATAACTTTGGCATTAACAAGAGTAGGAATCAGTTTTTTTCCGGTGGGAGATGATGTCCTGTTTTGGCATGAAGCCCTTCACATACACACCAGCCGGATGGACTGTACAATACCATCCAGACATTGGCGCAGAATAAGCCCCGGGGCGAGACTGCACTCTGAAAAACAGGATCTTTATGGATGAGAGAGAGACAGAGAGAGAGAGGGAGGGAGGGAGGGAGGGATGGAGGGATATCAAAGCTGTGTGGTTTGGTGGTTTGATTCGAAAAGCGAGCCAGAAGCCACAGAAACCTCCAATGCCGGAGGAGGAAACAGGTGAGGGGAAGACTAGTCAACCCTGTGATGAATCATCGTGTGATTCAAATTGTGCTTCGGACTCACAAAGTCCCACAAACAGGTCAGAGCTGACCAAGGAACTGCCAGAAGACTGATTTAAACCAGACTTGACTCTGGTTTCCTGCACAGAACAGCTTTAACAAGCCGACCAGATTCATGGCCACACCAGTCATGAGCATGCTTTATCCACAGTTCACCAACACATCTGTCAAACCACTACTGGATAAATTGCCATTACAGGTTTTGACATTCATGTTCCCCCTCTGGGAAAATAATACTTTGGTGATCGCTTGATTTCTTATCAAGCGCCATTATCAGTTCAAAAGTTCAATTTGTTCAATAATGACCAAATACCTGCAAACTAATGACAGTTGTGTACAGTTAACAAGGTAAATAAATCATTATCATGCCACTGTTTCCACGCACAGGGCAGCTAGCTTTATTAGCTTTTAATTTAATAGGGTTAGAGTTTTAAATGAAATCCACCATAAAAAGTAAACTACCCATTTTTTCTGCCAACTAAAGAATTGGCACAAATACTGTTTATTTCTGGAAAAACACTTAATTCTGGTTTAGACGTGTTTTTTTTATTCCTCTTTTATAAGATTTCCTCTCCAGTAATGATTACCTTATGAACTTTCTGACTCTGATCAACATTTGAGGAGACACCGATGTAGGAAGTAGCTGAGCGAGCAGCAGAGGCTAATTTCTCTGCAGCCAAAAAACTGAGCCTTTATTTTCCCTGAATGTCGTCAAGGGACTGTTGTGTTTGGCAGCGACGTGAAGAGCAAACTCTCCAAACACTGAATTGTGTGGATTTGGTTTCATCCCTGCGACCTGCACTTCTGCCATTTTCATAAGTCACAGCTCATGTGGGTGCAGAAGTAGTAAAAACACATTAATTCAACCTCCCTCTTTCAGTTTGGCAGCAAATGAGCTCCGGAGTTTGTTGTTTGAATCACAGATTTGCACTTTGTCTTCGTATTGAGAAGAAAAGTTTCAGTGGATTTTCAACAGGAATAAAGAGTTTCGCGTTTGTCTTCGTTCATTTATTTTCTCAGATAACATCATTTCTGGCCCTGAAGGGACGTGATCGTACTTTTTATGTTGTGAAAACAGTGACGTTATTATTAATGTGAGTTTTCTCACAGCAGCGTTAGCATCATATTGCACGTTATGGACTTGTCTCTCCTCGAAGCGGCTTCGGGAGACGGACTCAAGGTTTGTGGTTTTGGAAGTTGGCAGCGTGTCGGTGCTCTTTCCTCACCTCATGAACCGCCGTAATGATCTGATCTGTCAAGATGGTCTGCAGTAAAAATAAATGAGGGATGGGAGTCGGGACCACACTGGCAAATCCATACGAGTCTCAAGATACTAAGCAAACTGGCTGAAAGCTTGTTTCACTATTACATCTTCAATTTGTTGAAGGATTGATGTCTAGATAGCTATTATTTGACACCTGTTATTAAACATTTGTAAATTATTGCAAAGAGCATGGATTTTTAAACTCCATCATATCCAGTCTGAGCGTTACTGGACCAGATGGGATTCACAGCACTTAGATATGTAACAATTCCAGATAAGGACGAGCACAAAGCACATCTGTTAAATGTGTTGATGTCCTTCTACATTATATTCTGGTAATAGATAAATGGACTGATTTGATCCATCGCTTATCAAGTCTTAAACTAAAGGTGCTTAACACCACGCTTTTCTATAGGGACTCTTTGGGGTAATTTAAGGTCACTTCGGTGAGCGTACAGGGGAATCGAACCAACCTTCTGGCAAGCTGCTCTTCCTCCTGAGGCACAGCTGCATGCCCGTCCACAGTTGTGGTTGTGACTCATATTTCACACCTCCTGCTATTGAAAGTGCAGGAGAAACTGTGAATTATGACAGAACAGGAGGATGTGGTGCAGCTGGGATGTTCGTGGTTGAACAAAACTGATGCATTTACATGTAAGTAGTGTCAAACCAGATCAGGAGCCATCAGATCATCGTCCTACATTTCCACTTGAGGACTGATATCACTCTCATGTCTGTGCTCGATCCTGAAGGCTGTTATCTTAGATTAAGATAAAGGAAAGGAAAACAACCGGCCTTACTCTGCCAAAGTTTAAACAAATAAAGCTACCAGCTCCACCTAAACTCATAAATTAGCATGTCGTATTTTGTTTAAATCACAAGCAGCGATGCCAAAAGGGTTACGGTAAACCAAGTGTTCTGGGAACACAAATAATTGCCTGGGATTAAAAACACCACAGGTAGATAAGGGGCTGGTCTGTTATTTGGGTGATTGGTTGTATTTCACAGTTGGGATGAGAGGTTTGAATTCACTGCAATGAGGAGCAGATGTACGGCTCAGCTGACAAACTGCAGCCCGAGAGTCTGACACGAAGCCAGAACCTGCCTCACCAAACACTCTGGATTTTCAACCTTGTACGTACAGATTACAGAAAAGGAAAACACACACACACACACACACACACACACACACACACACACACACACACACACTTGTGGCTCCTCTAATAGTTTCCTCATTTGAACTCTTACCTCACATAACCCCTATCATCATCTGAAAATAGAAAACCTGTCGCCACAAACCATTTTCCTACTGTCACTGCAACTCCACGGGCAGTAGTCCATCTCTCGTGTACAAACACACAAACACACACACACAGAGTGATAGTGTAGTACATGCACTTACACAAATTTACGACACAAGAGAAACCCAAGCAGGGCGTCATCCACATGAACTAACTAGATCATCAAGCACACAACCAGTGAGTCGTTGTGTCGGTGAACCAATGAAGCAACCACACAACCTTTCATTCAGAGATGATACAACCACTAACTGCATGTTGTAATTACTACAGATTGTTTTTCCAAACCACACACTGTTTTAGGCTATTGGCAGCCATTGGTTTCCATTCGTTTAAGATTAAACATGAAGGGTCCTATAAAACAGGTGTATCGATCCATGGCAATAAAAAATAACCATTTTACGTCCAGAGGGTCTGAATTTCCCATCAGCTCTTGAATGAATGCATCATCTTTTCAAATGAATCTGTGATTTAAGTGGCACCTCAATGAATTACCTCATTATCTCAAGTGTCTGCAGCTTCATTTGTAGTGAAGTGAAGGATGGAGAGCTTTTCACAAATGACAACATCCACCTTCCCTCTCACATATTTGCCATATTTTTCCATTTGTGTTTGGAAACTGCTGCAGTTTCTGCTCCGAGACTTTGGGAAAAGACACATTTGTGATACAGAGGATTCAAAATTTCTGAGCTGGGTTTGTTTCTCGTCTTCTTGTCTTTCTTTTCACAGTGGAAACATTGAGTCAGCCCGTTCCAAGAAGCTCATGTGACTTTGTTTGGTTACCACAGCTTACTATGCTGCCGCTCAAAAATAGCTCACAAAGGCACGAACACACACAAGTTTGCACAGCTATCATTGTTAGGACAAGGCATTGACTTCCATTCATTGTGGAGTGCCAAATGAAAACAGTTTCCCTAAACCTGAACCGGGACCTCAGAGGTGACTTTGTACTTCTATCTTAGTGTGTTTACATGTAAACATCAGTTTACACATGATCCTTTACACGCAATCTCACACGACAATTCAACACCAATACACAATAGACTGACGACGTCCATCCCACGTCATCTCCATCCCTGTCTCCTGTCATGGTTATGTTTTGTGGAGGGATGGTGTCGGCGTGAAGGACGGACCCGTTACATTCTGACAGATTAAGGGTCGGATTTATGACAAATAATCTGTGTAGGTTATGGCATCGCTTCATTTATTTCTGTTCTGTGAACTCGGTGATCATGTGTAGTTTTTCTTCAGACTTGGCAGAGGTGTGACAGACACACAGCCGAGCGTCATGTTTTAAAATGCAAACAAGGAGCTTCTTGCATGGAAAGTGAAGGAGTGCTAAACGTTCTCTCTCACACGAGCAGCCAGTGACAGCTGACCGGTCCACAGTGTTCCTCAGCGTTATTTCTGTCTTCAGGACAAAGGGTTTTACCTCACAGTCAAAGAGTGTGTGTTGGAGTTTGTTTGAGTGTGTGTGTGTGTGTGTGTGTGTGTGTGTGTGTGTGTGTGTGTGTGTGTGTGTGTGTGTGTGTGTGTGTGTGTTTTGGCAGGATAATTAGACCTTGTGCTTTGCTCTCTGAGAGTTGTTTAACCATAGGGCTGAGCCATAATGGATCTACACTGTCACGGACACTAGACTGTCACACCACATGCACACAGGCATGTACATGCGCACGCACACACACATGCTCACACACATGCTCACACACACACACATGCTCACACACACACACACACACCACTGAGCAGGTTTACAGATGTTTGAAAACAAACACGCACACATAATCACGCACATATTGTGTAAATGTTTAACTGAGCGAGAACGACAGAGAGAGAGAGTGGCTGGACTAAATAGGGGACAAAGGAGAGCGAGGGAAGACGACTGAAAAACAAATGATTACTCATCATTATATCAGTGAATAAACCCATTTTCATGAAAATGAATCACTTCAATACTGTTTCCAGTGTAAAAGTCTCTCTTATACAAGTGGTTTGCTAATTTCTCAGGCAATAAAAAGCGTGCGAGCTGTTTGTGTGTGAATACATCTCAGGTAGCGTGAGTCATTTCATAGCCTGAGGTGATGCAGCTCTGCGTCTTGGCAGATGCCTTCAGGCGATCACACCGAATAAAGCTCTTTTGTCAACACTGGCAGCTCCATGTTTAACTCTGCTGCGATGAACAGTTGGAGATAATGGTGAGAACTTGTCAAAAAGTGCCCTCTAAGCCCGGGGATGAATTTACTGTTAATACAAAACAAATCATATGTCATTATAATTTATATGAGGTTGGCAATTGTCGGCTGAAGATATTAGGACCATGGTGGCGCTAAAGGAAGCGTTAATCAAAGATCGCCACAGTTATTAGGATTCATCATGAATCTGAGGAACAAATTTCATGGCAACAGTTTAAGACATTTGAGTAAAAAAGGAAACAATCTAACTGTGGAGCTGGAAGAAAAGTCAGGACAACACCACTAAATCACTAAATGTGAAGGTTTTCAGAGAAGTGGGGATCATGGGTCTACGCTCCAGGCCGAGGTTTTCAGGGGCAGCTACACCATCACCATGAAGTCACCCCACGGCCAGATATGATTCAAGATGATTCATCCATCCTGCTGGGCCTGTTTCATGACAGCGTGAAGAACGCGAGAACTTTTTCAACAAGGCTGTAAAACCCTGCTGGTTACTCGTCTGTTTGTTCAAACTGTTCTCAGTGGATTTTGCATAGTGAATGGCAGCGAGTTGGACTGAAGCCTGCTATGCAAAGGACATGCAGGATCAGATTGAATCGTGGATGTTTTTAAGCATGGAAGAGATCGGAGGATGACGCATTTCCTGTCCTCACACACGATCACAGACGGCCACACTTAAACCTGATGATTCGTTTTTACTCACTGGCAAGACGGTAGAAAGTGAAGACTTTCCCTATCCTCCTGGGATCGTAGGCTGAATCCACACTTGATAACAACGCTTTGCATTCCCAGAGTCAGCCGAGTCATCGCTTCAACCCAACAGGAAGCTCATGGTGCGTCATTTCCAAACCCCCCCCCCCCACTGCTTTAGCCTTATGTTTAGCAGGGGGACGATTGTTTTATCTCAGCAGCACAAATGACACTGAACGTATTCTTCCATCTTGTGTTCGTCTCAGTGTGATGACTAAGTATCTGAATCGGATAAACCGGAAAATCGTCTTGTGTTGTTGGAGCTGCGTGAAATCATCGGCGCTCCGGCCCGAGCACTTCACAGAAACACCTGGTGAGAGAACAGGGAACAAGCCTCCACGTTCCTCTTTTCTCTGCCTCCTCATTGTTCTGCTTGTGCAAACACACTTTCTGGATTATTATTACCCGAGGTCACAGAGGCCTCACCACCAAGACACACTCACTCCTCTCTCTCTCTCTCTCTCTCTCTCTCTTTCTGTTTTCCCAGGCAGTGAGGCGAGGTGTTGAGTCAAACCACCTTCCCCATGAGTCACTCTTGGCTCGTTTTGTGACCCAGCACCTGGGATTTTCCACACAAATGAAAGGATGTACATTCGTCCTGATGTCAGTGAACCCTCTGACCTTTACACATAACGGCCCGAGGGGGTTGAGGGTATATCCGATGGTGCATGAAGCAGCTAAACGCAACATCAGAACCTGAACGATGGCTGCAGCTCCATTGCTTTGAGAGCAACATGAAACCATAAGCACTTAAATAATTTCCCTTCTGGGGTTTTGTGGGTCTTTGGTTGGGGAGTGTGTGTGTTTGGGGGGAAAACGAGCACGTTTCTGTCTTATTTAACAGCTCAGCTTTACAGCCATTAAGCTCTTGACACCGAGGGAGAATGCAAGGCTTCTTACTGGGTCCTGTCATGCTTTTTGTTGACTTTCATTTTTTAATCCATTTCTGTGATGAGATTAGAGCGAACTCAACCCAGCACTCAACCCCCCCCCCCCCCCCTGGCTTCCCTACGCTCCAGTCTGCTCCTTGATAGAGTAAATAGAGCTGTGATGATGCAACCTGCAGAAATGTTGCCAGGGAAACAGAAGCCAGGAGGAAGCGAACTCCGACTACAGCGACGCAACTTTGCAACACACCCGCTCGGACTGAAAGGTTAATATTCCCTAGGATAATGAGATTATTTCTCCAGTCAAGCAACAGTCAGACTGATGTAACTGTCACTTCCTGTCATAATCAGAGCTGATTGACTACGCTTGCAAAATATTCACATCACAGGCTCAAATCACTGTTTCACAATCGAAAAAAATAATAATTTAAATTTAGAAAACTAATAAGAGTGTCAGTAAAATGCTCCCAAAGCTGCTTTCACACGTGAACTCTGGAAAATTGGGTCTGGACTTTGCCTTTCACACATGATCACTATCACCAAAAGCTCTTGATTCCCGTCGTCTTTCCAAGGTGACGTCTTCGTTGGCGTCTCATACGTGTCCTCTTTTTTTCCTGCAGGGTTATTTGTCTTCTTCTAGTTTCGTGTGTTAGAAACGTCATCGACTTCTTTTCCTGGTATTTTCCTGCTTCCTGCAGCAAACACTTGACGTCTAACAAATGTCGAACTAGATTTTCCAAATGTTCTACAACAGTTGCTCGCTTGAATTCATCTTTCTCCGTGCCACAGCTTTGCCAACAACTAGCGCTACTAGTGGTGAAAACCTCCACTCCCCAACTGTGGCTCTACTGGCGTCTCCATCTTTTGATTGGTGCGAGTCGTTAAAGTAAAAGATTATTTGCATTTCCTGCCTAATTAATTTAACCCAGTAACAACACATAACTCTCTTGTGCCAATAAACGGCCCCGCCGTCAGAAACACCTCCGGATAATCAGCTCCTCGGTCTGAGAGCCAAGAAGTAAATCAGCCAAATTACAGCTGCCGAGCCTGAACAAACAGGCTCCACTTTTATAATGAGAGCAGTCAATGAGCTGCTGTGGATCTCACCACATTTAAACACCCAATTTGTTTGTTTAAGTTTCTTCCCCTGATGCTGGTAAGTACCTGCGGGCTTTGTAGAGCAGAACGAAGCTGCTCTCCCCCGTCTGGGTTCAACAAGTCGTTCTTCTGCTGTCCAGGGGCTGTTTCCTTGTATCACACGTCTGTTTTCTTTCTTTTTTCAACTGCAGCGGTTACTCTGGCATCTGGATTTTCTGCAATTTCGGGGCGCAGCTCTGCTTGTTTATTTTCTGATCAGGAGTCGATTTGTTTTTCTCACAGTGGAAATAACCAGCTGAGCATTTTCCTAATATTCAGCAGCTTCATGCTTCGTATGACAGCCACTGTCTTGACCTGACTTTGCCTTTAATTTACTTCCTGTACTGCAGTGGATTGATAAACCCTGGTTAATCAGTTTAAACAACCTCATCTCAATAATAACAAGAACACACACAAATTAATTATCTGTTTGCAAATCACTATCTCCGTCTGTCTGCAGCACTTTGCTGCAGAGCTCTGCAGAACGTGGTCGCACAAGGTTGGTCTATGTACCTTCACACACACACACACACACACACACACACACACACACACACACACACACACACACACACACACACACACACACACACACACACACACACACACACACACACACACACACACACACACACACACACACACACACACACACACACACACACACACAGATCACTGACCCTTAGCTGGAGGAGTCTGTTATAATCATCTCCAATTCGTCGGAGCTCCTGTCCGATTGCCTCCTCCTGCATCTCCTCTGCTGCTCCGTCTCGTTGCAGCATGCTAGAGGGGCTGGGAGGGCTTCCTGAAACAGGGGAGAAAACAACAGGTTGCTAAAACGGTCACACACTTCATGTATCGCATGTGGAAATATGACAGAAACAAGAGGGGGGACAAGTCTCTGTGGATGTAAACACTGCTCCTCAACAACCGTGCCCACGACTTTAAAATCTCACACACTTCAAGTGAGATCAGTCGATTCGTCATTTGATTTTGAATCTTATGACGAACAGTCAAGAAAAGGACTGAAACCTAAACTTCCACATGGGATTTTCTTTTGAGCAACACGTGATAAGCATTTCAAGCTTTCCTGCCAACACGTGTAAACAGTGCACTGATCGTCAGGATCGTCAGGAAAATCCTTATCAAGTCAAATAAAAGCAGACGTGCAGAGTGTGATTCAGAAAGTGGTTCACAGCGTCAGAGCAGAGACTTTGTTTTACCCCAGTTGAGTTTATTTGATGTTAGAAAAGAAGATAAAACCCACGGAAGAGATGTTAATCAGAGCAGGTGGATTAAAAACAACAGACTTACACATCCTTATGAAACTTTCAACAACAATTTGTTGTAAATTCAGACTTAAATTGGTGAATATGGAGCAGAACATAAAAAAACATATATATTTTCATTGAAATTAGTCACAATATGTCATGTGTATGTGTGTAAATGCCATCATCACAAGGATGGTGAGAAATATCAGTCTGCGTGTGAGCAAGCACAATATGTGTGTGTGTGTGTGTGTGTGTGTGTGTGTGTGTGTGTGTGTGTGTGTGTGTGTGTGTGTGTGTGTGTGTGTGTGTGTGTTTTCGTGGTTAATCTGTTATAGTCTCAGCCTGAACTACACTATGACTATGAAAGGTTCTGACCTGTCACGATCTCCGCTTATGACTCATACGTGCCGTTATGAAACTTACACTTAATATTTCTTACATCCTCTAACACTGTAGACGCTGATACAGCAAAGAGGCTGCATCCTGATCAGTGGATCAGTGGATCAGGGATGCAGACCACACAGATAAAGGAGGAAGAAGAACTGGACATGCCTGAACATGACAGTGGGATATAATCCAGAACTACACGCTGGTAATCCATCAATTTAAAACTATATGACTTCACTTCAGTAGTATTTAAAAGCAGGTTGGAGCAGATTAAGCCGTCAGGTGACAGTGATGCCGTTTTAATAAGTCATCCAACTCGCTTCAGGGCACGAATGTTTACAGAGAGAAGGATGAGGCTGAAGAAGAAGGTGCAAACTTGTATATTCAATTATCAATTATCTCCAGACTGATATGGACACAACAGAGGTGCTCAGGGGAAACAGGCATTTGCTAGACTGGGTTTATCTCTCAGAATAGTTTAGTGTGTCTCACTTTTTTGAGTTGTACACCAAAGGATATGTGGTATAGATGCATGCATGTCTGTGTGGATGGAATTGTTGTAACAGTCCAGAATAGAAAATTGCGGCTTGTGAAAGGCAAAACTTCATCTGAAGAGTCTTAATTGACCCACAATGCATTATGAATTAGACATACTTAAGACAGTCAATAATTAGTCAGCCTGGTGCAGCCAATTAACTTGTTAGATCCAAGCCTCCGGCAAAATCTGTCTCTGTGCAGCCGGCCCCTGAGGTTGTGTTACAATTAAACCCAGTGAATGTAAATCAGCCAAGAAGACCAGAAGTGGAGTTAATGTGAAGCAACCTGAGTGTGATCGTCCTGCAGCAGGAGGAGGAGGACGTGTTGTGACCGGAGCTGTGATCACAGAGACACCGAGGACGGGATGATAAACTGATCCTCCTCAAGCTCCGGCTCTTTATCATTGTCTCAAACACAAAGACGGACCAGCAGTGTTGATAACTGAGACCGTTTTTTGTATTGAAGACAATCGTGTACGATATTTTGTGTGTCTGTGTGTTTATCTCCTATCTCTCCTATCTGATGGACGTAGAGGATTGAATGAGAGGCGAAAGGTTTCTGTCTGCGTTGCACAAAAGAGCAGGAGGCCTATTTTGACTGCCATACACACACACACGCACATACACACACACACACACACACACACACACACACACACACAGAGGCCTATTTTGATTGTGATACTTAATGAATGACATGCACACGCTTGCTGGTTTGTTTTGACTGTTACCTCGTCTGTCTGGCTGCAACAGAGAAGAATAAGCGAAGCTAATCACTGCTTTTATTACAATAGGTTACGATACAGTGAAGCTTCCAGATGTTTTAACTCAGCCTCCAGTCATCACTTCACCAGGAAAACACCACTGTCCTTGTAAAATAAAGACTCATGCTTACAGACATGCACTGAACATTTTCTTGAAGTTCTCCAGAGGGGCTGTATTAGAGAACGCAAATATTTCAGACGGTTGCTCCGGACATTTTCCTTAACTTTTCCTGACGGCACCAGGGTAAAAAAGTCAGGAGGTGTCCGAATGAGTCCGTGTGAGGATAGCTGCAGCAGAATTTACACGTCATGTTCTTCCTTCTATACTCTACTCTGAATGCGTCTGACCCGGATAATGTCCTGCTGCTTCTTCATATGTGCAAATCAAAACTCCAGAAAATGTCCAGACAAAATGGCTTCATAACTGAAGTAGAGTTAATGCCGAAAAGGGTTTTTCTGCATCTGAAAAACCAACTCGGTTTTAAGAATGCGAGAAAAACAAATAAATCTTATCAGGATGAGAAAATGCTTCTCCACAGTGGATATGTTTTTTTCACAGTGAGGGGATTCACTCTGTTATTGTTTGTTTGGCCAAATCTCAAACCTCACGGCTCCGTTTGGTTTGAAACCAGGCAACAGCGAAGACAACTCCAGCCGAAAGCCTCCCAACCAGAGGCAGGAGTCTGTTTTCCTGTTAACATGTGCTCATGTAAACAAGTTCACTGCAGCTCTATTTTCAATCCCTGCTGCTGGAGGTGACAGACTTGCGTCTCTTGCTTTGTATCTAAATAAACAGTGGAAATAAAAACAGGGTCGAGGCTGTGAGAGGCGATGAGTGTTCCACAAACACTTGGGTGGTTCTATCAATAGAAACTCAAACCTACACAACTTGGTGTCGTACTTTATTCTAAACATTGAGGAATAAACTAAATGAGTTAGGCTGTTGAGTGTTAAGTGTTGGTTGTTTTACGAGAATAAAAAACCTGATGCCATCAAATAATCTAAACTCCAAAAAATGGTGAGTGGACTTTCATCACTTTCTGTTGAACTGACACTTCAACTTTTTCACTGCCTCAACACTTCAGCTTCCTAAAGGGGAAGTGAATCAATTCTACACATCACAGTCTGTTTACGGATCATAAACGGCCTTAAGACGTGCAGGGAACTTGAGATGGTGTGGAAGAAGAGGAAGAAGAAGTAGATCCAGTAGATGACGGTAATGCACCTTGACATTTGGTTGCCACCCACCAAGAAACCGAACAAAGAAGAAGTATACTGGGTTAAAGTCACTAAATCGGCATGTGACCTACTCACCTGAAACTAGGGTAACACAGAGTGTAGTGGAAAAACTCTGTCTTCCCTTGTGAGTAAGATGGGAGAACAAAAACTCCCTGAGCGTGTTCATCTTCTGCATATAACAGTTAGCATTCACCACCACCGCCTAAATCTTTGACAGAGGAAGCCTCAGGGAGCTTGTGTTTGGCTACTGCACACCCACACACACCAGTGACAGCAGCTAGTGAAAACAGTCAGAGCAGCTTGTACGGGCTGATGCAGAACAGCAACTTTCACACACACACACACACACACAAATACAGATATTATGGAGTGTGTATTGTGTTAGACACAGTTCAAATGGCAGTTTTACAACCCTCCTAAATCTGATTGGGAGGGCTAAGAAAAATGAGTTCGAGCGTTGATTTGAATGACATTGGAGCACATTGATGTCTAAGTTATCATCTCTAGAAAATAAAGGTGCTGGATAAGTAGTGCAGCCTGATTTTTGGGGTTAATTTTGATATTTTTCGACTTCGAACTTGTCGGAGAACTTTGTAGAGAACCTTTGATGTTCCACATGCGTGTTATTGGAGGTTAGTCATCAGTTAATCATCAAGGTGCCTGTGCTCACCAACCAGCCGCTGCGTCCCCGGTCCTCCTCCGTGCGCCTCAGCCATGCGCTGCAAGGCGTGGCTCATCGCCTGGCCGCTGAGGCTCGGGGTCTGCGTGGCTCTGTCAGCCGTCACCGGCCACGGGGAGAGCGGGGAGCTCGGCAGCGAGTCGCTGTCGAAGGAGAAATATCCACTGGATTGGCGGCGAGGGAAGGTGAATATAGACCTCTTCTGAAACACGTCGAGGCTGTCCACGGAGGAACTGCTTCTGCACCGAGCCGGCGAGAGCGGCTCCCCTCCTCCTCCGCTGGAGCTGGAGCCGGTGTCGCTGCCGCTGTTGTTGTTGTTCGAACTGGAGGTTTGCGCTGATGCTCCGGTGGCACCGACTCGTGGTGGATCTCCACCGCTCTCCTCTGTTGCCGTTACTGCGGTCGAGCCATCGGACCGGTTTGGTGGTCTGTTGGATGAACAGAGCGGAGCCGTGAGCCTGGGCTTTCATCACTCTGCGCAAACAGCCGACAGCCGCGCGTGTCTGTTGCATGTGGAGCTGCAGCGGAGCGTGTGGCGGCGCAGAGCCCGGTGCGTAAAGGACTGGACCCATTCACAAAGGGGGTCGCAGTGACCCGTTACGCACGGAATCTCTATGCCAAAAATAAACTGGACAATAGGTTCGTTTTAAGAAACATAACCAAACTCTATCGCAGCTGATACGCACAGACACGCCTGTGGTGAGTGTGTAGTGTCTGATAAGTTAATGCGCACTGGACGTGTTCCTGTTCAGGCTGTAGCTGCAGGTTTCCTGTCCACACTGACCACCCAGTGCGTCTCCTTTGTTTGACAGAAGTTGCTGATTGCAGCAGATTTTGTGTTTGACTTGCGGGCAGAAGAGTAACCGGGCATGGAGGAAGAGTCTGGACAAACTTCAACTGCGTCACCACGAGTCTGACAGAAAGTCACCAGTCTGGAAATGTCATTTTCAACAAAATCTACCAAGAATAATTTCTGTTGTCAAGTCCCTTGTTGTTAACAGAAAATACAGATTCACATCGCGAACAATGTATTTTACACATTTGTCATTTCAGAATCTGGAATCTAAACTTTACAATCAACAAAATGGGCTTTAACATATTCAATATTTTGTCGCTGCGCTTCCTGTTTGTCCAGACTAAACGACAGCTTCCTTCCCGCTGACACTGACCTACTTCTGTGCCAAAATGACCTCAAATGTAAGTTTAAACACAAAGTCTTCATGTCACACTTTTACACATCTTTGATATAATTGGCCCTTTTTACGCACGGATTAACAACCGCACTTTAACTGGACGTGGAGCCTGTCCTCCTCCTGCAGCCCGAAGAAAGTGTAAAGCTTCCCCGCGAGATTCGGTGCATGTCCGAGCGCAACGAGGAGCAGCGAGTCGGGGCGGGACGTGGAGAAGGGGCACCGAAACGTGCCGGCGACCACATCATCACCGAGAGGCAAGATCAGACGAAGGGAAGCAGATGAAATCAGCACCGGCGGCGCCAGAAAATTACCAAACCAGACGTTTAATCAGGTGGTTAATCAATGTCCGGCAGCACGTCTGCACTGTCACTGTATTTGGATGAAGTAGCAGCTGTAGTTTCTGTCCGCGGGCGACAAAAGAGGAGTCTGATCTCAACAGGACAAAAAACTGTTTACACGATAAGGTTTCATGTCACCATTAAGCCGAAGATGTCACACGGACAGTGTTTGTGTGCGCGTCCTGCTTTCAACATTTGTCGCTTTCTTCTTCAAAAACCCCAGCAGAGCACGTGCGCCATCCGCAGGACACTTCCACCGTCTCATTAACTGCTAATAAAACAGCTCTATCCATTCCGCTAATTGTCCATTAAAATAAGTATAAAAATGAAAGAAAGTCTCGCTCCAAACGGAGAGTTGAACTATGAGGCAGGTGAACTCTGTGACCTCGATCAACAAGGGGGAAAAAACAGTTATTAAAATAGTGAGAAACGTTGTCTTCACTGTTTTCCTGTCTGACCTATCGTCGTGTTGTCGACAAAGTTGTGAAAAGATGTGAACAAACTGTGCGCAGCTAATAAACAGCATGTTATCCTCTGCGCCCCTGGAGACAAAGCATCTGCATTGACATGAGCAACTTGTCATTTAGACCCTAACGCGGCACTGAACTGAGGTTAAACGCTGTTTACGCACAAGCAGTGGGTTATGGGATCCATTAAAGGAAATGAAGCCGGTGCGTTGCATTGACCGGCAAAGTGTGAGGATCGATGCGGTAAAACACTGCAAGAAAAATAAGAAAAACGTCACAATATCTCCTGTACTAACAGATTAAACCTCCATAAAGTGTGAGAGTGTCGCTTTAAAATGTAAAGGTGCATGGGATGAAAGCGCAGCGCAGCCAGTTTCACCGGTTTAAATCGCCTTTTACGCACGAAGAAAACTCGTCAGAAAAGTGACACTTCGCGTTGAGAAAGCATCGCAATGTTAAAGCAGATCCGGTGTGAATGTCCCCGTGTTTTCAAGAACACACTGAACTTAAACGTGGACAGGGAATAAACGCGTGTTTCTGTGACGTGACGCGCGGAGAAACTGAATTTAGTTTTTGGGGGTGAAATAAAAACAACGCACACTGTCTCTGTGCCAACTCACCTGGTCGGAGGGTACATGTCAGTGGCGGAGCCACGTGGGAACGTGTCCGAAGGATAATATCAGTGCGAGTCCGAATAAGATCCACAGGTCCGACCGGAGCAAAACATTCACGTCCACGTCCACGAGGAAAAGAACCCAGAAGTAACACAGTGAGATAAATCCCAGTGTTTCTGGTGAAGACAGGAACGGTCTAATAATCCGCCTGGTCCGGGGCCCCGTGCGAGGGGAGGTAAACAAACCCAAAACTCTTTTGTCTGCACTGAAGGAGATTCCCTTCCTCTCTCTCTAAGCTGCACTACAGTAGAGACTATATGCGTTACTATATGAGGGCTCCTCCCTCCAGAGCTCGACCCACCTCCTGCTGGGTGGGGTCTGCGCCCGGTCCCGGTTCCCTCTGGTATGTCTCCCCCTGTCTGTCGTGCGAGACTCTCGCATGCTGGCTCCAAAAACTCCAGTGTCTGAGGACTGCAAAGAAGAAAGGTGGTTGATAATGTCACCGTTACTGCTTATAATGATCTGAATTTGATTTCAAGCTCCACTGTTTTCACTTACACCAGCTGTGCCATCATTGTACAGGCCATGTTAGTCTAATGCACAACTTTGTACAGCTTCAGTTATTCAGCTTTAAATCTGTAGTTTTATTTGGCCTCGGTTACTTGTGTCTTTCAATCACCTGATACTTAAAATATCTGTATTGTCAATGTCTGCAGTAGCACACATTTCCTTAGAGTGACAGCTCTGTAGTAGTTCTGGTATTTAGACTTTCATCTCAGTGCAGTGTTTGACTGTTTTGTGAGCTACTGGATGCCTACATTTCCCCTCAGGATCAATAAAGCATCTATCTACCTATCTATCTATCTATCTATCTATCTATCTATCTATCTATCTATCTATCTATCTATCTATCTATCTATCTATCTATCTAGAACAACAGTAGCAACCTGCTGTGTCCTCTCATCGGCTCCTCCGGACATGATTCGGGGGCTTTGGTCCCAGATAATCAGCATAAAGTCTGGAGGCTCTCGCTCGGACATAGAGAATAACAGATTTGTCTGTTGTGTTTTCACCTTAAAGCCGTTTTCAGACATGACCTGCAGGTAAAGTCCGGAGAATTGTGTCCAGAGTTTCACCCGAGTCTGTCTTTCACACGGAGTCTGGTGCATGTCTGAAAGCAGCTCATGTTGCACCTTTAACCCTGTTACAACAGACACATCTCTCCAGATGTGTCTGTTCCTCGAAAGTACCTTGACTATAAATGTGGCTCGAAGGTGTTCTCCCACTTTTTTAGAGGCTGAGTATTGTTGATGAAAACAATGTTCTACTTACAGGACGTCACTGCTGCCCTCAAACAAGTCTCACATCTCGAAGGTGGTGCTCGCTGGACGGATCCCCCGCCAGCTGCAGGGGAGCCACACACACACAGAGAGAGAGAGACACACACACAGACACACACACACGGAGACAAAAGGGTGAGACAATCAATGACATTTACATGTGATCAATACTGATCAATTCCTCAGAGTGTGGGAACATGTGAGTGAATGGCTGCAGATATCGGTAACTTGTGTTTTCTATTGATGCTTCTGCTTTTATCTCCCTCTGTGTGTATCAGGTCGTTTCTGGCTCCGTCAGTGATGACAACAGTGACGGTTAAGATGACACCTCTCTGGAAAAGAAGTAATATTTAGAATTGCTGGCTTGTAAGACAGCATAATGTGTGTTGAGGAAAACAGGAAGCCAAGACAGTTTCTCATTGAGGAGAAGATATTACAGCAGGTAAGGTGAAAAGAGTAATGAATATATAATCATAGCCCTCAGTTGCCAAGACCCAACAGTCCCCAATCAGCAGCTTCAGTTTATATAAATACAATGAAGCTGATTTTGTCATGAAGATCTATAGATTATTTCCTATTACATGTTAACAAACACAAACAGACAGGGGTCAGACAAAAGCTCCTTAATGGAGGCTAAACAGAATGTATACGGTGTAAACAGTAATTGAAAACGACACATTTTTACACATGAGCGAAGTCAAATTAAAAAGCCATAAAGACAATGTCCCATTTTGCCACAGACGGAGACTCCCACTTCTCCGCATGACGACATCGGTAATGAGCCCGTGGCCTCGCTCACGTTAATCGCTCCCATCAGCCTCCTCTCCTGCCAAGTTTATGAAGAGGGTGAGATAAGAAAGGATCTAAATGTCCCCCCCCCCCCATGGTCGGCTTCACTCTCTTCTGCAAAATCACCAAATCATTGTTGATCAGCCCCACAGGAAGTGCAGGGTGATTACAGATCTACAGATGCCATTAAACGCAGCCGAGCATGAAGAGCTGTAAACTTCAGATTGTTTGAGTGGCCAAAAACAACACAAGGACAAAGATTAATGATACGATGACTCGGCAAATTCAGACATGAGGTAACCATGACTTCCTAGTTCGTGTCAGTCCACCCTCCCCCTCCCCACCCCCCCCCCACCCCGAACATTAGTTCCTTATTGAGAAACCTGAGATCTGCTTGTACTGTCGTTTGATAAATAAATCAAAGCTTATTTCACCGTTGGAGATCTTTCTAACTGAAGCAGTAAATATCTGTGTCGCCTCATCACGGAGTAATCACACAGTTGTAAAAGTCTAAAGCGTAAACAGTGGGAGAGTCATGCTGCTGAGACTCATTCACTGCAGCTCGACTTCATAACAGTCAGAGGGCAGTTGAGTTCATGTTGGTGCTGTGGCTGTTTCGCCAGGCGGCCACGGAGCCGGCAGAGAATCGAATTCAAACTCAGGCCTCTATCAAAGTTGAGCGTGCTGACACGTCAGGGAAGAAGCAGCACGTTTCTTTATTCAAACCTTAATTCCAGGATGAAACAGTGGATCCAAACTTACATGTCAAGGTTCTTTCTGCAAATATAATAAAACAATTGAATCCAGATTCATTTATTTAACTGACATTCAATTGGTTCTCTGTTTATTTAAATGTGTGCGTTAACGTGTCTGACAGATATTCACTACTGGTCATTTAGAGCTAATGGAAAAGTCAATCAGTTCCCATGAAGTGAAGCATGACCCCCCCCCCCCCCCCCCCCCCCCTCCCCCGAAGACAATACTGACCACCTGGACTAATAGTAAAGAGGGTGTGCATGTGCATGTGTGTGTGTGTGTGTGTGTGTGTGTGTGTGTGTGTATGTGTGTGTGCGTGTGTGTACAACACCCATAACAGTATTGACTGGTTGTAATGTGAGAGGTCAGGACACAATAGCACTGTGACTCTGAAGACCTAACACCGTGCTGAGAGAGGTCACAACTACGTGTCACACACACACACACACACACACACACACACACACACACACACACACACACACACACAAATTGCCTCTTTGAGTACAAAGCACCATGGGGTTAAAAAATTAAATTAAGTCTTTGTATATAATTCACTGTTCAACTGAGGTGATCATCAGCGTCTTTTCACAGCAGCAGAAAACAACATTTTGTATACAGGTGTTAACCTATGTACAATATTTTATACTTCTCACCATCAACAATGTCAAAAGGACCAAAAACAAGTGTCAGTGATGTGTCTCACTGATGCCTTTATCACGTCTTCACATACTGTGATAATAATAAACGTTGGTGATTCTGTGTGTGGGTGGTTGGGACGTGTTTGCTGCTCGACTTTGACAGTTAGAGTCTGCTGCTGTGTGACGTAATCCTTAATCCTCCAGATGATTAGCATGACATATTTGTGTTGCAGATTTGCAACCAGCTCAGTTCACAGAAATGGATCAGGCTTATTTGAATGTACGTCACAACGTCCATTGTAACAGATCTACTGTCTCAGGGCTCGACTGTTCACCTGTCTGCTGTTACTGCATCTCGATCTTAATCTTACAACTGTAGCCGGAAATCCATCTATTCAGTTTGATTAAGTTCTCGGTATGAAGAACGTTTCAAAATGTGTGTGTGTGTGTGTGTGTGTGTGTGTGTGTGTGTGTGTGTGTGTGTGTGTGTGTGTGTGTGTGTGTGCACTCTTTGTTGATCAGCTCCAGCTGTCTGGTAGTACAGTTGTTCTCACTTTGCTGTGATCAAACAATAGTGACAGACACTCCTGTGCACACAAACACGGACACACACACACACACACACACACCTCTTGTGTTTTGCATTCCTCATTAAATGTTGTGTTGGAATCCACTGAACACACTGTTTATCCTTCAGGACCTCACACATGAAACAAACCGTAACAATCAGCAGTGACAAAAAAAAGTCACATAAACTGACCAACAGACGTCACCAACATTACTGCTGACGTCACTGACATGGACACATGTCCTGCATCTGCATGAGAGAGTAACAACTAGACTGTAGTTGAATCCAGATCTTCCTATCTAGAAATCAACCACAAACAAAAATAACCACTGATAATGGGATTCAACCATTGGCTGGATATAAAGATGAAGCTGAAATAACTTCAATGCAAATGCTGCCATCTTGAAGAAAGAGTCTGTCAATCATGACGTTTCTCCTCATTTTTAACTGCATCAGATAACTGGAACAATTAACCAACATCAGTGTGAATCTAAAAACCTTTACAAAAATGTATTTAATGTGCAATTTACATTTATACTTTGGTTAATGTTCCATACATTAACATGGAGGAGGCTGGCCACCAGGTGGAGAATGAAATGCTCTGGCTTCACTTCTAAGGAGCTGTCATGACGTCTATCTTCAGTTTACAGATTCAACATATACATTCACTATTCATCGTAAGTTTGGGGACTGAAGTTGATGATATTTGCTTTCCACTGAAAACTATTACCAGAGAAAGTGAAATAGCTCCTTCAACAGAGAAAAGCTCCACTTCCATGAAGCATTAAAGTGATGTTCACAGTCTGTGAACATCACTGAACATCCGTGTGCAGGAAAGTCAACACTATATCAGAACGTGATGTGATCTGCAGGAGTGCGTGAAGAGCGTAGATGTGGATAACTGCCACAGGACAGTTTGAAATGATGATGTTTTTTCCTCTGAACGTTGGCCCACTGCCCCTTTGCCTAATTTGTCTTTTGCAGCTTCGCGTCTTGTTGTTTTCCAGTTGCACCGTCTCAACAGGATGATTAGGTTTCAGTGAAGCTTCCATAATTCCTGCATTAAAACCCCTGCATCAAAACAGCATCGTTAACTTGTTAAGTCGGTGGACGGCACACATGCAAATCTTCAAACTGATGGTGGCGTGGGCTGAAAGTCCTCTGTTGAGGAAGAAAAGCACGTGGTTGGTGAGATACCTCAACAGCTCAGTGTGAACCGAGGAAATGGAAAAATAGACGTGGCTGCTCTAATAGATGGTCTCTACAGTGTGTGTGTGTGTGTGTGTGTGTGTGTGTGTGTGTGTGTGTGTGTGTGTGTGTGTGTGTGTGTGTGTCAACTGCCACATGAGGTCAAAGTGAGGAGTGGAAAAACACACTGACACTCACAACTCTTTGACCAAACAATTTTCCTGAATATAACTGAATGTATAAATATCTTTTACCTTTTTTAATGCACTTTGTTTTGCACTGAAAGCGTTGCAAGTTTTTTATTTGTACATCGACTGTCGCTGCTTTTCTTTCATGCAAGTGGATAAAGTTTTGTTTATGCAGTAATTTCACAGCTTTACTGAACCATAAACATTTGTCCCTCACTGTCTCATCCATGCACACATTAACCCCTCATATATAAAAAAATATATAAATAACAGCTACCTTATGACATATTTACCACATATCTTAATTATTAAGTCAATATTTGAGCATTTCCACTGATGCCAGATACAACACGCCTTGTTGATTCCATGCTGCACCCACACTACACACAGATAACACCTATATCATTAACAATGGCTCTGTTGTGTACAAGTGTCCCAGAAGTTCACAACAGTGAGAGTCCTCGTGCACGTTACCCTGAAAGGACCCTGAAGCATCATTAATTATTCATATCTATAACTGCATCTTTCCTACTGTGACGTGCTTTCACTCTGCAGCTCAGACACAAAGGTGGGATGACAGAGGGTTGCAGGTTTGACACTCAGTCCATCTAATCCAGTGTCTGTAATGCTTTTGAGGGTCTCGGGAGGAGCTGGATCCAATCCCAGCCGATTCACACGTTCAACATTTTACATTCTCCAATGAATCTCGCCCGATCTGTCTTTGGACTGTGGGAGGAATCCGAAGCACCTGGAGAAAACCCACTTAGCCACAGAGAGAACATGCAAACTCCACACAGGAAGGCCGGGATTCGAACAGAAACCCTTTATGCTCTGAGGCGACAGTGTACAACCATATCAAGCTGCAAATATGCACGATGGCGGTGTTTGAAATCCAGATATTTCTACGAACTAGTTTCAAGCAACGCAACCGGAAATGAGTGCAAGAGGAACAAACAGTAAACAATTTTAGAATTTTTTGCTCGTACAAATTTGATCACTTGAGCCATTTTCATACTTCAAATGCAATCTTTACCAGATTGACATGTGTCAACTCATTTACATGTCAAAAAACTATGACGCGTGCAGCCTGGTTTCAAGAAGTATTGATTCAGGGCAAACACCCCCTGAACCTAGGACTCTGTTAATTTCACAAACATGACATTTTCTCCGAAACACAAAATTTTCAACGTTTCATTGCTCTTGTCACAAACCCCCACACACACACTCATCTCACATATAAATGAAACTAGCCACAAAACACGCCTTAAAATGTGATATTTAAGAGACAGGATGCAGATAATCAGATGAAAGAAGTCGAGACTGTAGAATATGCACTCGGTGTTTCCCCCTGCACAAGATCAGATGGGGTTTTATGCCCATGTACAGTAAATTCACTGCAAACACATAATATATAATATAATATTATAAGTTCACCCAGCTCTGTTTACCCCAACCTGCACATAACCGTTATCATGGGGCAGTTAATTCAATATCACACACAACGACGTTAAATCATTTGTGGTAGATCATAATCATCAGAGATTGACCAACAATATTTTACAGCATTATAAATGTTACAATGAGTCACCGGGGAAATATTCAAATCAAAATGGATTCTGAAATCTCGCTATGTTTCTCTCTTGAAAATATTTGTTACGGAGGCAATGATCATAGAATAAAGATGGACGCCACATCTCCACTTCCTCCCTTTGTATAAAAGCGGAGGCAAAATATCCCGGGTGCCGCCATCTATGTGATGACGTCAATCACGACACTTCAGCATCAAATAACTAATTAAAAACAAACTTACAGCGGTGGGACACGAACTACCTAAAATGACAGAAATCGTCTTTGAGAAAAATGTATTCATCCACGTCCACTAACATGGAGGAGGTTTATGAGCTGTACTCCAGGCAGAACATGAACAGAATCACATAACAAAGAGGAGACAAGTGTCCCTCAGGCTGATGGACAGTTACACAGATTTGTCTTAATTATTCAAACTGTCGTCGGGCTTGTGGCTCTTGTATGAGCCTCGTTCTGCCTGTAAACAAACACGAATAAAGGAACCGAAACCACAAAAGAAAACTAAATATGAATTTAATGCAGAACTTAAAACTCACATTTGTTAAATGCAGTTGAGGTTTTGTTTTTCAAAGTTAGATAAATTATAAATTATTTGAAACAAACATGACAGATATGTTTGCGGTCATGTGACAGGTCTGCTTGTTGGTGATTGTGTGTGAAGTTTGCAGAACAGTGGGCGGACTCAACACGAGAACTTAAGGTTTCCTCTACCGACATCAGAAGACTAGTGGAAAACTGGTTACACACACACACACACACACACACACACACACACACAAAACGAAACACGGAAAACAAGTGTCTGAGACTGAACAAGACTCTTTTTGAGAACATAGAGAAAAATAATTTAAAGGTTTAAAAATCATATCATATTCACGTCTAAATGTCATCCACTCGTTAGTTAAACCATTTATCAAACCAGACAATATTATCTACTAATGTTGTGTATTTACAATATTCTGAATTTGGTCTCAGCTGATTATTCCCTGTTGGTTCATCATCAGTCTTTTCATGTACTGATCACGTATAAATATTGGTTTTAGTTACTTTAAGAAAACTGCTAAGTGAATATGGAGAATAAAGTAGTTCAGGATCTGCAAACAGCAGAAATATTTCATTGGAATAAATAATTCACTGCATTTACTTTTTCTTTTTATTACATCTATGCAGGCAGCACCTTGACTCTGAGCCCAACCTTTAGGTGTAGAAAACAGAAGAATACACCACAAGAAATAAAAGAGTGAAAGGTTTCAAACATCAGTAACAACTTGAATATATAAAATCTATGATGTTTCATACACACCAACCATTCTGTTTGCTGTATGTGTAAAAACAGTTAGAATGAGCCTGTTCACTTTTTTACACTTTTTTTAGACTTTTCTTTTTGTGTTTTCTTTTCATCTCTGTTGTCTGTTACACACTGTGAGGTTTTAATATTTAAACACAAACCCTCTTTCACACTGTTTCAAAGAGTGAAGCTGCCTCCAGCCAAGCTGAGCTTTTCTTCTCTCTCTCTCTCTCTCTTTTCTACCTGTTACCTCATCTCTCCATCTTCTTTTTGATGATTCTTTTTTCTTCTCTCTCTTATCCTCCAAAGCAACTCTCTGCAAGTGTGTGTGCGTGTGTGTGTGTGTGTGTGTGTGTGTGTGTGTGTGAGTGGGAGGGTGCAGAAAAAAGGTTAGAAAGGTTACAGTGTTACAGGTGTGAAAGAGTGTGTTGTTTTCTTTACCTTGACGGATTTTTCCGAATGTGCAAAAATATAGAAAAAAATATATACACCAACATAAATCGCAAACACATGCATGCAGACACACACACATGCACAAAAAAGTGAGTGCAGGAAAGCCAACACACACACACAAACACATGTACACGCCTGTACACGTCACTCCCTCCATCACAAAGGAAGTGCCCTCACATTCTGAAGTTGTGTATTTTGGGGGAAGAGGACATGCACACTCTCAGACACACACTCATAAGAAATCATACGTGGTCTGTTTCTGGTGTTTGTGTGAAAGCAGGATAATGTTGTAATGTGTGTGTAAAAACATGGTCCTAATATTATGAGCATCACATTCCAATTTTTTACAGATTATTGCTGCATCGGTCGCATATCTGGTGATTCTTTGTGAAAACATTAGTCGAGCAAATTAACAGCTGATAACGTCACACTGTGTCTATTGGTGTGTGTGTGTGTGTGTGTGTGTGTGTGTGGGTGTGTGTGTGTGTGTGAGGGTCTGACAAGAGGACAGATGTATTTGTGAGGTAAAATACTAATAATGAGCTGAGCAGAAATTAATCTGTATATAAAGAGGACAGCATGTGTGCAGCCAAATCCTCTTCATTGCCCCCTGGTGGCTTCATTGCCCCCTGGTGGCTGGCTTCAGTATAGGTCATACGCCCTCTCTCCTCCATGTTAGTCAATGGGACACGGAACAAGCTAGAATTTGAGTAGACTTGGCTTTTTGACGACGGAGGAGCCGGAGCTGCAACCAGTCGTTTTAGACAGAGTGAGAATGTTCAAGTGTTTGATACCACGGCTCCGCTCCATGATCACTACTGACAGGATTTTGACTCCAAGTCACGGAATTCTGGATCGTGGAGACACGTCGTCCATCTTTATTTAAACTATGATTTCAACGTGTACACATTTTCAGATCTTCTCATTCTCATGATATTCTCTCAAATTTATTTCAGTACTGTTTAAAATGTTTTTCCTTTAACACATTTTGATTGCTGCGGAAATATGCTCCACTAAACACACAGAAAAATGTGTCCTTGACCCAGTTGTAACGAGTCATTTTGTGGCGAATCAGATGTTTTCAGACGTGTCGGCTTGTTGCCCTCACTTGACCTGAACATTTGATTTATGTGCTTCTCATGACTGTTTTTATTGAGATGAGTGGGGAGTTAACCTAATTAAAACATAATTTCACCAGATATGTAGTAAACTTGGCCAGCGCCACACAGACAGTCACCAAAAACCAAAGGCTTCAGTTACACCACTGAGGGTCGTTGGGGTGAGTGATCGTCCTGTTTACTTCTACAATGTGCATGTTGGACAGTGTTTCTTAGGCTGGTGGAAGATTTACACTCACGGTATACAGTGCATTAAAGTGAGTGACAGACTTCAGAGGGAGGAATGTTTAAGAAAAGCAGGAATTGTCAAAGGTGAGTTTTGTGTTTTCTCGGCCAGAAAACTCAATAAAGGTATTAGTTTGATGAGTTCACTCTCAGCCCTGACGCTGATACATCTGACACACACACACACACACACACAGGCCAGTGAAGAGAGAAGAGATCTGAAGCTTCTAAATTCAATAAAACCCTGAGTGCAACTTAACAGTAATTGTTGCATCGCAGGCATCAACACACAATTAGATTAAAAGCATGAACTTGTTGAAAACTGCAGCTTAACAACATTATGGTGAATGCAAGATTTACACTATAGGACAAACTCCTGACTACTGACTGATGTACGATACAAGCAGTGAAGGTTCAGTCACCTGTGTTTCAGGCTGATACAGTTCAGCTACCAGATGTGGAATCATCACCGTGCTCTTAACCTCGCCCTTACACGTTTAACACAGACTCTGATGTATTCGTTTTTTTTGTGAGTTGTTTGAAGAGAAAGAGAAAATGTGGTATTTGAATTGTAACTCCCAGATTTGCGAGATTGTTTTGATTGTGTGTGTGTGAGTCTGTTGTTACCTGATGGTGAAGAATGGACGACTGATCCCAAAAGTGTCTCAATCACCACCTGGTGGCCGGCAGCAGTATAGGTCAGAAACTCCACCTCCTCCATGTTAGCGGACGGGACGTGGACCAAACTAAAAAGTTAAAGTACACGTAAAAATGTTTCCTCAAAGCTGGTTTCTGTTATTTGATTTAGTTCCTATCTCAACAAACAAAATCCACTTCATGTAAACAAAGACTTTGCTTCATGAACGTCCTAGAAACTCTTTATTTCACTCATACATAATAAACAGTGTTGTTCAGTTGGTGATTCACACCTGTACTTTTAGACCAAACACGACATCTGAAACAAGCTAGATACGAGTTAGTGGAAGTGTCGACACACGTCCTTTTCATCTGAGCTTCCTCAGGAGTGTCTTGTGTCTCAGAGTGTGTTTGTAATCCCGCAAAAGACATACACGAGTGATGTGGTCACACACATACACACACACACACACACACACACACACACATATACACACGGTGGCATTATGCACCTGGCTGCAGCTTGACAAAAGTTTATCAGCAAGTGAATCTAGAGTAAACCAACAACGCAGGTGTCTCGCGACTGTGTGTGAGTGTGTGTGAGTGTGTAAGATCCTTTTCAGTAGCACAGTTCTGTACATCAACACCGTCTGTGTCTTAACGAGCAAAAGAATTCAAAATGAAGAAATCAGAATGAAAACCTATCGTATGATTTATATTTTAAGATTTGACATTTTTCAGTATAATATTAATGTATCAACGACGAGTTCATTTCAGATCTGTAATAGTGAATGTGCTTGTTTAAAAAGTGTGAATGTCTCTGTGGCTGTGATCGACAGTAGATGTGAATATCTCCTGATCATTGATTATTGATCTGTTCTCCAGAGTCACATTGGCTCCCCCCTGTGGATCAGAGCGAAGCCAGGAGGCTGCTGTGTGTGTATACCCGCTGGCTATACAGACAAAGACTGTACACATGCAGTGTTATTAAAGCCTGTGACGACCGCTGCACCTTAAAGGTGATGTTTTCTATTTACCATTAAAACACTTTGCTTTATCACACTGTTAATAACTTCCTGTCTTGTCGTCCACCATCTTCTCAACAACCTGGCGAAGACTGAGCTGCTGCAACGCCACAGTTTAAGTAGAGGAGGAATGATTGGACTGCACCATTCTGCTGCAGGCTGAAGGGGGTGTTCTCAGGAGCCTCCTTCATCTGTGCCACAGAGAACTGTCTTTTCTCCCCTGCAATAATCTATGGACTGGCCAACGTGGACTATATCAACCTGCAGTCAGGAGCTAAGATGGTGTCACTTTGTCTGAGGAGCAGTGAGCCTGTTAAGTTCTGTTTAGTCGACCCACGTTTAAACTCTAGAGCTGTTTGTAAATTTGTCACTTTTGCCTCCTTTAGTTTTTCCACTAGGCCTTGATCTCCTAGTTTTTGAGCTCCTTCACGAAGCCCATTTTATAAACATAAGGGATTTTAATTTGTTTATTTATTGTATTTGTGTTTTATATAAGTTTATGGTTAAACCTAAAACACTATCCAGCTTACATTTCTTTGTCATGAGTATTTGAATCATTACCAATGTTTTTAGATAGACGATCAGCTTATAAATCAATATCAGAAAAGTTTCTTCTCTTTGATATCAGCATTTTAATCTGCATTGTAAAAATGTAAATGAGTCGGCCTCTAATTGTTTTAAGTGTGGAGTGAACAATTAGAAAGAGAGGGATGAAAAGATGGAAGACGATGAAGAGATGATGAAGAATCTGATGGAGATAAGCACCTACAGAACTTTCCTCTTCTTCTTTGATGTTGAATCAAAAGTGAACAAACAGAAAAACAAAGGGTTTTAATGTGTGTTCGTGTCATCACAGAAACAGGGGAAGTCCTTTTCACATTTCTTCTGTGTTCGGGGATGCCAACCTCAGAGGAAACCCCTCCTCCGCCTGCCTCCCACGCATCCACCTACACAGTGGAAACTTCTGTCTGAACAAACACACACAAACAGACACACACTGAGGAACGCACATCACAGCTGCCCAGGGGAGGGTTTCAGATGATGTAACACACCTTTGGCAGCCATATTGGGAGTTTGACTCCAACAATATTCTCTATACATTAGAGTACAACTAAATATTTGTTCTGTGCGATATGTGGTTTGAGGTATCTGTAGTGTACTTAAGTGTCGTCATTGTATTTATCTGACACTGATATTTACTGGTTCATCTACAAATTAAGATTCTACCAATAAAACAAATGAAAAACTTGTAGAATATGACGCGTTTTACCTTTTGACAGGTGGTCACTTATCAAAACAGTGATTGATCATTTGCAATTTTCTTTTGCTTTTCCTCATCTTGAATTAAGGTAAACAGGAAACAGAACCACCTAATCAGATTTCTCACTTTCACAATGAGCATTACTGAACGCATCTCACTTCACCAGCATTCTGAGCAGCTCCACTTATTATTCACTCACTATTACTAACCCGTTCTCATATTATATCATCCACTGCAGCTCCGTGAGGCCAAAACAGGTTTGTCAAATAGCATCTGATGAGAATAACAATGACAAAACCCTTTCACAGAATGTCTCTCCCACTGAAAGGTAGATATCACATTCTAGTTTCATGTTAATCAAAGACTATAGATTTGCCTCAGTGATGAATCTAAGGAACTCATATTTAACACAAGCACCTTATTGAAAAGAGCTATTTGAGGAACTGAAGAGTTTTTCTGAACTTACTGATTCACAAACTGTTGTGGTGTAAATGACTCATTTCTAAAATAATCAAACCAAACATCAGCTGTTTCAAAGAAGCACAAACACAAAACAATAGAGATGGTAGGTTTGGATCAAATAAATCCAAACACACTGTGTAATGTTACAAACGCACACGCATGTCACATGTGAGGATGCTACCGCAGCAGCGGAACAATGCAGGGCTCCCCGTGTGGGGGCCGACGCTCAGAGAACGGGATGTTCTCTTTGGTGAACACACTTCATAGTCTTACATGCACGCACGCACGCACACACACACACACACACACACACACACACACACACACACACACACACACACACACACACACACACACACACACACACGTGGGTGTAGCAGCAAGTAAGGGAAATTTACCTTCCACAGTCAGTGTCTGCTCCAACGAGATTTCTGTCGCCACAATTATTAATGAAACAAACTAGTTTTTCTGCACTTCCACTTCCTTTGTATCACCATTTTGAACATGTGCAATCACAATAAATGTTCTTAGTTCAATTAAAAGTTTCAGTATCACGACTTCAACATCTTGTATATTATTTATCATTAGATCTAAAGACAACAATTTGCTCACACGCATTTTAATCTCTTCTTTCCTTCTTGTCAAACCCAGTTTGTCTCTCCCAGCATTGACACCTTCTCACAGTCTAGTACTTTTCCTGTTTCACCATTTGATTTGAAGAGAAGTTTTTTTTATGTGTGAGATGATCAAACACGGGTCTACTGCCCCCTAGTGGGATAGATCAATTTGAACAGAACGATAGAGAAACAGAAGAACAGCAGCAAACAGCACAATCAAACAAAATAGAAAGATTTCAGAAGGAATAATTTGCTTGAATATTATTTTCTTTAAATCATACATTTCTTTCAATAGCTTCCACATGTAACCGACTGACTCCACAACTATGATCCTATTCCTCATTCCAACAAATCAATATAATTACATACATTTTTAAACATGGATATATGGAATTTGCTATACATGACAAACTGTCAAATAAACCCCACAGAAAGTTATTGCATGAACATTATATTTACACAGTATAAGGGTCGTGATCTGATCAGCGAACACATGCTGCACAGAGTAAAGCAGCAATTTTCTTTTTTCACAGGTGCTACTATTTCCCAGGAATATTCTTCATCTAATTAAAAGTACACAAAACTACCTTTTCAGCATTGATCTCACGGGTTCATCAGACACAGCTGAATACAAGCAGCAGTTCAGCCTTTATTCCACCTCTCAAGTGTAAGGGAAGTCCGACTCCCTTCTCCTCCCTGAAAACTCCTGTAGTTTCACTGGGTTTTCCCCCCACAGGTTTGTAAGTAGTACTGTCAGGAATATATGGTTGTGCGTTATACAGTCACAGGTTGTCTTGTGTTCCCAAGCTTGAAAACACAAGTTTACACAATGATGTGTCGGCCTGAGGGAGACGACATCGTCCTGATCCACAAACATCAGCACACTTACGTCGTCTGATATGTTTCGATATGTGTTTTTGTGCGTAATGGCGTTAATGTACGGAGATTTAAGGCACATCACAGGCAAGGTGAACGTAAAATGTACTTCAAATTGAAGTTACATTTAAAATTAAGTTAAATTAAAGTGTGCATTTTTCACCAACACGTTTTTTTTTAAGTTGGATTTGTCCTGCACTCTCTATAGGCTTGTCGGCTCAAGGACAATTTAATTGTATTACTATAGGCAGTGTAATTTCATGTATGGACATTATATTTTGTTTTCACACTGATTGACTCAAATCTTTTCACACCAGAAAGTGTCTCGGCAGTGTTTTGTTGAGTTTTGAAGATGTTTTTGAAGATGAAATGATCTACATAATCATTTGAGAAGATAAGAAACTCTTTATAATCAAAAGTTTAAATAAAATGTATAATCTATATAAAATTGGTGAGAACAGTTTGTGCGTCTTCATATTATTGAAACTCTCACTAAAAGATGTGAGTTTTTTTAAGTTTGCAGAATTTGGCTCATATGACATAGGTTTCTTCACAGGACAGAAAATCCACATTGAACAACAAAGATAAAAAATAACCTGATCCTTCTGTGTCACAGTCACAACAAACAGCAGTTTCTTTAAAACGGGGCTGAGGTTGTTCCTCTTTGGTTCTACTGGGAACTGTTCTTACTGAACCTGAGGTCTCGGTTCCAATGCCCCAAACACATCAGCGACAGACGATGCACGTCAAAATAGCACCACGACTGTTTTGTCTTTGTAAACCCACGGTCCAGCAGAGGTGAGGTGCATCATATGATTCCCTGCTGAGTGGCAACAGAAGGACAGCGATCCGGATCTAAATGAGCAGCTGAGCTACACTTGGACCTGCGGCAGCGTCGGACTAACATGGTGGAGATTAGGACCGCGGAGCTGAGCATGAAGCAAGCGCTGCTGAGGAGGAAGGTCGCTGCATAGTCGCCGGTCCTGTCGACCAACCAACCTGCAGACACACACACAGAAGGGATTGATGAACATAAGTATGAATAGATAAACAAATACATAAACAAACAGGCTATTTTTGTTTTACTGCATTTATTCATCTATTTCTCAATTATAATGTTTGTATATTTATTTCTACATTCCTACAATTATCAGGTCAGATTTAACACCATTGATTGGACTAAACGAAAGAAATCTGGGGTCGTTGCAGGTGCTTCCGAGCTGCAGCCAAAAATAACATTTTATCCTTTTTAAAATCAAAGATGCCAGGGAACAGATTTTGAGAAACTAAAACCGTAATAATCTAAATGCTGATCTCAGTTTTGTGGTTTGTATTTCAAGATCTCAAAAATAATGTTTCTCAATAAAACTACTCAATGATTCATGTTTACCATTGATACCCACTAAAATCTTCCAGGTCACACAAACACAGCAACATAACCTCTTACCTCCTATCGGCGGGCTGATCAGGTAAGGGATAGCGTGCAGGAAGTAGACCACACCCAGGCCGGAGGTGAGATGGGTGGAGCCCACAATGTCAGAGGTCACCACTGGGATGAGCGCCACGTACGCTCCGTCAAAGTAACCGTAGAGCACGGAAAACAAGACGAGGAGCGAGAAGGAGTGCAGGAGGGGGGCGAACATGCAGCAGAGGCCCTCTAAGCCGAGCGCCACCATGAAGCTCAGCATGCGATACTTCTTCAGACACCTGGAACAAAGGAAATCTATCAGTATCCTAATCAGCATTAATCACAAACACACAAACACAGAAGGCACGTACTTCCTGTCCATGACCCATCCGAAGGTGATGTTCCCCACAATGCCGCTGACTCCAAATATGGACATGAGGAAGGCGGCGTGCTTGTGGTCCACCCCCACACTGAGGGCGTATGGGACCAGGTAGACCACTGGAGCGCTGCAGCCGTACGCCAAAAACAGGAAGGACACCGACAGAATCAGGAAGTCGGGCATCACAAGGAATCCAAACTCCTCGGTGGACTCGAGGCAAAAACACCGACTTCTGGATGAAGGGTTCGTGCTCACTAACGCAGGAGGGCGGCTGACGGCGTCCGGTTTGGTTTTAGTGAGTCCTGAGTCTTCTGCCTTCACATCTGTCTTGTCAGCTTTAATGCTCAAGATCATAGATTCGATTAATTTCATGTCCTCAATCGTGCTTCCATTTGCTAATTTGGCATCCGAGCGTTTGATCTCCCCGAGCACCGTCTCCGTTACCTTGTTGCTGAATAAAATGCACTCAGCTATCTTTATTTCTGGCGGGCCTGAGAGCAGCGCTATGTTCCTCTCAGCCGATTTGTTGTTTTCCAGTCTGATGTTTTTAAACGCTCCGTTGGAGATGAGCAGCCCCCGAGTTTCCTTTAAGTTGCTTATTTCCAGCTGCTTTGGCTCCACCTGGCTGCAGTCAGCTGGAACTTTTTCAGTGTCTTTTGTGTCCAGCACTGTCGTCAGGGAGTCTTGCTCTGAGTTTGTTAACTTCTCGGATTTCCTGTAGATGGATGAGAAGAAAATATTAGAAAATACATTGAATTAGATCAAGATAATTGATGTGAATAGTTTTGGTGGATATGCTTTAGATTAATGATGAGAAAGTTATAGATCATTTGTTTCATCTCTACAAAGACAACAATGTAAATATATTTACTAATTGCTGTGGTTGTATTTTTCTACAGAGCAGTGCAGTTTCCTTCAGACTCGTATGATCTGTGACCACACAAACCTTTGACCTTAGACCACCACAGTTAATCTTTGATCCTAACCGGACGCTTGCACCACATTTGAAGATATTCCCTTCTCTGAATCTGTAGTTGCAGCTCCAGAAATCACTGAATCAAGTCTTCTCTAGGTTGTCCTCCTGCATGCAGTTATCTTTTCCTTGGATCTGAGGACTTACCTTTCACCTCTTGGCTTCAGCGGCTTCATCAGAGCTCCAACAACACACAGGTTGGAAACAAATCCTCCCAGGATGAGCAGAGCCCCTCTCCAGGAGTATTGCTCAATGAGCAGCTGGACGACAGGAGCCAGGATGAAGGTCCCGATGCCGCTACCTGAAGATGAGGTGAGAATGGATTTGATGGGATGAAACAACAAGAAGAGTCGAAAAGAGGAGAACCCAAAAAGGAACTTAATAGGCAGAGTAGAGAAAAGTGAAAGAGGATGATAGAGTAGAGGAGATGAGACAGAAGAGTGAAGTATAAATGACGAGAGAAGAAAGCAACAGGTAAGCGAAGATGTAAGTACCGGACTGGGCGATGCCATAGGCCAGAGCTTTCCTCTCATTGAAGTACCTCCCAACCATCGCTATGGCTGGTGTGTAGCTGAGAGCAAAGCCAAGACCTGCAGAGGACGAACAAGAAGGTTTTCCAGTTTGTCAAAAACTTGCCAAATGTTGCCAAATCTGAGCAGAAGTGGTTTGGTTGTAAACAGGATGCGACACAGGAAGATTAAGTATCATCAACTACAGCTTGTTCTGTGCCAGAGCGGCTTGCTTTAATGAAATGAGACATTAAGTGATGAACGTCTGGGAAGAAACTCAGACCCCAACAAGGATAATTCTGTAAAATGTGATCCTCTATGAGCACTGTGGGGAAGTTTTAATGGGCAATTCAACACAAAGTACACACTCAAAACTCTCAATGTAATAATTTAAATCATGTCAACAACAGACGACAGTAAATCTGCCATCACATTTGAGCAGGGTTTTGTTTGCTGCAGGTAAACGGCCCATGTGGAGGCGGGACACTGCATTATCTGCATTCATAAACCTGTAGTTACACCCAGTGTTAAACTGTTCTCATAAAAACAATCAGGAATACGTGTCTGACAGTGAATCTGTTAAATCGCACAACTATTCTTTTCCTTCATTATTCAAACTTCATTAATAAGATGTGATACATGATTCTCTTGTGGAGGATTAAAGAAGCCTCGCCTCCTTTCGACCTTGATGACACGACGTCACGAGGGGTCGCTCATCTCTTTCTTCTCTTATTGTGCATGGTTGTACATTTTGTTAATTTCTCAATGGAAGTTTCTCCTGATTGAAATGGATTTACCAAGGAGAGATATTGATAAGGTGCCCGTGTGTCATGATCTGCTTGCGTACCTGTGAGGATCCCCAGGGAAGTGTAGAGATATTGCAGACTGGAAGCGAAGGAGCTGAGGATGAACCCGGCAGCCGACAGCAAACCTCCCAGAATCACCGTCACTCTGCAGGACACACGGCTCCCGAGGAAACCACCCAGAGGAGCTGCAGACACACTTTGAGTTAACTACATCAATTATTATTTACAGTGTTGTTTATTTTCTGTGTGTACTGATGTTTTACCACAGAGCATGGTGGTACAGTCAATCAGACTGTGGATCCAGGCGGTGGTGGAATAATCCTGCTCAAAGTGCAGCTGGAACTCCACGAAGAAGATGGAAACACATCTGAATACAGAGAGAGGGGACGTCGGATTTATTCCATTTTAAACACAGCAGCAAGTGTAGCATTGATAAAGAACAGTTTTACTTGATACAGGGTGTTTATCGCCCCTGTCTGTGTGTATGAGTACAAAATAACTCAAAAACACATGGACTGATTTCCACCAAACTCTGTGGGAATTGCACTTGGGAGGGTTTCTGCAGATGATTAACTTTTGCACCTGATCAGTCGAAGGTCAACAAAGATACGGTCAGAAAATGCCTCTCCACAAAAATATGGCCAGAGAGACAATCTGAAGTTTATATTGATTTAAATTATACCCAATCATATGATGAGTGATGTCATGAAGAGGTGAGAAAGAAATCCAAACTGACATGAGGGATCCTATTGGCCGGTCGTACGGTAGCAACAACATCATGACATCAGATAATCATCATGCATTAACTTTTACAGCCAATAAGATTCCATAGTTTATTTGGATTAACCAATCATTTGTCATCATGTGTGAAATGGCATTATTACAAAATAAAACCAAAGCACTGCCTGATGGGTTAATAAACAGTGAAAACCTTGTATCACACAGACCAGGATATATTATCCAGTTGGATTGGAACAAATAAGTTTGGTAAGAGTGAGTAAATTAAGACAGAATCACTTTCAAGTCTTTGTCTTATGTCAGAGAGAAAGTCAATATCCAAACCCCGCTTCACTGTTTTGTCATGATTTGTCTGGTGTAATAATTATTAACGGATTTAGATCATTTAAGGTGTCAGTTCCATGTCGGAGTCAATAAAGTGGAGTTGGCCGTCAGTCATATCCACAATCTGAGGGCTCTGTACACCCTGACCTATTTGTTATGACTCCGATCGCCCGTTATGTAAAACCAGCAACTCCATTAACTCATTGCATTGATAAGATCACTTATCATTAAAATCATAAAGTCATAAGGTTAAAAGTGATTTTACTTTATGATCTGTGTTATTGACTGGAGACAGAAATACATGTAGCACACACACACACACACACACACACACACACACACACACAGTTTAATCTAATGACAGCAAATTAGAAGCTGGATGGTTTTTATTGCTCTTAATACATGATTGTTATCTTAATTTAATTTCCTCCTCTAGGGTGGCACAGTGGAGCAGTGGTTAGCACCGTTGCCTCACAGGAAGAAGGCTCTGGGTTCTAACCTGGTTGTGGGTTTGATTGTTAGTCTCTATATGTCGCCTCCCCCAGCGATCCTCAAAAGGACAAGTGGTATAGATCATGGATCATTTTGGGATGTTTGATGCCGTCTGTCAGTTCCCTGCTCCCCTTGTCTAGACACCCTGACCATATGAAAGACGTCGCTGGTGCCCTGTGAGGAACATGATCCCTCGTCAGCTTCCCTCCGGCAAGAATGTTCAGGGCCTCAACCCTATGTCTTTGCAGTGGCGGGTGAAGTGTTGTCCCTGCGCTAAGTGCACACTTGTTTTTAAGTGTCAAGTGTCAGCTGAGTTGGTGGGGTGCGATGGTCTGACTGTGCAAACTACGAAACATGGAAACTTCTCAGCAGGATGTTTTAAGCCCCAGTGGAAAAAGAGGACAACATTGAATAGCAGCTTACAGGTTTGAGCTGAGTGGGAGTGGAGTCCTGCCAGGTAATAACACAGAGGGGTTTCAAACAGCTGAGCACATGAAGCTTGACCTCTGTGCCGAGTTAAGGTTTAGTTGTTTAGTAGATTTGATGAAGGAACAGTTGAGTCTGGTCTCCAGAAAATGAGGTTCCAGATGAAATATGCTCCCATTCAACATGATGAGATACCGGCCGTGTTTACGTGGTCTTCGTTCATATTGAACAGATCAGGGATTTTATCAAACGTGGCCGTTCTGCAGGATTAGTGGAGTACGGGTCACGTTATGAAACCATGACGTCCCGGGTGTGAAGGTTTGAACCCGTTCCTTCTTTTTATTTGTCTTTCCCTCACCTCAGCTTTGTGGCTTAGAAAAAAAACACAAGATATGAAAGGACTGTAAAGTAGGACCACCGCCCGCCCTGTTGTTGCAAGCCTCCGCCGCCCAGTGCAGGTGTTTGCTCCAGACTTAAATGAGGTCACAAACTTTGACCTGTGATAACCAACTTCTTATCAGGTCTCTGAGCCTAAGAGAGCGTTTGCAGGTCTTCCTGTGACGTTGTGATCACGAGACCAAAATGTGTTTTGTGAGATGTAACCTTTACAAATCTGTTCATCTGTGAGTCCAACTGTAAGTTTGTACCAAATTTGAAGAAATTCCTTTGAGGCATTTTTGAGATATCTTGTTCACAAGTATGGGACGGATGGATGGACGACCCGAAAACATAATACCTTTGGCCACAGGTTTTGCTCGGAACTCATTGGATTAAAAACGTGACAACATCACCTGGTCACTGCCCGAATGCAGATGGTGGCGAGGAAACAACCAGCAACGACCATCCAACCCCAGCCGCCTTCCGGTGCTGTTGTGACCCCGGTGGTGCTCCTGCCTTCTTTGGGCTTCTCCTCCTTGGTGACTGCCATCGCTCCAGCCAATCACAAGGCAGATTGGCATCGGTGTTCTCTTCCTCAGACACAGGGGGCGCTGGAGGTCAGAACTCCTCTCCTTGATGTTCTCTGCTTGTCTCTAAACGTACAGCACGTTTTCCATTGGCCAGGTTGAAGATCTGCAGAGACCAGAAAGAACCATCGTCCTTCCTGTTCCTCCTCTTCCTCCGTCACTGAGGAACCACAGAAATTCAACCTTTTCAGATATTGATATTTTGACCAGACAGATTATAGCAAAAGTTTGCAAACTTAGTTATGAGACAAAAAGACACAATAGGGCGCCGCCCTCCCAAAGAAAACAAGGGGAACAGATGATAGTGATACAGTTTGTCCTGCCTGCTGCCTCCGAACATCATCGTCCAATCAGCTGCAGCGTCGAGCCCAGTTCAATCGACCACAGGCGATTCCACGCCTTCCCTTTCATCTCGGTTTACACAAGATGACCGTGAGCGACGTTCAAATCATCATCGTGTGAGAAACCAGGAGCGGTGTGTCTGCGTGTGCTCCCAGACAGCACACACAGACACACAAACAAACACCAGACACACAAGTAGTGAGATCAAAGGAGCGTTACCGTGAACCGAGTGACTTTGAGGAAGAGCAGCGGAAACAGTGGAAACTGCTCAGAGATCAGCTTCTTGATCAGAGCACAAGCTGCAGTAGGTTTGTACCGAGCTGGAGGTTCTGCTTCCTCCTCCACCCTGACCCGCTCTCACTCCAGCTAATAAACACACGATCAGCACGCGAAGAAACTCAGTGTTTGTTCGATTCCGGACTTTATGAGGCTCCATTTGAAAACATCACGGGAAACGTCTCGTCAACATGTTGTGCTCAGAACAACAACACCAGACGTGACGTGAACAGCCGAACTCAGCGCTTGCAGTGAGCGGAGCGACACGCAGACATTAAACCCATTAAACAGGAAACCTTAGACACCATCGCAACAATTCAGCCCCTGAGAAGTGGGTCAGGAGCCGCAACCGGTCCCCACGTGTGACTTTTAGATGTCCAGCTTTCTCTCCGGCCATGTGACTCCAGACAAAAGGTGCAACATTCCTGCCTGGAACTGTGTAAAAGGTTGGAAACTGAAAGCTTGGCCCCAAACAGTTAAACGCCGCTCTAAGCTGCGATGCAACATGGTGCTGGTGAAGAGGTGTGGTGCAGATGAAGCAGCCAGGTGTGGTTAAACACGCTGAAGCGTCTGAAAGGCGAAAACAAATGTTGTCGAACCCCAGATCAGATGTCAGCTCCGTGTCCCCAGGAGCCGGTCCCGGGTCAGCGTGTCTGTGGCTGTTTGCTGCTGGATCCTGATTGTTTGCACCTGTAGGTCAGACCCGGAGGGAAACGCTCCCCCCATGTTGATCACCGCAGTAAACTGCGCCGTCATGTGTCAGCTGGCCCCTTTTGTTTTGCGTGTCTACTTGTGCGGTTACGGTAAAGTGGTACGGGTGGTTGGAGTGGCAAAAAAGTGACAAAAACACTTTTATTTATAGTCTCTCATTATAGATTTATTTTTATCTTCATGGCGTAACTGCTCATTGCGTGTCATGTCTCTTTACAGCACAATTAAAGGGAACGTCTGTGGAAAAGGCAGAATGTATTAATGAAGTAGTCACATTTGGACGCTCATTAAAAATATTCCATGAGAGGTTATGAATCATTTCCAGCGGATTCCTCTTCATGGTTTATATGTATATGTATATTTTTATGTATATTGTAAAGCAAGTTTTGTTTAATCAAAAGTGCAATAAAGGAAAAATGTTTATTATTATTATTATTTGCCGTAATAAAGAAACAGGGCTGTGTGAAATGCAAATGGAAGAGGACATTTGAAGTTCGATTAAAGAACTGAATATCTATAGTTGCCAAACAAGTGGTTTAATTTACCCCCATAGTTTCTTTTGCATTTTATTTATTCCACTCTGTCTCTGTAGCTCCTCGTGCAGACCATAGCTGTGGGAAACAAGTTCTCTAGTGCAATCAAAGTTTAAAAATCTAATGTTTACACACTCCACCTCATATCCTCGTACGTGTACAGGGACATGCTAATGCTGTTATAATTGTTTTAAACAAATAAAATGTCAGGTTTCATTTTGAAAATCGAGCTCCGTCTTTCCTGATATAATGCCAGTGACACTCAGAGGTGGCCGACCATCATTTTGAAGTGGAATTAGTCTGAAAACAGGAGGTTTCTTCTCAATTATAATCTGGAAATTATTCATAACATCTCATAGAACTTATTTTATGATTGTCCAAATGTGACTACAGTATGAATATATTGGGCTATTTTCAGACGTTCCCTTTGATTCTACAGCAAAAGGACATGACATTTCATGTGAGCAGATACGCCATGAAGATACATTTCCATCAAATGAGAGAATTTAACTAAAATATTGAGTTTTTGTCCTTTTTTGCTGCTCCAACTATCTTTTAGATTCTACCGTAGAGGCAGAGGTAGACACGCAACAAAAGCCCACACGTGACGGCTCACTTCACTGCGCTGATCCCTTTAATGTGCTGCTGACACCTGATGGGTCGAACCAGCAGCAGGGAAGCCGCGTGTATTTGCATTTGAAAAGGCCTTCACATCACCTGGGCTGTTTGCCTCATTCAAGCTACTTCGTCTGTTTGAGCAAGCAAGCTGAGTGTGCGCGTGAGCGCGTGCGTTTGTCGATAGGGAGATCGGAGGAGGCAGAGACCTTGGTTACAAGAAACCGGACAAACTGACAAACCGATTAAAAAAACTCAACTAAATACGAAGAACCGTCGTGTCTGTGCTGCAGAAATCTGCTGTGCAACGTCCAAAGGTTCCTGTGCAGCCGCTTCTGCTTTGTCATCTGCTCCATCCAAAGCTTATCTCGACAAACTAACAGGCTGTAAAGTTCGCATGTGTGTGACAGCTTGTGTCCAGAGAATGTCCCTTCTGCTGCAAAGTAAACTGGCCTGGAAAACAGCCCAGTTTACAGAGATTAACTGGGACTGGGCATCCCACAGTGTTAAAAAGAGACGACGTGGGGAAACATGTCACAACCTGAAACACTTGTTTTAAGAAACTGCTGGAACACTGCTGGAACAGAACTGGGCATTTTAGAGGAAAGAATGAATCTTTTGAGAACACATACGGAAACAAAAGTAAAGTTTTGGGAAAATCGTGAATAATGGGTATAATGGTTAATGTAAAGTTAGTCTGATACAAGATGGAAATCCTGAATCAGAGTCTTGAAGCTGGCGCTGCACATTTTTAACTGGATTTGTGATGTGAAGTTAGAAAGAATCTCCCAAGTAAAGTATTTACAATGAATGTCCTCTGCAGGCACGTTTAGTTTGTATATTTTTGACAATTCATTCTGTAATTCGTTGTAATTAATTCACACATTTCCACGCGTGTGTTCTCCTGCAGTTACTGTCCATTCAAAAATAAAATAATCCAGAAAGAAACAAAGGGTGAGAGACATAGACTGAGTCTGTGAATACAGGAGAGAGAGAGAGAGAGAGAGAGAGAGAGAGAGAGAGAGAGAGAGAGAGAGAGAGAGAGAGAGAGAGAGAGAGAGAGACGAACAAGATAAAAACACAAAAACAAGTGTTGACTCACATCAGCCTCTGCTTCCTCCTCCGTGTCACCGCTCCGTGGCTCCGTGGCTCCGGACAAAGGACAAATGGAAACTGGGAGTTTTCCAGCTGTTGCCTGTGAGCCGCTCTGCCATGAAACATCTGCAGCTGCAGTTTAAGATACTGGGGGGGGGAGGAGTGACGTCACACCGCGGCGAAACTCTCTGTTCCCTAACACACGTTCACTTGCGTAACGCGTAGACCACAGAACTCTGCACGAGCAAAACGCGCGGAGGCCTTTTGAGTGTGACTCTGTGTCCGCGCCTCCATTTCACGACTTCAACACCTCGTTTTGTGCGTTAACTCGCTTTGAATCTCAACCTGTCCGCGCACCAGGGGCCCTCCGGTAGGTGGCGCTAATGGTGCAGACCGTGGAGCAAACAAACAAACAAACAAATACACGTTTCTAATAACTGACGGGTGAACAGCAGCCATTTACTTTACACCCGCAGCATTAACAGGTTCTCTGTAGATGCTAATAATACTTTTACCTAATGTAACATATTCAGTGCAATTCCCCGGTACCATTATACTGATATTAAATATTAACACTATATATTCTACAGTGTATTAGAGTGTAGTGAAGAATCGGAATACTTCCTCCATCGTTCCAGGGCTCCATGTAGTGGATGAAAAGTGACGTTATGACTGTTTAATGTCAACCCCTCACAACATCCATTCAGCAATTCATGCCCAACCTTAAAGGTCTTCACCTGCTGCTTAACAGGATTGTTGCCCGAACAAATATGGATAAAAAATGGAAAAATAGAGAAAAGAAAATACTAAACTCTTCCAAACTATAGCAGACAACCATAGTCCCTTAAATACAAGAACACAACCAGTACGAGGCCCCTGACTAATGGGCTCTGGTATGTGCTGCTTTGGTCAGTATTAGAAAAGTTCACAGAGATCATATATATATATATATATATTCACACACCTCAATAAAATAAAATTGTATACTTCTTAACTTCCTCCGACAACGGATCCTCTCACTGCTCACCCCTGACTTCTTTCCTCTTTTCTTCTGGGTCTGCGTCTCCTGTTGCTCCTGTTTGACTGCTTTTTTCAACCACTCTGATGTATGAAAATATGAATAATGAATTAGCCTCATGAATTATTAAACAGGGCGAAGCTACACTTACATCTGATTTATCAACATTCCACCCAGTGACGAGTCAAACCTGACAGGGAACCGAAGGAGTTTTCAGCTTACACTTAACAATCTTTACTAGAATTTGATTTTATATGATGTCATTTAATGTTGAGTCAGAACGTCTCAACCTGACAACCAAAACAATGAATTATGGGTAAGAAAATACACTCACACGCCTTTCTGTCTTCAGGCTGCTTGGGTAAGGTCACTTCCTCAATTGTCAATGGACTCACCCATTGTTGTTTCAGAGGGGTGAATGTGAATGTTGCAGTTTCACAGATCATTTACTTAATGTAAACGAACACATTTGATTTTATTAGCAGACATTTTTCCTTTTACCCGTCTTCCTTTCACCCATTTTCTTTCCATATCATCTCTTTTCCTGTCTGTCCCTCATCCTTTCATCCCTTTCCATTCACAGCGAAGTAAAGAAACATCCAGACCACGTCATCTCATCCAGTTTTAGTTTAATTCATTTTTAGAAAAAAAAAAGAAATCTCTTCACTTCAGTACATACACATTGCACAAGGCAGGGAGCCTTTTTTGTTAATTCTCTTTTTTAAGTTTTTAACCCTTTCTTCTTTTATTTTTCAAACCAGAGTTAAAAGCAGCAGCAGAACTGACGCCAACAACCAGCACTGGGTTCCTCAAGCGTTTCACACTCAGATCCAGATCACAGAGAAGCCGAGGTGAAGAACCGGCATCGAACTCCAGCAGACAGAAAACAGGCATCAGGACTGCAGTGTTTTAAAACAGGCATCAGGACCGCGGTGTTTTAAAACAGGCATCAGGACCGCAGTGTTTTAAAACAGGCATCAGGACCGCGGTGTTTTAAAACAGGCATCAGGACCGCGGTGTTTTAAAACAGGCATCAGGACCGCGGTGTTTTATTTCAATTCTCAAATCACAGCTCAGAATTTCCGATGCGTTTAATATATATTAAAGTGACAATAAATGTCAAGATTTACTATCAGACAGTCCGCAGAACTTTAGACAATCACAAAAACCATGTACAAATAAATCTATTCCTAAAGATGAAGAATCCCATCAACCATCAACCAAGAGGAAATTAACACACATTTCTTAACAACCAATCACCGCAGCTCTGGTAAAGTTACTGATAAATGTGATAAAGCTGCAGAGAGAAGTCGGTTTGTCTCGATGCGTCGTGTTCTGTCTGCTCTGACGTTTGACTTCTTTTCACTGCGAGTCCCGTTTGGGGGGGAAAACCTGGCCCTGAACCGCTGAATCCACTTCATCAACAGACAGATTGCTGGTGTAGAATATATCATATTAATACTATTTACAAAAAAAAAATCTCTGTACAATTAAATACACAGGTATGTCCTGCCAGTCAAGCATTCCAGAGGAGAGTTCAAAGAGTGGATGTGTTCATGCAACAGGATGTTCGACCTCCGGAAAAGGTTTTAGCTAAGGGGGGGGGGACAATATAAGACGAGGAAAAGGTCACAAGGTCACAAGGAACACTGTGACTGGTATGTGACACGAGGTTGGACAACAACAATTTGTGTTAACTTTTCTCTATCTACCCTGAAGTAACACTATGAGAAGATAAACGCCAGAATATACCAACTACCACTTTTACACACATGTAAAAACAAACATGTGAGACAGTTTGGAAAAAGGTGAAGGTCCGTCATGACTGAAACATTCAAAGACACGAAACTTCCCTCCGTCGCGGCGCTCGCACTGACACAACAGTCGTCCACACCCTGTTGCAAACATCCACCTTAAATAGAGTTAACGACTCAATCAGCAGGACACAAACTCTCCGTCCAGACTCTAACCGGAGAAAACTAACAGGGTTGCATATGTTTTTAAAAACACACATTAACAAACAGGTCAAATTAACTGTGACGGTTCAGAGATGAGTTTGTTAAAGGGGACACGTGTTGCTGCATAGCCTTTTAGTTAGATCCCACCATGGATGACGTTAGCTTTGTTATTCAGCGGATACTTTCACACCGGTCTGGGACGTGAACCCCAGACAACAGGTCGCGGAGGTTCGAACCCTCACATCACACCTCAGACGGGTTTTAAAAACAAACAAACATCCTCACTCGCGATAACAGGAAAGAAATCATTGCTTAAAAAGTGACGACAGACTTCAGACTGGATCTGGGCTGTAGAGAACGTTTCAAACACTTTCCAGATGTGATACTGCTTTGACTGAACATTCAGTTTATGTAAAGGTTTTAAATTCTAGGACTGAGCATTCGGGCCAGTTAAAAGTAAAGGGTCTTAATTAGGCTGTCAAATTATGAGAATAAAGTTGTAATAGTTCAGGAATGTGGAGCATGTTTAGTTATACCTAAGTGTAGGCTTCACAAGTAATACAATTCTTTATTTTTTGGCTCAGCAGCTCCACATAATCAGGACTTGATTCTAGAAAGACACAAAGTCGAGGAAATTGCCTCTTTTTTGGACTTTAATCTACGTCATATTCAAAAGGAATTTCTTAGGTCGTTTAAGAAACATTGACATTAAAGATTTTGAACTCTGGCATCACTGGTTCTGTATTTGTCTTTATTCTCGTAATATTATTTTATTCTTGAAATATCTGATTTACTTTCTTCAATAAGCCCCAATGCTCCGTCTTAGAATCCTCATTAGTTTTTTGCAGATTAAAACACAGAAGCTGCAGCGATTGATTAGAACAATAGTAGGTTCAAGAACCGTAAAGAATCTGAAGCAACAATATTACTGTTTCAAATTAGTGGAAAATGATGTTAGAACTTGTAATTTCACATCACTAAACACAGGCAAACTTTAAAAACAACATGACAAAACAACTTCAAAACACAGGTCATCAATATTCTGCAGACTTTGTTTATCATATTTAAATGTTTCCTGTTTGTCTTCCTTTATCTATTTCCAATAACAGATTGCACTGACCTCAGGTCGGAGCTGAATAATGAACAGCACAGATTAAATGTTGAAACCACCTGTTTAAAAAAAAGAAAGGTTCTGCAGGACAGTGACAATATGTGTTTTTAAAAAGGTTCCACTTCTATAAGTGCTGCACATCACAGCATGTTCCCGCAGCTTGAATGAGCACAACGAGCAGGGATTTACATTTCTGACAACAATCACACTGGTTCTTTTTGTGCCAACAGAGAAAACTAAAATAAATTCACCACAACAGTATTTTTCAAATGACATGAAAAGCACATTCACTCACATTACTTGTCACAAGCAGGATCAAAACAATAAAAGGACATTTATCGAAAAAGAAAATGTTCCCAAACCAAACTGTTGCCAAAAACCATTGAAAAGAAAAGTTGGAAAACAAGTTAAGTTTGAGTTCTCGTCTCAGATTTTTAGAGGAAAATCTTTCTTTGTACTTAAAACACGTTGAAGCAGGAGAATCGTGAAAACCAAACACTGGGGTTCAAATTGTTAATGTGTGTTAACTGCACTGAATCCTCTGTTACAGTATTATGGCAAAACACAAAAAAATAAAAGACAGAACGCAAAAGAGTGAAACCTGAACATAAAGAAAAACACATTGAGGTAAAGTTGAGAAACCACACAGGAAACCGAAGGGCACAAACGTGGGATAAAACACACGGTGAAGGCAACAGATCGGGGTTTTCAGATTAAAAGAGACGGGGGCACGAGATAACCGACGGCTGAGCAGCGCCCGACCGGTCAAGGCCACAGACACATCATCAAAACATGCGCTGGGAAAAAAGGCAAAGTCTGAGGATAAGAGAAATAGATGAGAAAGCACCTGAACAGAATATCTGCAGCATCATGATGGAACACACGGAGGATTAAATACGTAGATAGTGTCAAACCGCAGATTTACCTGCGTGGGCGTTGGCATTTAATAAGCCAAGAGACTTAATGTATCCACAGGAGAAGAAACTACTCAAAAAGTATATTTAACAACAGAGGGCACTCTCTGTTAAATGTGATTATTCCATTATTCATTCGCAAGTAAAAAGAAATTCTCCAGCTTAACTTTTTAAAATGTTACATATAGCGAGTTGCATTGGATAAAAACTCACTCACTCACCCACCCACGTCATTAATCAGAGAAAACCGCAGTCAGTCGATTCAGAATACCTGCATGACGCTCAGCCTGCTAATCAGGATTTCCCCTTCATTATTACAGTGCTGGGCTAAAACACTTGGGCTCAGAGACACAGAAAACAGCAGTGATGATCCGAAGGTATTTGACAATGGATGGTTTAAACGAGCGGAGGTCGAGTCCAAACAGGGAAAGGGTTTCACGGAAAAGTAAAAAGGCAAGTAGACGGAGGTAATAAATACACACAACAGGCTGCAGGGTCCAGTTCTTTACAGTGAACAGAGATGAGAGGCTGTTGTGGAGGCTCATGGTGAAGGAGGTGTGTGTGTGGGGGGGGGGGTGAAGCTCAACACTCGTGGTCCAGTTATCATCTCAATTAATTCAACATGTTTCACTGATGATGATGCAGCAGCGTCTTTACCGCCGTCAGTGTAATGCGTAGCTAACCTTGACTTTAGTATGTGCATGTAATTTAAAATTGCAACTTCACATAATTTTTGCAGATCAGTTTACAGTCTCCTGCAAGAATAGGATTAAAGTTTTTTCCCCACAGTTTCTCTAGATGTCGTCTAAACAGCAGCACGATGACGACAAACCGCAAAGCAGCACATTTAAACTAACAGCGGCTGAGCGGATTGTGTTGCTGGCAAATTTGCATCTGTGTATTTTACAGGAGGGGCGACACAGGCCTTAAAGCATCCTGGTCCCTATTGTCTCCCAGAAGGTGACGGCATTCTTCTGCATATGCGTCAAGAGCTTTTTATAAATGCCCGGTTTCACATGGCACGTTAGCATCACATTGGCTCAGCCTGAGCGCCTCGTTGCATCAGAATACGTCACCCAAACAATGCAGCAGGTCGCTAGAGAAGCTACAGGACGAGGAAACGACCTGCTGAAGTGTCCTCGAGCTCGACACTGACGGGAGGCGAAGAGGAAAAGAAAAGACGATTCCCAACAGAGAGAAACTAGATCCCACAGTATTTCACCAAACACAAACAGGGGTCAGCTGAGACCGACTGGCGAGAAGACAAATCTGCGACGTCGCTGTAGCACAAACTATTGGAAGACAATGACTTGGTCCCGCTGGGTAACACTGAACTCAGCAGGTGAGGCGTGAACGTGTTAATGATGTCTGCATGTGCTGTAGGTAGATGGAGGAGAGACAGACCAAAAACAAAAAGGCCATTTGTAGTGGAACAACACAGAGAGAATTAAAGACTGTTTATCTGCGTCCTTTCTGTAGGAGGCAGGCGTTGAACGAATCTCAATAGGATTTGGCTTCAGTGCACTTCCCTAAAAAGACTGAAGTGTCCCGGGCCACTTTTTGTGCAACAACAAAATGCCTCCCGAGCCTCAGCTAATGCCAAAATGTCCAAAACATTTGGCTATTTCTGTCCGTCGACAGAAGACGGCCGGAGGCGACGTGATGTTTCTGCGAGTCTCTGGGGGTTAAACATGCTCAGTCACTCATTAAAGAGCAACTTCATTTCTGTGCTGACATAGTATCTTGTTGCACAAATAGTCGACAGGGACACAACAGCCTCCAGGACGTAATGCTACAGTAGGTTCACACACACACACACACACACACACACACACACACACACACACACACACACACACACACACACACACACACACACACACACACACACACACACACACACACACACACACACACACACACACACACACACACTCTGTGTCTCCCGACAGGAATCGACAGAGCAGCAGAAAATCACAGGAAACCATAAATTAAAGATCACAATATTAAAACCTCTATGATAGGGCGACTCTATTTGGGAAATTAAGAAGATACATGTTAGAGGTTATCACTATTTACACATGTTAAATTATTAAAATGGCTTTTTTCAGTTTCTGTGTCCCCCGCTTAGTGTTCCTTTAGTGGCCTCTGAGAACGGGACCTTTCAGCAGCGTCAAAAGTGGACGACGTCACATCTTCCAGAGGTGGAGACATCGTCTTGTCGAGGGATGATGATGTCACGCGGCTTCCTTTACGGGTCCTCTGTTGTCTTGAGCAGCTCCATCAGTGCACCCACGGCCCCGAAGTAACCCTGGAGCCGACAGAAACACGCCAACGGATTATTAGAGCTTTGTTTTTTAATATGCTACATGGAGTTACATTGGATATATTAGTCAAGTGCTAACCTCATGTTCCAGGAAGAGGGCTCGTAGTTGTCCTTTGGACCAGAAGTCCATGGCGTAGGCCAGCAGCTTTGTGGAAACCGTGTTGATGCGAAGGAAGTTCCCAACGAACACAACACGCTCGATTTTCTGAAAAGAAGACAGATGGGAAGAAGTTCAGAAAAACGACATAACATTAATACACATGCTTTCGGTGGCTCGGGGTTAAGATGCAATCATCAACCACAAACTCCCTCATTCCTGACAACTCTACACCTTCAACAGAAATTACAAAAAAGCCAAATACTCAGATCTGTTTTCTCAATCAATGGAATGTATGCGCTGCAAAAAGTTTGATCGTTTTTTTTTTTTTAAAAGTCCAATGTGACATTCTTACTTTTCTTGTTTTGTCATCTAGCCGACTCACATTGACAAAGTCACAGATAGAATCAATGACCAATTCCTAATAATATATATTTTTTGGATATATATTGAAAGGGACCAGAATCTGAGACAAATGACACATCTCTTCCTGACCACACGGTGGTGCCAGAGAGCAGGCAAAATGGTTCTGACACAAACAAACCAGCTGACTTCTGCATCCTGATAAACTGAGAAGCTTTGACGAAGAAAGATTTTTCATAACAACAATATTCTTTGGACTTTTATTGATTTGTTTACCTGCTCACTGATGATTTTTGTTAAAAGGTCAAATATATATTTTATAACAAAAGAGCAGGTGGGTTTATTTAAGTGTCTACATTTTAAACCTGAATCTATTTCAGCGCAACACTTCTTTACATCAACGGTTAAAATGACAAAGAATTCAAAACATACTGATTTTATAGTTGTTCCATATCGGAAAAGTGAAGTTGGTGGGAGTGTGTGTGTGTGTGTGTGTGTGTGTGTGTGTGTGTGTGTCCTCGCTGCACGTCTGTGTGCAGTGATAGCCCTGTACAATGCTGCTTGATCACCATGCCACAAGGCAACACTGTAAAGAAGCTCAAAGCACACAGAAAGACTCCAGGCTGATGCTCGTTCGAGTTTCACACTGAAACAACTTCATATCCAGCTTTAAAAGTGGCTCCATTTATTATTCAACTATTCACTTGTTTAGTTCACTTCTGATGTTTTCTTTTGCTTGTATGACACATCACCAAACTGAGCCCTTTTTTATTGTGGCCCTACAACAAATGTGTAATGTAATTCCTAAGAAAAGCTATGAATTAGGAATGTGTGTGTGTGTGTGTGTGTGTGTGTGTGTGTGTGAGTGTGTGTGTGTACCTCATTGACAGCACACATCCGTGCTATGGATCCTATATTATTAGTGATGGTGACCAGCGTGGCTCTGGCCAAGTCTTCCTTAGAAATGCTGTCTCGCTTGTCTTTGCTCATCATGTGACCAAAACTGTAAAACAAACATTTCACATGTCAACAACCACATAAACACACACACTGACAGTTTCTACCTGTAATGGATCTTTATTAAATAACAAAAACAGCAGACACAGAAAATGACCTCTGTAAATGTCACAGCAACCTTGAGATCAACAGTGACAACACAGTGTTGTTTGGCAATGTGTGTGTGTGCGCGTGCATGTGCCTGTGCATGTGCATGTGCATGTGCATGTGCGTTAATAACAGAATAAAACACCATGACAATGAACAGTGATACGAATCTGATGACTGTGATGAAACCCGTTTTTTTCACTTTGCTTTATGGATCAAACTTTGGACAGTTTACTGTACACATGCTCAGCCCAGATTAGCAAGTAAAGGTCTGAGTTAGCATGTGTAGCTTATGCTGCTATTACCACTCAGATACACCTCTTTGTCATTCTGAGATGTTTATAATCCCTTTGTTTTGTTATTTTCAGTTTTGCACTCTGGCATTTGAGAATCAATCATCACTCGCTGTGAATTTTCCACACATTTTCCTGTTGTATTGTCATGTGGTCTAACTCAGACATGTCACCAGGCTGCTGGCACTAGAAACTGCCTCTCAAACTCACCTGGATGCGACAGCAGAGCCCTGCAGGCCAAAGCGCTCATAGTCTCCTCCGTAGATGTCTTTCACCAGCTTGTCCACGTTGGTGGAGTCGCCCTTGCTGGCCATTTCCAACGCCTCCTCGAACGTCTCGCATCCCGTCAGCAGACAGCAGAGGCCCAGGAATGTTCCACCTCCCAGACTGAAAGATAAAACAGAGCCCGGTAAGATCATATGAGCAACACAAAAGGAAAAGATGTTTAGGGGGAAATAAGTTTACACACAGAAGATGGCGGAAGAAGAAGAAGAATAGTGTTTTCATTGTGTTTAGTCTTTCAGAATAATTTTCAGAATAATTCACCCCTAAAGATTTAAGCGGTTCAACACTCAGGACTTTGTCAAGGTTTGTGTTTTGTTGCATTCATGGTGAAATGAGATAATAGTGTCTCCCTTTGTCTTTAATGTCAGTTTGAAAAATGTTCACTGTAAGAGAAAACTATTGTGACCACTTAAGAAGCCTGAAACAATTTGACGGCTTGCGATTGAAACACGAGATACACAGGTTTTCCTGGGGCGGTGTGACACACACACACACACACACACACACACACACACACACACACACACACACACACACACACACACACACACACACACACACACACACACACACACACACACACACGGTTGAGCAGCCATGGACTTTGTCCACAGGTCATGTCTGAAAGCAGCTAATGAGACACAGTTGTCCTTTACAGAACAACAAGGAAGTAATGAATGACAGATGTTGCTGTGACAACACATGCAGATGAGGCTGATCTGAAGTGTTTGTACCTTTACACGAAAGATAAACTTCCTGAGGGCAACTGCAGATAAGTTCACTGTGTTGCACAATGATACCAAACCGTCAAACAACACGTCCTTGTTTGTATTAAATCATCATTCAACAGCCTGAATGACTTATTATAAGACTGGAGACATGTGTTACTAATAAAAAGCAACTGCCTGCTTGAATAGTCTCTATACTCAACTTAGTGATGACCACTTCTAAAGGATACCAATCATCTTCACTCTTCCCCTCTGTCCCCCTGTACCACCCTCCTCCTCCCCTCTCTCTCCCCCATTTCTGTCATCTCACCCCAACCGGTCGAAGGCAGACGGCTGCACTAACATTCAGTCTGTTTCTGTTGGAAGTTTCTTTCTCACCACTGTCGCCAAGCGGTCGCTCATTGTGGGAACTGTTGGGTTTCTCTATAATGTTGTACTTTAAACTCATTCTTTTCAATGGCATCTGCATACAAGGATGTTTTTCTCTGCTCCGAGTAAAGCACAAGGAAACTTGCACGTCCGGTTGACACGAAGAATCCAGCCAGGCATGGAATGCACACTAAATTAATAAATTGAATTCACTTTTATATTGTCCTGGACATGTTTAGAATATATTTGTAGATTAAGTAGATAATTCTTAATGGTCCTCATATTTTCCTCTTCCAGGAAAAGTGTGACACACACACACACACACAGACACAGTTGTGCTGTTTTCCAATTGTCCCCCATCTAATCACAGTTGAACTCCTCTGCTACATAAATGAGGTAAACAGAGTGAAAACAGATAAAGCTGACTGGAATTCAAACAGCTGATACCTGGCACTTCTAGTGAAGCGCAAACATAATTTGTTTCCTAGTAATATAAGCTTTTAGCACTTCTCTGTTATGAATAACAGGTTGTGTTATTGTAGATTGGGGTCGACTGTAGATTGTGTTCTCTTGAAATATGATGCCGTGAGACGTTAACTGATACTCATCCACGGGAGTCACATGACAAGCCCCTGGCGTTGTGTCTCCTGCTCCTCCTCTTGTGGTTGTATGAATATGAACTTGTGTTTTCACTTGTCATTATTTTGTAACTGACTTTTTAAATTTGTATCTTTTTTTCATATTGTGCAATCCAACTGTTCTGTTCCTCCTCACCTGGTCCCAGTCACCCGTTTGTAGTCGTTCGGCGAGTACACGGCCAGGATGGAGACCCCGGAGCCGATGTTGACCAGCAGCATGGGGAAGGGGTTATCCAGGGTGCAGGTTTTCTTCACGCAGCTCTGGGTGTCTGACGGGTTCTGGAAGTAGTAGCCCTCCGGGTGTCCGTTGAAGCCCACCCGGTCGACGTACAGCAGTCCACGAATCAGGCAGTCCAGCTCGTCCAGCTTCAGCAGCTCCAGGTCGGCCATCTGCACCACAAAGGGAGGACGTTTAAAACACATGAATAAACATTAAAAGGAACACATCAAGAGGACTAAATGAATAAAACTAAAAGTGTATCACATTGATTCGAAGCATCAATAAATCTATAAAGCTAAAAATGATTTTCCAAGTAAGACACAATGTGTGCACAAGGTGTTGGCTTCAGTTCGAGCGGCAGATCCCAGAACAGCTCAATGATCTTCCTGCTGACAGGGTCAACGAACTCATGTAAACACTCGCTTCAGGAGAGGCCCTGTTCACACCTGGTGTTAACTTCCATCTCAGGTGATCCGATCACAAGTGGACAGCTCCGAGTTCATATCTTCCACACACTTACCGTTCGGAAGTCGTTTTCGAACTTGTAGGCCCCGCCTCCGGTGGCGCAGAGTGTCGTGTGCAGGCTGGAGAAGTTCTTGTCGCGTCCCATCTGGATAAAACGGGGCATGGCCTGTGTCGGGAAGCGAATGAAGTGCAGGTTCCCCGTCCTGCCGCACATGGTCAGGTTCCTCAACTCCAGGTGGACGTCACGGACCCCTGTTTTACCTGAGCGAGGTATATTTACAATATAGGATTCTCTCGCCACACTCTTCACTCCTCTATTGTTTATTCTCACAAAAACGTCCACTACCTCCCATTTCCACATTCAATAGATCACATGATAGTTTACCTTTAATTAAGAAAACTAATTTCATTTTATTTGGGCCCACTCTGAAAACTCTGAACTCTGAAAACAAATCTGTGAATAAATATAAAGAAATAGGCTCAACTGGAAATCACCTACTAATATGCTTTCATGTAAAATTGATTGTTGTACACTCTTCTTATATTAATCCATAATTTTCCCTTAGAAAAGTTGTATATCTGCAAATATATAAACAGCAAAAGAAAGGATTTAATAACGACAGAAAGGATTTCTTATAATTATGTTTATGTCAGATACAGGGAGAACACAGAATCCCCCTTCTTCCATCTCTGTCTCTCACATTGATAAACTTCAGGTTGGTCCGTTTATCTGACGTCATCAGTCTTTTGTCTTTAGTAGTAATGTCAGTTTACGGTATGTGGCGTCATTCACAACTCACACACCTGGATGCTCAGTATTGGTAACGCACTTTATTAACAAGCTGTGGTCGACTGCTAAAGTGCTGTTGACTTGAGTTTCCCATGTGCATGTGTGTGTATACCTACCATAGGCCACATTTGAGGTGAGGTAGCGGCGGATGGACTTGAGGTTTTCCACTTCTTCCTGTTCTTCCTCTGCAGTGATATCGACTGGCTCAAAGTACACCAACTTCACCAGGGTGCCGCCGATGTCCATACCGAACCAGGGGAAGGCTGGAGACGAAGACGAAGACATGTAAACAACTGTTTGCTTTTGAAAACAAGACATAGCATATGTCAAAATGACCAAACCCAGGAGTTGAGCCATGTGAATAACCAACATCTTTAAAGCTGATTATTTACTTGCTAAATTAATACATTCAGTTTAACCCAGACTTGTTTTGGTTTTATGTAGCTGTTTATGTTTTGATAAATAGGATCCATTATGGTAATGGACAACAGAAACACAATACCTGGTATGTGATACTGAATAAAAGCCTGTTAATGGACTGTTGTGAACCACAGGGCCACAAAAACAACCACAAAAACAAAGTATCCTGTGATTCATTCATATCATGACTTCAGTATCATATCCTGGAACTGACAGATTTTACCAGAACTGATTGTTTTTAAACTACTTCTTCTTACATGTGAATATCTTCTGGTATCTTTAATCATCTACGACAGCAAACTCAATATCTTTGGACGTTAGGGAAGTTTATCAATTTTATTGCCCATATACGACTGATCAACTAATTGATTCGTCAAATGAAAACAAAAGCAGCGGACCCTATATTTGAGAATATTTAACCAGTAAATGGCTGCAGATACATTTTCAAGGTGACTGATTAATCTTAGTCTGCAGCGGACGACACAGCTTGGAGAGGAGAACCTGGTCTGGACGGTTTCAGTTTGGTAGAACATTGAGTTCAGCACAAGGAAAAAAAGAAAAACCACCGCCGCCGCTCAACAAGACCCACAGTTTCCATGGTAACAGACAACCCCTGCCCCCCCCATCCTCTCCTCCGCTCTCTGCGTCTCACACACTCCTCAGCCTCATATTCTCTCCTTCATTTATCTTTTCTCTCCATCCCGTTCTCATTCACCATCCATCTTTATCTCTCTCTGTCGGCAACTGCATCCCCCTCTCTCGTCTGGTTTCTTCCTTTTTCTCCTTGCATTTCCTCTTTTCTCCCCCTTTCTCCTTCTCTCCATCTCCAGCTTGCTTCTTGTCTCTGAATCGATTTAATTAAATTCAAGTCAGATTTACTGGCGTGGACGGAAGAGTGCAGATGCTGCAAGACGTTTTTAAATGCACCACAAAGCAACAGCGTTATTTAACTTAGAGGTGCATCAGCCTTTCTAACAGGCTTTATTACCTTGATAATTAACGCTGAAAGGATTAGCTACTTAATCAATTAGTCAACTGCAAATCTAGTTTAATTATCATTTCACTAGTTCCATTCCCTCCATTGTGATGACTTCATGCGAGTCTGTTTTACCACAACGTAAAATGAATATTGTCAACAATCTGAAGATGTCACGTTGGGATCAGGCAGTTTCATTTTAACCAATCAGCGAGTCCACAACTCGGAACAATGAAAACCCTGTGCAACTGTTAAAGACAACACATGGTCACTATGGTTGCGGAGAACGGCAGCGTTCTGCTAAAGAATGCATTTAACGAAAGTATTCGGTGCATGACGATTGGCCGGCCCACTCCACATACAAGACACTGCACAACCGCGCTCCTTGATATACAACTTAGTAATATAGAAGAACCATAGTACTTCATATATATATAAAAAACATTGTTCATAAAGAAAAAATGACAATCTGAGCTCTCTGCAGACATTCGGATCTGTCTTTATGTTTGACAATATATACTTTTACTTTGTAGAGTAAACTAAAGCAGCATACATGTGCATGTTTATATTTTACGTAAAAAACTTCTATACATTTGAGTTTATATTCTTTTTATCTATATTTATCATGTGTAAATGTGTGTGTGTATTATTATATTTATGTTATTAATTTACAGTTAAACTGTAAGATATCAGGCCAAATTGAATTTCATTGTCGTGAGGGATTGATAACGACATCGTGGGAATCCTTGACAGTTTTTTTTAAATATATATAAATATCTGAAAATTTATCGGTATCCGAATTTTTTTTACGATATTGGCCTCAGCCCCCAGAGATCTATATTGGCCCGGCTCTACTTGACCTTGACATTTACATTGAACCTGACGGCATAATAAACCTAATTCATTATTCCTGTTATAATAGAACCTGAGATGTTGCCAGGATTGTTTTATGTGTCAGTCTGCGATACGTGTTGTATTGACCCGTGTTAAGACGAAGAGCACTTGACCACTGAAACCTCTCGTGGTAACTGAGTCCATGTGACTGACTAGTATCACCAGCATCATCACTGCTGCTCCGTCACCTCCACACCTGCTGCTGGGGTCCGGTTACCTTTAGCAGGAGTCAGCGCTCTCCTCCTTTACTGTTTGGTTGACTCTTTCTCATCGTCCCCTCTCACCTACTGACCTGCTCTGATGTCTGTCAACACAACCTCAAGGGATTCAGCTCTGGAAAGTTCTCTTGCCTATTTTTGAAAACACTTCTATGGATAGTTCCAATAAGTTGTCTGATTATATTATTTGCATTTGTGACATTGATTTAAGACTTGACTCAAACCGCCTATTGGATAAACCAGGAGTAGGATAATTATCATTTTCTTTGCTCTTTCTCTCTCTTTAGGGAAACCTTTTGTGCAATACATATATTTTCCCACAACACAATCTTTACAGGAGTCAGCTGCTTGATCCCTGAAGCCATAAAACATAAAGATTTACAACAAACGCTGAAATGATTTTAGATTTTTCAGTTTGTCCTCAGAAATAGGTAAAAGCATCACAGCGAGAGACCAGGATACATGACATTTAGTTAGTTCTTAATTTATTGAAGACAAGTTTCCTATTTACATTAGACCTGAAGTGATCAGTATTCCTTGTGAATTATCAACGGTAACTTTGATTATTGACTTTGATTTTCAGTGATTCATTAATTAAAAATAGAAGAACATGTCAGAGATTTCAGCCTCTTAAATGAAAAGATTTTCTTGTGATTTATTTTACTTTTTGGTCATTTATCACAAGACAATTCACTTTTCTTCAACCAAAAACTTGAACCAAAGATCAGCTAAATAATTGATGACAAAAACACAAGTTCAACTAACTAACTTTTAAAGCCTCTATAAGAGCCTTTAAAATGTGTCTTTGACGACTTTCAGCAAAGTACAGAATTAAGGTGAAGAGGCATCAGCAGTAGTTTTGTGCTCGGTCTTTTTGTAAGTACAAAAGTTAATCTACAGCCTGACTATATCCTTATCGTATCAATGAGTACTTCAGATAACAAAAGTGTAAACTCCATTGAGTGCAAGGCAAAATTGTATTGTGCAACCTCATGTGCATAAGAAGTGAAATTACATTTCATGGCGTCCTTGATGGGACTTTAAAATTAATTATTATCCTGAATTGGATATTTTTTTCTGTACTTGAAACAAGCAAAGAACGTCAGCAGGCTTTGTTAGGAACCACTGATGTAAACAGCAACGTGTGTGCTTTGATTGAGTTCATTGTCAGGTTCCAACATCATGATACTACTTTACATTTATTGACTGCGTTTCTCCTGTGATCTTTCTCCTTATGCAGTGGAAAAACAAACAGTGACTACATAATTAATACATGATGCCACGGGAAACGTGACAGCTTCCATTACAGTTGCTTGCCGTCAGTGATGCATGGACGTACTGACTGAAAAGACTTAACATGCTATCTTTCATTCTTGTGGCTGAATAAACACATATCAGTTTTTATAAAATACTGTCGTCCTGTCTCGTAATTCCTAATTTCCTTGACCCTCAACCCAACCCAACAATAAAGCATCACTGAGAAAATTTCTAACAAAAATCAAATTCCCCCTTTTCATGTGTGTGTCCTAAGTGGACCACGGTGCCCACTTATCCAGGGTTTCTATTTAAAAAGCACAAACATACACACACGTGGACGGACACACACACTAACACACAGTGTCCAGTCAAAGGTCAGTGTGACAAAGAGTAGTTCACAAGCAATCTGTGTCCTTGTAGGTGAAGGGTCTCATGGCCTCTCACACACCTCATGTGATACACCGTCTGAAAGCATCTACAGTTTGACTTGAATTACAAAAGGTTGTAAAGGGATTCATTTATAAATAAATTGGTTTTTTTTCCGCCACACTCACTGTTCAGCTTTCACACACACACACACCCTCAGGATTATCGGCAACAACTATTTCTATAAAATTTCCTCTTGCTTAACCTTTAATCTCAGGTTTCACAGAGAGGCTTGTCGTGTGTGTGTGAGTGTGTGTGTAAGTGCTTTGTGCAGAGAGCACAGGACAAGAACGACACTTGTACAGCCTGTTTGTATGATAAGAAGAAAATAAACCACTGCACAGCTGAACACTGTATGTGTATATATATATATTATATATAATGAATATATATATACACTCATTACAAAGCAAAACATCCCTGCCGGTTCAGGCCTGTTACTCTCTTCCCTGTTTCAGTCTTTCATCCCTAATGTTCTCACAGCTACTGCCTTTATGATTATGTATTTTAGTCCCATAGTTACTACAGTAAACGCGATATCATTAAATTAAGCTTATTACCATTTCCATTAATCATAGGCATTTATTTTCATTATTGATTAGTGAGTTTTGTAATTAATTGTCAATAAATCCCCTAAAAAAATCAAAAGATATTTAATTTACAATGACGCCAATAGAGTTTCTGACCATCAATTGATTGAATACTTGTTTCAGCTTTAGATTTAATATGTTTTCGAGAGTTAATGTAGTAAAATGATACATTTGAAAATACCAGCGTGGGAAACGTTTCACTGTTTTCTGACATTTTATAGAGCGAATGATTCACTAAAGATAAACATTAGCTAAAATCACTCCTTTCACGCATTTTCCAACCAGTCATACTCTACAACTACTTCAGTCCTGCTACTACACATAACTGTGCACCTTCACGGGTCTCTGCAGAGTTCAACATGTTCAATTTAAGACCTTTTAAGACCACGATGACTTAAATTTGAGATCTATGTCAAGTACGACATATATGAAGGAATATCAGAGTCCAGGAACGACTTACTGCCATTTCATTGAAGATAACGTGAAGTAGCCTTGTAGAGAATAACCAGCGAAGCACCACGTTATCTCTGAAGTTACAAGCAGAAACAGTATGTATCCATAGTCTTAAAGTGTACCGGAAAGTTATCAGGTCCATGTTGGTCTTGTTTGTAAATTTAGTACAGTATGGTAATATGTGTATCGTTGAGAAATAACTACAATACATGGAGACAATACAAACCATGCATGTCCATGTTCTCTTGGAAAAGTAACTTTAAAGAATAATGGATCCAAAAAATCTGACCCAACATGGCAGGTTGGGCTGTTGGCCTTCGAAATCAAAAAGCTGCCGATATAAAACTTCTTTTAACAGATCTATCGTGCAAATTACAAATCCACATAACAATTCTCCTAAAGTTTTATGAAAAGCTTTATCGTTAACTAGCTGTGAATCCTGCCTAGTCTTCTGTTTCCTGTTTTTGTGAACCAACACAACAGATGGAATGTGCGACACACCTCCTTCAAAGCCAATCGGAGACATCAGTCTTCAGTGTTTGTTCAGGACACAAAAAACGTATAAACACAATGTACACGAAGCTGTTTCCTTCTCTTTCTTCCACTGTAATCGTTCTTCCCTGAGCCCAAGGCTGTTAGACTCACTTTGAACTGGTCCACCTTCTCTGCCACTATGGACCACACCGAGTAGATCACATATAGCGAGGTAAGGTAAGGTCACGCACCAAAATCAGCCCAGGGCTTACAAAACACTACAAACATGACACCTCTGTTTATGTACACACCGTCTTCTTAGACATTACATATGTGAAACATAGCTGCGCCTTTAACACATCAAACCCAGAGCGCTTCCCTGCGCTGATGGAAGGAATTTAACAAAACACAAAGAATACGAGCCAAAATGTCCACTATCCGTTTTCAAGCAAACTTAAGTATGATACCAAGGGTCTTACAAACACAACTTAAAATTGACTGTGCAATAGGCAGAAACTTAAGTGCACTTCGGCATCAGATGCAGAGCTCAGTTTATTTAATATGCGACCCAATAGAACCACATTTTTGAAACGGTAATTGCACAATTTCGGTCTCCATTATTCCTATTCCTGTTTTTTGCTCTGTGTTGAAACTATGCTGTGGAATTTCCCTAAATTACTTTGTACTCGAATGTAAAAAGATGTGTGTGTGAAAAAGAAACTTCTGTCACAGAAGGAACTCTGTTAAAAATTTAAATAAAGCCAATTCTGTTCGGGGAGACAGTTGGTGAAACTATACAACCAAGTTGCTTCCCGGTGTAAACAAGAGGAACTACTGGCAGTGATACCTAAAATAAAAGAATAACCCCCCCCCCAATTCTAAACCCCCTCAAACCCGGAGTAGAGAAAGGACAAAAGTGAAAAAATCACATCCCCGAGGGGAATACATTCCAGGATTGGCCTCTGTGAGGAAAAGCTTAGAGGGTTATCTGAGTTTATCGGGACGGCTGGCCTCCATCCAAGGATGTGCCATAAAGCACAGAATCTCTGACTAGACATGTCAAAGTTTACTCATGAAATGTTCCTTAATTATGTGATACCTGTACTCGCTCTGGTTCAGGGTCCTTCTTTACTCTAGACTCTTACACATCACAACAAACCACAGCGGAGGACTCACTGCACAGTGCCACTGTCAGTTTACTGTAACATCACGCTTTTCCAGTAATTTGATTATCAGTGATCACAAGACCACACGATGCAAGATCAGAAGAAAAAGGTCAGTGCATCATACAAATACAGACCGTGTATCCGGAATACATACTGTGAATAGTTGATCGTCTACGTTTCTTTGTCATCAATACAAGTTCCTGTTCGTTTTCATTCACGTGGTGATTCTGTGGCTACACGTTTCTTATTCAATAGAAAGGAGACTGTCTGTGCTGAAATTAACAATGAGAAGGTTTTGCACTGTGAAGGACAGATTTCAATGTTGTGCTTCAAATTTCTATGGAATCATATTTCAGGTAATCAAGAAGAGAAACAACACTGTGCAGCGTTCACAGTGTATCACTACATAACTGGCAAAGAGAACTAATGTGCTAGTCACTTCATTTACTTAAGTCAACATGAATTGAAGCATGACTGCAAGCTGAAGCTGTAATCAACTGGTCTCACACAGGTATAACCTGACCTACAGTGTATGACACAGGTAAATAAACCCTTAGTCAATCTAAAAAACACAATATATACTATAAACCCAGTAGATAGACCTTTATAATATGTGATTAACTGCACTGTGAAGTAGTTAAGTGCTTCTGAGTACTCTATGTGATATGTAGAGATGTTCTGATACGGAGTAAAAGGTCAAATTGATGCTAATCCCATCTCAACTCTTGCTGTGAGAGATTTACATAGAAAGTGAACTTGTTATATTAAATTAAACCAATTAATCTCAAATAATAGAGCAACTCTGTCATTACAAGATCAGAAAAGCAGGCTACAGAAGATAACATTGACCACCAGTGAAAGTGATGACAGTCACGACCATTTTCTTGAAAGCTGAAACCAATTCTGAGGCTTTGACCGAAACAGGAGCTGTGAGGAAGTTTGGTTATTTCCTGCAAAAGCACCAACTAGTCCATTGAAATCTGTGTACACACCACCAGTCTGTCTGATGAAGCATTAACCTATGAAGACCACAGACTTGGGAGAATAAGAAACAAACGACTGGATTTCAGAGCCTAAAATCAAATTATAAAGAAAATATTGTTTTGATTTAAAAGTTATACATTGTGATACCTGTGTGCAATGAAACATGAATCATCTCACACTTACCAGGCTTCCTTTCACTTATAAGCTTCATGGTGAGGCAGAATATGAGCTCACTGACATACAAAAGAAAAAGATATTAAAAAACGAAAGGATATCAAATTGAAAGACGAGTCAGCCTCGGACTTCACGCGGAGAAAAGCGCAGATTTCTCCATTCTGCTGTGAAACAAGTTTTCCAGGATGATCTTTACTCGCACCATCCGAAGTACCCAGTAAATAAGGGGGCGGGGTCCCGGCACTTTCACCCTGCCTTCTGAAGACAGGAGGCGGCCGCTGATTGGCTGAGACAAGCCAAACCCACTTATCAGGAGCTTTTTCACCACATGGGAACCGACCAATCGCAGAGCTGCAAATGCAACCTGAGGGTGCATAGAAACATAAAAGGGGGGGGGGGTCTCCCTGGCGACGGCGGCCGATAACCCACAACAACCAATCTGATCAGAAATATTGATCGTGATCGAAAAGCCGCAGAGTCACGAGGGCTGCGGTTAAAACAGGAGCATGGAGCCCGCGAGCCCTCGCGGGGTGTGAGGGGCTGGTTGTCGGCGCCTGGTTGCAACAAGACATCGGCTCGTTGTGCATAAAACCCCCGGCTGATTACACCGTTTCCCCCCGATTGCATGCATGATTTCCCGGATGCCCCACAGGGAAATCATGTCAGACGATGAGCACATATCCGATAAGAGCCCTTACTAAACCACCCACCCCCACTACCACCACAACCATCCCCGGGCTGGCTTGACACTTACGGGGTCTGTTCCGTCTCACCGACTCCGTCCTCCGCCGCAGCCTGGACCTCTTGGCCGGGGAGCCGTTGCACTCCGCATCCTCGCCGCGGTGCAGGTGGTGCATGCTGTCAAACGAGCTGCAGCCGCCGCCTCCTCCGCCGCCGCTGGGTCCGGGGCTCGAACCGAACCCACCGCCGTTCGCGGCCACAGCGACGTGGCCGTTGCACCCCCTCTGGCTCTGCCCGTTGTTTACATGAAAGGGTCCCGACGCTCCTTTCTTGTCCATCATTGACTTCGCTTTATCCATGGCAGCAGCTCCAAGCCTTTCGCCTAGCTTAGCTTAGCATCAGCGGGAGACGAACCGTCGAAGCCCCGCCGCTGGCAGTGACAAGCTGGGGTGTGGGGGGGAGGAGGCTGGGCTAGCTTAGCTTAGCTTAGCTGATGTTAGCCGGGCGAACAGCTAAACGAGACACCGCAAATCGCTCCCGGGATGAAACGTGGGTGTTGACCGGAACACGTCGAGCTACAATCGAACACACATTATTGTTCAAATGTGTAAAATACAATAAAAAAGTCCAGCGGCGCTAAAATCCAGTGTTTCCTTTGAGGTCACTCGCGGTCATTTCCCCACATTGAGATCCTGGCAGGCGCAGCAGCAGCAGCCGGTGTGTGTGTGTGTGTGTGTGTTTTGTGTGCATGTGTCTATGTGTGTACGCAGCGCTACGTCACACCAGCTCCTCCAACAGAGGACCGAACCCGTTCACCTCCTCCGACCGGTTTTCTCTCCGCGCCGCAGGAGCATCACAAGCTAATGCTGCTACTCTCTCAAATACAAAGAGGGGGACTCGAACTGTGTCGCCTGCACACACACACACACACACACACACACAGTGAGACAATGGGGCCCCAGTCCGTGCAGCTGTGCGCGCTTTATTCACCCTCATTCGCCGCAGTCATGTGCGCACAGAGCCGCCAACATGTCAGCCACGGTGTGACTGTCGTGACCCTGTTGATGCGTGGAAAGGCACTTATGCAAATTCATTCACTGACGACATGTGTTTTTCCTCCCGCAGCGGAGCAGGTAGTGAGTGTGCGCGTTGGTTTCCACTCACGCATCTGAGCCTGTGGGGCAATAACACAGCACAGACACCAGTGGAAGAGTCACACTGAGGCTCAGGCGAGAACAATCCGCGATGCAAAGGTCAAGCAAAACACAATCTCAGTTTGATAAAGGAAAACTAATGGATATATAGAAAATGTTCCCTTGAAAAAGTACCGCATTAACCGTTTATTTGCAGATTACAGCATATCCCCTGAGTCATTGGTCCATTACATCATTTACTGCACCAACTGTTTATTTTGCTTAACATAACAATCGTACAGATAATTAATGTCTGAGCCTCATCCAAATTCGCCTTAGGTGTAACTTGATGTATTGTAAAAAATGTGGTACTGATTTCTGTTAATATGCAGAGGAGTGAAGGAGAAATGTACTCAAAAGCAAAGTACAGTAACTCAGTAAATGTACTTTGTTACACTTCAGTACTGTGAGGAATACATTTTTCTTTCTGTCTTTCTTGGCCTGAATTTCAGTTTTCAAAAGCCACACAGGTTTCTAGAGATATGTTAGACTATAATAATAATAATAATAATAATAATAATAATAATTTATGTTATTGTATTTGATGTGACAACATGATGTGAGAGCGCTTTAAGCAAAGACAACGCAGAAGACTGGTAACGCAGTCACATGACACATAAAAAACTGACATAACCATAATGTAATTATATAATCATACTGTAACGAAGTAGCACAGTCACAACTGCAATTCACAGAGTAGTTATGTAAAAGCATAAGAACTACAATAAAGATAAAGATAAAATGCACCATCATGTTACAACCTCACCATAAAATGTAAAGTTAGATGTGGAGCAGTGCAGATGAGGGGCTAATATCATAAGGTCACAATTGGCACTTTATCCAACAATCAAGAACTGGGAACGGACTGCAAAGATCATCACCATACTGCTTCATATATAAGCAGAGACTTTGATATACATCATGTCTCTAACTCACTTAAGATAAAGTCATAAATATAAAGATTGTGGACAACAAAGAGCAGGAGTCCACAATTGCTGCCATCTTCTGGTTAGAAGTGGTTAATTGTGTAGTAAGAGTCATTTCTGTTCAGTGACTAAGAGGAAATATGAGGGTTTTTTAATTATCTAATAAGTTGTCCGGCTTCTCAAATAGAGTAAACGACTTCTTTATGACATTGGAAATGTTGTTAAACTTGTTTGTTTAAATGTGGTAATATTAGTCAAATATGTTACCTAGTAACCTCCATTTGGTAAGAATCGGGTCAACGATGTGTTAAAATCCTTTAACGGGATAGAGCTCAGTCATTAGTCATAGCCCACTGTGCCTTAATTCTCATCTCTCCTCTTTCTCTGTAAACACAGACGAGCAGCCGATTACGTGGATGGATGGATACAGGCTTTTACGCTTTATCCTGAGTGTTGCTGAGAATGTGACACATTTAAAAGCCAGCTAAGGCGCTAACCGCCTCACTGTAACTGATTAACAGTGGCCACATGCTGAAGTGTACCCATACCTTAATGGCTGAGGCCTACCTTATGTTGTCTGTCTACCTTATGTTCTTGGATAGTGTGACATTTAACTCACTTGTGATGCAAAGACCAATCCTTTATTTATTCAACAATAATGTATGAAAGACAAAAAGGACAGGAGAAAACCATTTGTAGTAATCACTTAAAGAAGTCCCACATTTTGGGGAAGATGCTTTTATTTCTTTAATCGTTGGAAATGAGATGAGAAGATCAATAATGTAAAACCACAACAGTCGGGTACAGACTGACCTGAGTGAGATAACAAGTAGATTTGTTTTTCTACATTTGGACAAAGCCAGGTTAGCATTTCCCAGTCTCAAGCTAACACGCCCTGAAAGTGAAAGTGAATAAGAAGAACTCCCAAAGTATTTCTTTATCATAAACCACTTGGTGATATTAATTAATACTGAAAAAAGGAATGATAATAAAATGATTTCTACTAGACATTACAGTAGCATGAGGCCTCTGTGTGTGTCACATGTGATCAAAGCACCTTGGCTGGTTGTGAGGTAGTGGAAGAGGTTTAACTGTTTAGACTGTGACTCCACCAGAAACCTCTTTATCTTAAATTCTGATGATTTCTCAGTGTACGGTCGAGCTTATTGCACAATCTAGACGGAGCTGAGAGTGTTAGCATCAACATTAGACATAAATAAACTCTCTCTCGGTCCATTTCTTTGATTCTACCAAGGAAGTTCGGTTCCGTCCCAGCTGTACGCTTTGCCAGTCTTTTCCATATTCAGTGCGTCTATGAGGCTCATAAGACAGTTCACCGAGTGTTCAGTGGTGAACAACTTGTCTGTGGGCACGTTCTTGTGGTACGGCCGGGAGAGGTCTGTGCTTACTGTTCCTGGATGTAAGGACACACACACCACCTGGAAGAAACAGAAAAAAGTCCATCAGCTTTCTCTACCTGTTTTCAGAACACCGGAAAATGTCCTGACATGAAGATACGGCAGCAGATTGTCCAGGTCAGACGAGTTCACAACAGGAAAATATCTGGAATATTCACGTGAGGAAATGCACCAAGAGGACCTACCTTGGGGCGACCGCGGCCCAGCTCTATAGACAGATTCCTGGTGGCCATGTTGAGAGCTGCCTTAGACATCCTGTAGCTGTACCAACCCCCAAGACCTGGAAGAAGAAGGTGGGGTGAAGAGAAGTTAGACTGGAAGACCACTGCAGCAAAATATTCATATATTCTCTTCTGCTTTCACTACCAAGGGTTTTCAGATTTCCCTCGACTCCTCCTTTCTAAATTGTAGCCTAGTTGATGTTTTATTTTTTCATTCGCCGCTATACCATTGTCACCAATGGATCCCACTTTGGCCGTGATGTTGACGATGATGCCGCTGTGCTGCTTGGCTTTCTCCGCGGGCTGGTGACCAAAACCTCCTCCACCCTTCTGAAGGAGGGGGGCAAAGTACTTGGCCATCACCAGAGGACCCACTGTGTTGGTCGTCAGTGTGGAAATGATGCCCTGCAAAGGGAAATAGATCAGGGTCAGCACAGATCAGTGGTTCCTCAAGTCAAGTTTCTTTATAAAGCATTTTAAAAACGACCACGGTCGAAAATAAAGAAGTATATTATTCCAAAACGTACAGATTTACCTTCTGATCAAGTAATTGAGAGCATCTATCAACATGATTGGACTGATCAGCTGAAGCAGGACAATCTTACAGCAAATGTAAAAGTAAATTCTAACTATCTTCCAAGATAAACTTGATCACAATATATTGATATTAAATATAAATTTAGGCTAGAGGCTTTTCAAATAAAGGAGTTTGTGACCGAAGTTTGGAAAGTGAGGATTATGAGGAGTCACAAAACCCGGTGTAGCTTCCCAGTGTTCAAACAGTTGACTGAGCTTGTTTTAAATAGATCTGATGTAACATCATGTCTGACATGAGTAAGATATCTCACTTTAAAGCCCTTTAATCTGCACCTTGTCGAAGGAGAGGAGCTCGAACACCCAGAAAAGGTTGGTTGTACCTGCGCAGAGACGTCTCTCAGGCTGGTCTCTCCTTTCCCGGAGGGATGAAGCATCGCGGACGAGTTGACGATCAGGTCCAGCCGACCGAAGTTCTCCTTAACGCGCAGCGCGGCTCCTCGGATGTCCTCCTCCCGGCTCACGTCCAGCCGGAGGACCGTGAGCCTGCCCGGGTGTTGACCCTCCAGGCCCCGCAGCTCGGCCGCCCCGTCCGGGTTCCGACATGTCGCGACGACGGCAGCGGGGGCTTTGTGCCTCAGGATATGTCTGCAGAACTCCAAGTCCCAGTCCTCTGCTGGAGCCCTGAATGAGAGCCACGGGGGCCGCCATGACAGGTGAGTGACGTAACACACGGAAGTGGATGGAGGAAGGTAGTGTGTGATGCGTTCGAGTTCCAACAGAAACCTCGGAATTGTGCCCTTTATATACAGTCTATGGAATTTTGCCGGTTTTGTATATCAGCAAAAAAAATGTTAGACAAGTGACTAATAGATGACATGCAACTGAATTGTATTCATAATATTATTTTGTCATTGTTCATTCCACAGTACATCTCTAAAAATATGTCTTGGAATCAGATTTTTCAACGTTAAAACTACTGAGGGGAATCCATCGCGGGGAGCCTGAAGGCAGCACGTTTCACAACAAGCAGCCCTGTGTAGGTCACTGGTTTGACATCAGGAAGGTTCTTACACAAGTGTCCATGGTGTACATGTGACAGTCTGCACAATGCTGCACGACACTGATCATATTTGTAAATGTACGTCAGAGTAAAGTACAAACACTACAATCACATCAGCTGTTTGGACCACGAACAAATACAAATATGTGCTTTTATTTCTAGTTTTTTTATATAAGCGTAAAATGCACAAAGTGCAAAATAAAGAAGTGACCAATGAAAAAAGGTAATTAATTTGGAGGACGTTTTTATTTATAGTTTTCGACTTAGATCTTAAAACTGAGGCAAACGTTCTGTGTTCATTATTTTCAGGTAAAAATAAACCTATTAAAAACAAAGACAAAATATGTTCAGCAGTTCAGGCAAGCAGCAAATAACTTCAAATAAAAATCACATCATGGAAAAACACAGATGAACACACACACACACATTTAAAATACTGAATTAACTGAATAATCTGCTGATTCTCTGGTTTCTCTAACTAACACTTTCTCTTTTTCCCATCCTGTGGGTTGAAAGTGCCCTCTGCTGGTGGAACATGAAGACAAACAGAGGCTAGAATATATAAACGTGAACAATAACAATCACATACTTATAATCAACCAGAGTTTTTATTCACTGTCACATGGCTGTCATTTAAATATGAATCAATCTATTTTTATTTTACCAGGAAACTTTCTCCTCATCCAGTAACAGTCAGATAACATCAAGAGTCCAGAGCATCTGATTTGAAGTGTTGGTTTTTATAAAAATACTTTTATTGTTGTGTCTTCACAAACACATTTATACAGAGAACAATAAGTTACATTTTTACACAGAGAATCACACAAGTTGAACTCACATATGTTTGAAACAGGATATAAACACAATCACTCAATAAAACCAAAGAAAACTGAAAGAAACCCCTCAAGAATTTAAACAAATCCGACCGTGTGGTAAAAGCAGGCAGAGCACACACGCAACCACCAGATGGCGCCACCTGTCTGCCCTTCCATCTGGCTGTTACCATGGTTTAGATAGGCGCACACTTGTTGCCGATAGCAACAACGTGACGCCTCATTGCACAGGTTGGGGTCCGAAGAGGGCGTGGCTTCATCTACCATCTCACTGTGGTCATCTCTTGTTCGTCTTTGTCATTTCTAGGTCTCAACTCGTCAGCATACGATGGACTGACTGGTCCCGACTCCTTCAGCGCCACTGACCCCTTCAATGTCATCTTTAAAAGTCTGACAGGTCCAACAGTTCCTGCTGCACTCAAAGATGAAATTCATCCGCATGGTGTGAACGCATCCTGATCATAAAGTCACAGGGATTTTTTGCAACCAACTTTTCTGAACCTCAAACAAAAAGCTTCTTCTGAACGTGACCTCTGGATGTGACCTCTGGACGTGACCTCTGGATGTGACCTCTGTACGTGACCTCTGGATGTGAGAGTCAGGCACCGTGCGCCTTTCCCTTCACCTCCCGGTGACTCTGCCGATAATAAACCCGATGATTCATTCAAACACACTGAAAAATGACATTAAAGTTTTCTGACCAAGTGTCTGAGATTCATCGCCCTGATCTACTTTAACTAGAAACTGTTCTTTCCTGCCGAGTTTCTGAATCACGCTTGAAGGCTTTGCTGAAGAATATTACATTTTTTGACAATTCCACATTCATTGGAATGAGAGAGAAAAAAAGGCGAGTATTTAAAAACTTCTGAAAAGAGAAAAGGAATGTTCTGAGCGAACTGAGGGTTTAGATACTTGAATGGTTGAAAGTGGCAATAATCCCTCTGGTGAAATGTGACCTCAGACCGGGCAGCTGTGAAGTAAAAAATAAATTGAACTGTATTTGTTGGACAGATACTGAACATTAAATTATGTGGATCAGTCTTGAAGAGAGTCCGTCCTCACATGAACTTCAACAAGATGATAAACTCTCATCAGCCTGGAGACAAATATCTGAGAACATGTGGGTTCGCATTTTTGTCTGTGGGTTTTACACGTTGATATTAACGATGTCGTATGAGGGTAAAGACCTGGTGGTAGGGTTCAGAGTTAAGGTCAGAGGTCAGCGACAGTGTCCTCACGACCATAGAAATACAAACGTGTGTCTGCGCATTTTTGTTTGGTGTGTGTGTATGTGTGTGTGCTTCCAGGTGTGTGTGCATGTGTACCTACACATACCTGAACTTTCTGCTTCTCTTTTTCTTTGTTGTTACTGTACTTTGTTTTTACTCATGCTCATAGAAAGTGTGTGTGTGTGTGTGTGTTGCCATGAGCTGAAGACAGAGTCATCTCTGACGCAGGCAGAGCTGATCAAGCTGGACCGCCGCCCATCTCCTCCTCGCCTGTAATTATGCCCAGTGGCAGATCTGGCGAAGGCTGAAGGTTCGACTCTGAGGTGAAGAGTTGAAACTCGAATCACACGTGTGATATTGAGATGTGATAATAACCAGAAAATATGTGTACAAAAATTACAACGGACAATAAATACTACAAAAATATGACAAAATACTACAAATTATTATCATCAGCGACTGTATATATGAGTTAGTTTATGAAAATGTTTTACAAAGTTATTATAATATTCATTAGAATCATTTGTCACTTTCTCTCTCTCTCTCTCTCTCTCTCTCTCTCTCTCTCTCTCTCTCTCTCTCGCTCTCCCTCTCTCTCTGAGTCTAAAAGGCTCAGAGCTTTCAGACCACTTGTTCATAACAGAGGAATATATAACGGGAGGAGAGTGACTGTGACCCCGGGTCACTGCACTCAGCAACAACAATGACACACAGACGGATGCTCTGCTTTTACAGCAGGGACAGACGGATACACTGTAAACAAAAGGTTTGTTCAAACAGGCAGCAGGTTGAGAACAGGTCAGACATCTTATATAAATTATCAACACATTTATAAACAAAGCAAATTTTGTACATTTGCTCCTGCAGCCAATCAGAGAGCAGCAGGTTTCCCATCAGCTGCTGAAGCTAAAGCGTCTTCACCTGCTGGACGCACCAGAAACTTTGTCGTTAACAAACCTCAATTACGTTTCTTTGTCATAAGGCTTTGATTATGTTGATAAGAAATATATGTTGACAATAAAAACAAATATATTTATTAGCCAATATATCGGTATTAGAACTATTTTTTATTCACCAATATCAGTATCAACCCCAAACATTTATTTGGGTTCTAATTCAGGTTCATAAACAACAAAGTGAAGGTTGTTTTTCATTTTATTGATTTAGAAATCAATAAAACAATTGACGTTTTTTGCTCTTTAGGCTCAATAATCTCAGTTTAACTGTGTGAAATGATTTGTGAAACTCCAGATTTTACAGACATTTGCTTATGGATCCATTTGTCTCAATATGTGTCTTATTGTTCATGTTGCGTCAGAGGATGAAACACAGAAGACAAAAGACAAAGAAGAAAAGCAAAAGGACATTTAGAAGTTCTATAATATAATATAATTCCCATTTGAACCCTGTTAGTTCTCTGGTGTTTGTCAGTTCATGTTTTGTTATCACGTTGAAGACTGTTGATATAACACATTAGAGCCGATGAAAGGAGGCTGTTGAAACAGGATCTCTCCTGGGTCAGGTTCTGGTTGGGGGGGCAACAACAGAACCTTTATCTGAAAAATAAAACAGATAAAAACACTGGAACACTGATCGAGTTAAACGTCCTGTGGTGTCAGTTAAGCCTCGGCTTTGGGGAGACACCAGCAAATTAGCAGGAACAACAGTGCCGCTGTGTTTGTTGTCATTCCGGAGTCAGTTATGCCTGGTGCTGCTTCGCTGTAACACGGCCGCGGTGACACCTATCTCTGCGTTAAACCAATACGCCGAGGTCCCGACCCCTCCGTGTTTGGATTCGCAGGCCGGGAGCCCAGACAGCCGCACAGCGCTGCGACATTCGTATCATCACAAACCTCCGTACAGGAATGCGGCCGAGGCCACGGACCCCACGGTGACCCGGAGTGTGTGTTTGTGTGTGTGAATATACTTACTCACTCATGAACACACACACAGGTCAGACTGCCTCAACACTCTCTGACAGAAACAACTATCTCCATGTGCAGTGGTGATCAAAGGGTGGACAGTGTGTATCGTCAAGGACCATGAGTCAGTCTCAGCTGTCAATCAAGACGTCTCAGCCCGTTTTCATATCATCAAATAACGAATTTAAACACTTGAACATACATCAGCCTCATAAGACAGAAACCGCCTTTGAGAAGTTGATGTGTACTGCAGCCAGCCACTAGGGGGCGATCCAAGATGATTTGGCTTCACTTTTCAGAGCTGACGTGCTTTAAAGGAACAACTTCCTTTTTCTTGTAAGATTAATATCTAGACAGATGTGTGTCGTCGCGGGCAACTGTTACATCCTCCCGTCTCACCGATGACTCACCTACTTTGTCATCAAACGATTTAACGCCACATGATGCAACAGGTGAGTCGTTCTTAACAGGTTAAAAAAGAGAGTGAGATGGGGGGAGGAGGGCAGGGACGTAAATGAGGGGAGAGAAAAGAGAGGATATGAACAACTGGACAAAAGAACAAACTGTTTTCTACATGTGACTGATGTAGTGGCATGAACAAACAAACCCATCAACATGTCTTCTATGTTTTCATAATGTCTGAGGGATCACTGTGAACATCTCTTTCATGGCGTAGATCAGCTGACTGAAACATTGATTGTTCATCCTTTCAGAAGAAGATTTTGGACGCGGTGGCGGACTTGTTGGGACAGATTCTTCCCGTGCACTTTGACTGACTGGTTGTCTGACTGACTGTCTGCCACATACCAGAGTACAGTTCAAGAGTTCAGTTAATTCATGAACTCTGTTGGGGCACCACACCCAGCCAACGGCACATTAAAGCCCTGTGTGTGTGTGTGTGTGTGTGTGTGTGTGTGTGTGTGTGTGTGTGTGTGTGTGTGTGTGTGTGTGTGTGTGTGTTTGTGCTGTTTTCCCCTCATGCATTAGTGATTCCACAGTATGCATGGAAGTGTTTAGGTTTGTCTCTGCATGAATCTGTGTTAGAGCTCCTGTACACACACACACACACACACACACACACACACACAGGTGTTTTCACTTATTCTGCCTGATCGAGCCGATGTGTGGCTGCAGACATGCAACCGTTTTTAATGTGATGCATGAAATAGATTGAAAGACAAGTGGAAATGAATACATTTGAAAATGGTTGGGAGAGTTGTAGAACTTGGTGTATTGATGAATGTGAGTATGCTTCTATATAAATCGTTCAATTTCTTCCACCAGCTCCGAGTTTCAGAGGAGAACAGCAATAAGGGCGGGACGAGCTGATGACACCAATCACGGAAATCCTCTGCAGCCCCTGAATTAGGACACAGCCATAGTCCATGGTTTACCTGTAGACTTTTGTAAACGATGACGCCCACGTTATCCTCCTGATTGGTTCTTATCAGTCACATGACTCTACTACCAGCGGTGAATACAAAGCGTCGCTAACACTCACTGTCAGTAACAGTTCCACATCGTCGTCGCTCCAAGAGAAGAAATCCCTGCTCTTACTTTTCAACATCACGGTCCCTCCTTCAGAGTATTTTCTGTTTCTAAGCAACCAACTGCAAGGGGGACAATCTACTTCCTGTTTACACCACATGACCAGTGTATGTGAACGTTCATGTGACGTGTGTTCAGTTGCAGATCTTAGTGGAAACATCTAAAAAGCAGCAAAACATTTGTTTTCTTGATCTCTGCAGGAAACAAACAGTGCAGGAGAATCAGGAAGGTAAGAGGTCATGGTCAGCCTCAGCCTCAGCCTCAGGGCCGTCTGTCTTGGTCAAGGACACCGCGGCAGGGCAGACAGGGAATTGAACTTGTGACCCTGGAGGCTGAAGGTTCAGACTGTGCTCAGGTAAACATGGAGGTGAACTCTAAATTGTCCGAGTCGAGCGCAGCGTTGGTCTTCCTGAGTGTGACTGTCTCTCCGAACGACTCTGCAGGCGTCTTCAGCTCCTCCAGGCTGACGGCTGGAATGCTGACATAACAGATGTTGTCTGACAAAGCCAATAATTATCTGCTGTACAGCTGTATGTCCGTACCCGCTCTTCCTCCTCCCTCTCCACATCCTCCTCCGCCTCCTCGGACTCCTTCTCCACGTACGCTTCCTCCAGCTGCTCTGCACCTAAACCAACATTTACCCCCTGCACGTCACATCTATCTTTTATCTTAACTTCCAATGAAAGCTTTTCAATTCAGTAGCTGCTTCAACAATCTAAAACACAGAATATTCCCACCTCCCTGTCTGGAATCTGCTGCTCGTTCTGGTTTATTCGTCCAAGTTGTTTAACGTCTCTAAATCTGATAAATCCAACATGAAGAAATGGAGGTGAATGAAATCTCACTTGTGTTGCTCATGACTTTAAAACCACGTCAGAATTTAAATCATTACTATGTCACAGGGAAATCTGTTCGCTCTCACGTGCAAATTCATTCTGTTTATTTAGATCAAAACTTTCCTTGATTTGGTGAAATCTGAGGCCTGTTGGTGGCGCTATGAGCTCTACTGAGTGATGCTCAAATGAATAAAAGAACAAGAACCTGCTGGTTATTTAATAGTGTTTGTACACAGTTGAGTGTAAAGAAATAAGATGTTGAGCAGCCGTGTCTCTGTTTTCACACAATTCTGTAAAATGCCTCCCTCTCGCCGCCGTGTTAGAAATAAACCCGACCTCTGTTTGTGGAGGTGGGCGGATCGTCGTAACGCACCACTGGGACCTGTTGGTTCATTTTTCTCCAAAGACCGCTCTTTTACCTCATTATAATAATGAAGTGCTCTCCCAATGACCTGAAACAGCCATTTAGGGAAATCGTTATTGATGTGTATCTTTTGTTGTGGAGCTGAACACAAGCGATGCAGGTCCAGAGAGGTGAGGGGGTGAAGGGGTGAGGAGGTCAGGTACAGACGACAAACTGGAAAATCAAAACAAGACGAATCCTCCTCTCTGAGACGGAGCATGTTCCAGATAAATATCAACATTTAGGTTTGAATTGATCTACTTTGTATTGGAACACCTGCAGAATCATCCAAGTTTAAAATGACATTAACTATTATTTATTGTTTTGGGATATAAACCAATCGTCTGTTTAAAAATCTCTCTCATGTGGACAGTGAATCTTTGAGTGAAAGTGAAAGTGAAAGTTTTTACCTTGTAGTTGTTCTCCTTCTTCCACTTTTGTTCAATGACAGTTGTTAAACACCTTTTTGTTTCATTACAGCCACCTTCTGGATTGGAGCAGAAATCTACTCTACAGAAATAAAACTCTAAATCCCCCGATTTCTTTGGAGAGGATGATTAGTAGTAGAGTCGATTTAATTTAGAAGTTGAACGTGTCTGCTTGTTTAGTTGGTTTGAAATGTTCACTTCCTGTTCAGTCCTGAGGGGGCGGGACTTCTCCTCCACCTGACAGGAAACACCTGAGCTGATAAGAGGTCTGGATTGTTGTTAAAGTAGAAACAGGTCGTCTGTCGGAACAAGGAGCGACATCCTCTGTGCTTAACCCTCGACAAGAGGAAATCTACCAAAAAACCCTTTGAACAGGAAAAAACTGTAACTATAGATTTTAGAGGGCGGATCATAATTCATAAAAGAGAAAGGTAAAAAACTCTTATGTAAAAGTAGTTTGGTAAAGTTGATTTTTTAAGATGATTTTAAAACAGAAAGTGAAGTTTCTAGTGTGAGAGTCATGGTCGGCGTCCAGAGGCCCCGCCCCCCTCCATCTTCGGCCACAGTCAGAAAACCTTTAAATGTTTAAATGTTCAGTGAGCAGCTGTTTTTATAGTGTTACAGTTTAATTTTACAGTTGTGAACACATCAGGACGGATGAACTCCCGCTGATCCTCCACAGCTGCCGCAGTCCGTCTTTATCCCTGAAGTCACACAATGGACCCAAACTGACTCAGCACATAAAAGGAAACGTAAACTTTCAATTACACGTATGAAAAACGAAAAACCACCAAGATTGCAGCGTTGAGGTTTTTCCTCCGTGACAGCAGCAGCGATGAAAATAAACCTTAAGAAAACACGAGGTTAAATATCTACAGACACACACACACACACACACACTCTGAGGCCGAGGAGCCACCAAGCATCTTATCCCAGTAACCATCTGACCCTGTTTTCTCCCTCATTTCGCAAATCGCCGTCCTTATCGCAACCAGGACCTGTCTCTGAACCAGAAAACACAAACACGAGGCTGGAGCTGAGCGAGGAAGGTTTTTTTATATCTCAGAGGAAAAGAGAAAATAGATTTGATGGGACAGATAAAGAAATGGTGGCAGGTTTGCAACATGAGTCAATGAGTTAGATTCTACTTGATGAATTCTTCTCAACGCAGCAGCTCTGACGAATGTGAGTCCGAGTTTGATCCCACGTGAATCTAATCTGCCGTCGCAGGTTCACGACATGAAAAGTATTTTTGATCAGGAGGATGGAGGGACGCACTCTTCACTAATCTCAGGACCTCCCAGGTCTTCATCGATGACCTCAGGTTGACCCAAAGCTTGTGAAGTGTGGTTTTAAATGAAAGGGTTGTTATAAAGGGTCTGAAGCTGGAGATATCTGCAGTGGACAGTCACACATACAACGTCCACATAAGGGTCGTGAGTAAATGACGAGATTTACATTACAAGGTTTAAACGTGGAAACTTTAAATCTGTCGTTTAGGACAGCGACAAATGTGAATGAATCTGCATGTCCCTGCTTGTATGTATCTATGACAATAGCCGTGTTACGGTTCAGGGGACACGCCTTTGTTGGCTGTGAAGTCTGAACTGAAAAGTCTGGTTTCTTTTTACCCGTTCTGACTGTTGCATCATTAGCTTTTGAGCAGCTCGGCCTCAGTCCTATTCTGGTGAACATGATATCTCATAATATCTCATTTTCCAACAGTCTGACAAATAATCAATGGACGTCTTCTTCTTCTTCTTCTTCTTCTTCTTCTTCTTCTTCTTCTTCTTCTTCTTCTTCTTCTTCTTCTTCTTCTTCTTCTTTGTTCAATTTATTGGCGGGGGGCAACAAACATCAAGTAGCATTACCGTCAGACCAGGTCATGCTGCTAAACATCACACGGTGTCCTCTGATTCAAGCTACACAATATTCTGTGGAACTGACTGAACAGCTTCAACTGTCACAATCAGGTCCAACAAGTTGAAGAGTGAAGCTGAACTGTCGATCAGTTAAAAAGACTCCATCACATGGTGATGCTTTAAAGTGTGAAACTAATCCTTTTATTTATAAACTGATTTTAATTGCAAAGCTCCGGAGCCTCGGTGGTTCAGCCTCAGTCTGTGTGTTAAAGCAGCACTTCTGGGATCAAGTGAGTCTGTTGTCTCGTTGTTGCGTCAGTTGTGTTATAACAGCGACAGTCGGGATGTGTTGAGTTGTTTTGTGTTGTGTTACGTCCCCGCTCCGGTTCCCATGCAGCCTCCAATCAGCTGACCGGTCACTGACCTGCGCAGCCGGTGGCACTGGAGTGAACTCTCGGTTCAAAACGTCGCCAAGTTCACACTGACTGAGCGTCCATCAGATAACGACCTTGGCAGAGCTACGGGGCCCTGCAGCGGACATAATTAGGCCGGGCTGTTTGTGTCCCATTAATTTTCTGCCACATAGCTTCACCCTATTCTCTGCCTGTCAATGAGGGCGGTCAGGTGGAGGCTGGAAATGCCTGGTGACCTCTGCCGTGACCTCTGTGGTGACCTCTGCGCTGACGTCCACTGTGACCTCAGTTGCGACCTCCTGATGAGTTTTGTTTGGAATGAGGTCAAGACGTTTGTTGTGGTTTTACAGTGATTCCTGGTGATTTTAGGTTTTATTAGTGTCACAGTGTCAAACCTCATTCTGGTTAAATTCAGTCACTTTGGTTCCATGGTTTTTTCCCAGTTGCCACTGACAGTAAATTAAGATGGACGACATGACGGCTCCCCTAAAGTGAAGCCAAAGTGTCTGCATCTCCCCCTGGTGGCTGGCTGCAGTATAGGTCATAAACCCCTCCTCCTCCATGTTAGCAGATGAGACACGGACCAAACTATAAAATTGAAGAAAGACGTTAAATAAATGTTTGTCAAAAGATGGTTTCTGTCATTTCAGGTAGGTCACTCTGGTTAAAACCCTGCATGTCTGACGCCTCCTCACAGCCAATCACAGCATGACACAGTCCGACACAGCCCCTCCCCCCCCGGGCCTGGCTGCCACCCAATAATATCAATAGCACAGAGTCAGGATTTTATGTTTGTATGAATATTTAGACATTCAGTTACAGTAAGAAATATAAAATTAAACATGATGAGAACAAGATACTTCACCATCTTCTAATTTACTCTTTACATCGACTGTACAGCAGCTACACACTCAACACACAGGACAAATATATACAGACTCCTTAAAGTGGAGAAAGTGCTATCTCCTTCCACAGATCCATCGTACGCAACATTTCACAGCGCGTCTCATCAGGCTTCAAAACCAACACACACACAGTCTCAGAATTAGACCAATAATAATAATATTAATAAGTTGACTCTCAGTGAACGCTGCTCTAAACAAAAACAGTTTCTAACAGAGAAACAAGGTTTTCTGGACTTTACAGGTTAGTGTCTCTATCTATTCATATTACAGAGAGTGAAACAGAAATGATACATCTGTGTTTTAAATACAGCTTATTCATAATGCTACTTCATTTCATACACACAATAATAGCACTTTTAAGGATATACAGTATAACACATTCATATTAAGACAACAGAGTCGGGTTTTTTTATGTATTTAGATGTTCGGAGAAGTTCCTGATTGTGAGTAGAAATCAAGTGCAAGTTCCATCAGTGAACGTGTTCCTGTGGTTTCTTGTTGCATCGTGGGACTGAACGAACATGAGTCCAGATGTTTCTCATCTTTCTGTTTCTGCACAGGTAAAACATGTCCACGTCTCAGGTATCGAAGGCCAAAGATGAAAATAAAAATGAGGACAGAACAAGAAACGGATTCGGTAAAAAAAATCTGGTGAAAATCAGGGGCCGAGTTCCCGAGATGCGAATTTGACCAGTTGCACTTTGTGAGTTTTCAAAAAAAGCTGTCGGAGAATCGATAAAGTTTCGTTAACGTAAACACGGACAGCTCTCGGATTTCTGCTCCGCGTGCACGACCACAACAAGTTTCAAAACTAAATCAACGGCACATTTCGGTCTCGGATGTCAAACTAGACTTAATGTCACTGTCTTTATATTTCAATAAGTTAAAATGTATTTACAGACTAAAGATGCAGAGAATATTAAATAGCTGAAGGCGACTTTGCTTAATTGACTGTAAAACACCATTTCTTGGTGGAAATGATGTTACACCTGAAGTGTTAAAGAACGTGGAAAAGCTTTCAGAGACTTAGCGCTTCTTACTGATGTGACCTTGATGCATAAATAACTTAAAAATGTGATAAAAAGTGTTTCAGAACCAGACTGGAGAGAAGATGAACTACCTACGTAAACCTCTCCTTCATCTCCTGAGTGTGAAATACAAGCGTCTGGAAAATATTTACAAAAAGATTTTTCACAATTGTTCAGTATTCATCATCAAAAATATGAATTTACAGATATAAGTTAAGATATTGATGTGGTGTTTCCTCTTTCATTGCCTTTGAATAACAGGATTGTTGCCGATGTTCCACAATGAAAAACCCAATGTACCCGTCACACAACCAGGAAAGGTGTGTTTTTTTGTTTTAGTTTTTTGCGTTATCTTCCAATAAGCTAGCAAGAGACGCCTGTAGCTAACACTGGTGCGTCTGCACAGGTGAGTCGAGGGAGGTGAGTGTGTGTTGATTCTGTCACAGGTATCAGTTGTGTAGTTGTGTGAGTAGTTGTGTAGCTATGGTTAGCATTATTAGCTTCACTGATCTGTTAGCGTGTGCGGAACTTAGTTTCTTGGCTCGACGTGCATCCATGAAATCTTGTATATATCGCCTGATAGCACCCTGTTGTCGCCAGGTAATTCACACTGTTCATCTCCATGGAGACGAGAGGGGGCAGTGAACTGCAGCATCAGTCACCGTGGTTTTGCCTCCTTTCTCGTGTTCGGTGATATTTCCAGAATCAGGATTGGAGGTAAAATTTCCTCTTGACTGAGTTCTCTCTTTATTTTTTGAAAAGGTTCATCAGTCTGAGTTTGTGTCTAAAGTGTGTGGTTGTACGTGAAGTGCACGTGCAGCCCGTTCACGGGATGCACGATCGGCACCGTCTGCATCTTTGGAAAGTTCTCTGTGGCCAGAGCCCATTTGCAGGTTCCGATCAGCTCCACGGTGAGAGTCTTTAGGATGATCTGTGCCAGTTCTTTCCCGACACAGCTCCGCACGCCGCCACCGAACGGCACATAGCTGAACCGAGCCGACCTGCTCTCCTCCCGGTCCGGACCGAACCGATCTGGGTCGAACAGCTCCGGACTCTGGAAGACGGCTGCGGTCTCATGGGTGTCACGGATACTGTACATTACACTCCAGCCTTTAGGGATCTGGTAGCCCTGTGAAATAAGAACAGAGGTTTTATCTTTACATGTTGTTAAATCTTATCAAATCTCCACAACTACGAGGTTTGTCAAATGCGATTTCATCAAAAATGAAGGGCTGAGACAGATCACGTAGAAAATAATAGTAATAACCTTTTCATAATAAAAACAGCAAACTGCACATCAAGGGCAGAAGCATTTTAAGAATTTCACTGAAAGCTCACTTCCTAGTGAGAAACATGTCCCACTGATTTGAACAGAACTTCATTAGCCACAGATTTACTCTCGAACAGGATTTGTAAATTAAAGATCTCACTAATCCGCAGAATGGTTGAAATACATTTGTCTTGTAATGATCATCAGGCTCCACAAGGCTGTGCAGATATTACGCCCCCTACAGGCAAATACAGTAAAACCTGCTGCAGTGAAACTTGCACCACCTTCAGGCAATAAGTGTAACAACAGAAGTTTTTTCTGGAACACTTTCCCACACAGACTTTTGACAAAAGGTTGCACCTTGTTTGGTGTTTTTTTTCCGATCTATCGCTTGTTACTGTGAGACCTTTGTCGACCCAAACCATAATATAATATGAACGGTGTCTGTGACTTGAACTTACGTCTAATTCGAACGTCTGCAGGGCCGTGCGGTAACCACCGGACACTGGCGGCAGGAAGCGCAGCACCTCTTTGATGACAAAGTCGACATATCGCAGCTGGCTCAGCTTGTCCAGGCTCAGGTACGGTATGTGGGACTGGGACTGTGGGAAACCGTCCTGGTCACTGTGATTCTGACACACTTCGTTCAGCAGGCAGGTCGTCTCTGTGACGCCGGCGTCAGTGTCTTTCTCCGTCGTGGCGCCAGAGGAGCCGAGACCGCTAAGGGGTTCGTACCCCAAGCCCTCAGCCTCCAGCTCGATTCTGGCCCTCTCCACCACCGCAGGGTGACGAAGGAGCTGCAGAATCAGAGACGTGGAGGCGCTGGCTGTGGTGGAGTGAGCGGCGAAGATCAACTCTACTGCTGTTTCCTGCAAGAGTGGGAATTGGAAAATGATTTTATCTTTTTCCAGTGATTTGAATTAATTTAATTGATATTCCAATTCAAAATTCAGTTCCAAGTCAATCTTTCAAAGCCGTCAAAATGGAACCAAATTTCTCTGAGCATAAAGATGTCTAAAAACATCTGGGGTAAGGCTTTGGAATATCGGCCTGATTATCAGCCGACAACGTTGGACACCATACGAGTCTGAACTTTCAGAATCATAACTTTCAGGCTCCGTTACCTTCAGCTCCTGGATGCTGACCTCCTGTCCGATCTCTTTGGCGCTGGACAACATGTAGTCGAAGGCGTCATGATACTCGTCCTCTGCCTGCTGCCGCGACATCTTCTCCTCGATGATTTTCTCCATGTTGGCGTGTAGGATTTCTCTGGCTTTAATTCCCTGGAAAGAGAAGCATCATTTAAAATGAAATTAGATCCACCTTATCCACCTTTTAGAGGCTGATTCGAAGATGCCGGATGCCTCAAATCCAGCAGAAGGTTTTCATCGACAGAAAGAATCGTCGTCTGAACATGAGCTTGAGTTTTATCAGGTCCTGTGCATCATCCTCACAGGGTCTCACCTTGCGGAGGCCGCTGAGCGGAGCGTCTATTGGGAGCGAGAACAGGTTGTTCATCAGCTGCTCGAAGATGCCAGCCAGGTACACGATCCGCTCCTCCTCCAGCCGCAGACCCAGCAGGACCCGGACGGCGATACGGAACGTCAAGGACTTGGCGGCGCTGTAAACGTCGATGGAACCTGGCGCCGAGCACCACTTGGTGATTTCAGACTTGACGACGTCCTGCAGCCGTGGCAGGAAGGACTCCAGGGCCCCTCGGCTAAACACTTTAGCCAGGATCTTGAAAGGGTTAAGGAAACAAAGAGAGAGGAGTCGTAAAAGGTTATTACCTGGTACACGACAGTCAACACCTTTGAGGGAGTACTGACTGAGAAGGAGGACGGGCGGGGAGGAGATAAGATGTGACAGGAGGCAGAGGAGACAACAGGACGTCAGAAGAGGACAGAATGAAGACATTCGATTTGTTGGGATAAGTTGGAAGAAGAATATGAGCATTTATCAGGAGGGTTAGGGTCAAATATCAGGAGCTGGTTTGTGAACCTGAACTGAATTGAACCCTGTGAAAGTTCATCTTCTTACCTTTCTCTTCCTCTTGTGCAGGTCCCCGATGGAGTTGACCAGGGTGTTGGGCCCCAGGATGATGCGGGTGCTCTGGGGCCACTGGGTGCACACCAGGCTGTGCTCGCCCAGCAGGATCTTGCGGATGTTCTCAGCACCTGTGACCCTGATGACGGGCTTCCCTAGCAGGTGGGTCTTGAACACGTTGCCGTGACGTTCTCTGCGGGAAATGTGGAAGTTGGAGCCCTGGAGAGCAGAAGTAGATTATAAGAGTTTGTCACATTTAAATATAGAAACACAAGCTGGAAAACCACAGGATTTATGAAACTTTAAAAAGAGTGTTTCCAAATTCCAAAATGGATCAAAAACAAAACGCGTGTCTGCATTTTTGTGAATTTCAGTCTTGTTTTCTTATTGATTTTGTTTTTAGATGCGGGTGGAAAACAATAAACCAAATAACACTTGAGCAGGATTGTGCAGCATAAAGATGCAGTGAGTTTCTGTGAGATATCTTGTTTCGTGCAGGCTGTTGTAGAATCAGATTATTGTTGTTGTTGTTAGAAATGACAACCATGGGTACTGTCCACATACTTTGGCCAAGCTTGGAGTTAGTCAGTTGAGACCATTTGCGGTTCGAGCTTTAAAAGACGGTGAAAAGCGGATGAGGAGGGAAGGATGAAGAGATGAGAACATTCCAGACACACGGAGAGAAAGAGGGAGGATGAACAGAAAACTCTGTCTGTTTCTGCTGCTGAACATCAAGTCCGCACATGTCGCATCAGCAGCAGAGACTCGGTGTGAAGAATCTGCGGCTTTTCGCAGATTCCCACACATCACATCATCAATAATGATCAGTAATCAATAAGCTGTTCATTAAAAACCTGCTGCAGATCTGCACAGGACACACACACACACACACACACACACACACACACACACACACACACACACACACACACACACACACACTGACGCGCAGGACAGTGAGCTGTGGTTCTGGAACACTTGGAAAGAAAAGTACAGCGACCCAGATGTGTCGTGTCTCACCTGGAACAGCCAGTGGAAGGTCTCTCCGACCAGCGGCCAGCCCATGGAGCCCTTCGGCAGCGGCAGGCTGCTCTCTTTGTCCCGGGTCAGGCTCCAGCGGAGGCTCCACAGCTGCCGGGTGAGCGCCAGCAGCAGGAGCGCGGACAGCACCGAGGTGAGCGCAGCGCCAAGAGCCCACAGAGCCCCGAACTGAGCCTGCAGGGTGAACATCTCCGAGCCGGTCCACTTCCCAGCATCCACCTGTGTCTGGAGCCCGCGTAACGGCGCCTCCGTCCCGTCTGAAAGTGTCCGGCGGCCGTGCGTAAAGTTGCTCCTGCGTCTTTCTGCTCCTCCGGCTCCTTATTGTCCGTCTTTCCTCCTGTAAACTGTCCCAACAAAATAAATAAACCTGCAGCTGCAGCAGAAATAAAACCAGAGATGGAGATAGAAGATCCAAACAAAGACTGAACCGTTACAAACTGATTTACAGGCTGGACCGCGACCTCCTGGTCCTCCTGCTGATGCTCTGATGATTCATTTAATAATAATAAGTATTATTATTCTCTTGCCCACACCAGAGAACATACCATGTTTTGTATTTTTTTAAATTGAATTTACAACAGAATATTTGGGCTCGTGCATTCTGCGGTTACATTCTTCTTTAAGAGTTTTCGCAGAAAGACGCGCCTCGTTAGACCGGATGGATGCGCGCACACACACTCTCACACACACACACACGCACATATATATATATATATATATACTTCAGTGTGGGTGAAGGACAGGCAAAACGTGCCTGTGTGCAGTGAGGAAACTCCCCTTCATTCCG